>JBBMJY010000025.1:13027710-13078542 GCA_037833715.1 Toxotes lorentzi | reverse complement strand
TGTATTTCTACAGAACCTCTATAGTAGTTCCTGTATAACACACTAAATGAGGAAGGCGTGACTCTTGTGTGTGTGTGTGTGTGTGTGTGTGTGTGTGTGTGTGTGTGTGTGTGTGTGGCTTCAGCTTGCCAAAGAAGAAACCTTGTGTAAACTTGATTTCTTGATAAGCTAAATGTACTATAGATTATTGGTGTAGGAGGGAAGAAGAAAGTACACAATTCCACCCAGCTCTGGATTTGCTACTAGTGGAGGAAGACAGGGAGGGAGGGAAAGGGGGCATCTGGCACTTAGGTGTGGGAGAGACCTTGGGAAGACAGTTTTCATATAGCTGAGAGAAAAACATCTCTCACTGACAGACTGCTCTGGCCGTGAGAGCACAGGAGTTAGTGTTTATGCTTTGACTTCACAGCACTGAGCCACTTTTCCCACAGTACAACAGGCTCACTGTTTGATGTTGCTTATGTGTCTTGTATTTGGCTCTGGCGCTTGGAAAATCAGCACGATTTACAGTTAATTATGAAATCACGTTGTACTATCAGTGCTGGGACCAAAGCACATGAGAATAATCTACCCTCACAGTGGTTAAGCAACATTTTTTTTTTGAGGAGTAACTTAAATGGCTGAGCGCTCACAGCAGCACCCCGCCCCCCTCTCGTTCTCATTCCTGAGATAAGACCAAGGAGGAACAGAGCTTTACTTGGTGCTACAGCCGAGCGTGGAACAATTTCCTCAGAATGCAACACAGAGTGCTTCATTTTTAATCAGAGCTTTTAATTTGTTCTCCTCATGAGAAGGTTTTTGCATTTCATATTTTCTTAGCTGAAGTAAATAGTAGCAAACTTTTAAGCAAAGTTCGGCTCTCCTGGGCGGAAAGTCCTCGCGTTAGAGTTTATAGGAGACTCTTTCACGGTAAGTTCATTTAAAAGTCTCTGCTCCACTGCAGTGAGTTGCATTTTCTCAAATACATTTTCCAGATCATTGCGGCTAGAAATGTAAGATGAAACACCCCAAATCTGCAGTTTAAGACTTCCAAAATAACTTTGCGTCCACATGTTTTTTTGTGTGTGTTTTTGTCTTGCAAAGCTCGACTCCCCCCCCCCCAAACTTCCAACTAAATGCCTGTGTGAACATGTGACCATTTAATTACAAGAAGCCGCTGCTTTTGTTGCTCTCTGAAACCCGCTACTCTCAAGTGTGTGTGTGTGTGTGTGTGTGTTTCTCCGTTTACCAGTGTATTATGATGAAAAGTGTTTTGCCTTTCAAACACAGTTCCACACACGGCGATGCCACTAACACTGTGGCCTTTATCAAATGTTTCTCGCGTTTTATCGCGTTAATTGGCGATAACGGCTACCTGAACTGGAAAAGGAGTAGCAATTTAAAACCTTGTCAGAGTTGTCTGCCACATATATCAATGTGAGGTTTGCATCATATTGCAGTATAGTGATGAAAAGTGTGTTCAGAGTGCAGATGTATTTCTGTATGGTGGTGGGGGGGTTAAAAGGGTTAATGTAAGCAAGCATTTTATTCCTAGTTAGGAGCAGTCCATGATAATCCCACTTATAATTATCCATGGTAATTAATTTTTTAAGTGTTGCTTCATGGCCTGCTTTGCCGTCTCCCCATTATATTCCTCTACATCGCTCAGACGGCTAACAAACAAGATTATTGGATTGGTTCTTGTTAGAATAACTCACCCTGTATTTGTTCGATTAAACCTGATTGGCAGGCCTTTGTTGTTAATCCTGCTCCCAGGGTTGAAGTGTTCATTTCTCTTTACTCCAGCTCCATGTTCACACCTCCGCTCTAGTCATGCATGAATCCCCAGCAGTGCTCTGGGCCAGGGAGGGAAACCTTGGCTCTGCTAACGGAGACTTTGATCTTTGCAATGCAAAACATTTTATTCTGCAAGTGTGAAGCTAAAGCCGTGTGTACCTGTGTCACCTATTTGTTGTCATGTCTGGGAAATTTTATTGGTATAATGTGGCTGACAAAGCTGCAACCAGCATGGTCTTTGGTTATGCCATGTCTTTAAATCACAGACCTTCTGCAACTCTTGCTTCCAATTGTGAGTCTGGCTGTAGAACCTTAGCCTGTAAACATGTTTTGTAAGAGAATCTCAGAGAATGTCCTAGATAATATATAGACAGGAAAATAGCCTCAAGGGGTTCGTGCTCCATGTATAAACTGGATGACCCAGCAAAACCAAACCAAACCTACTGACCAAATATCAAGTGCAACTGAACACCAGCCTTGCCTAGCACCCTTCCACTGCCAAAATGAGGTTCAGAGCCTGAAATAGACCCTCTCCCCTTACCCAGAGAGAGGAGTCAGTGTCATTAAGACACATATCTTGATAGCAGCTCATTAAAAGGGCGTTCCAATTTTACACATGAAATTCATTTGCATGCCATTCAGCCCGTGAAAGAAGCTGTATAAAATCCTCTGTGGGTCGAGAGAGCTATCCAAAGTATTAAAAAAAAAAAAAAAAAAAAACCCTGATCATGATCATAAAATAAACCTATATGCACTTATTTCATTTGTATTATTGGAAATGTAGGATCCAAATTTTTTATTTATTTATTTTTTGCTTTAGTTCACATCAACAATTTGGCAGATAAAGCTCTAAATGTTCTCCCTTTTCTGATCCACTGTTCTGGAAAACTAACTTAAACTTTATCTGGGAGGGCTGTCTGGTAGTTTGTGGTCGGTGTTAGATGTGAGGGGAAAAAAAGTGCCTTTCTGTTAGCAAGTCAGTTTAATTAAGTTATTTTAGTCTGGAGGGAGGTGGTATGTTAAGTTTATCTGTAAATGCCTCTAAATGGCCAGGTGAGGACATTTATTACTTGTCTTTACCGGTGTGTGTGCTTTTTAACGTGTTTGTTTCTCATCAGCAGGTACAATGGATCTTGTGGTATTGGTGGCATTCAGCAGCTGGCTGGCTCCTGCACTCGGTGAGCTTCCTTTTCACTCAGCGTTGAAACAGACTTGTGTGAATGTGTTGTTCCTCAGTTGCTTCCCTTTTCTGTAGCTTTATCGTAAGTCCCTCCATGCTAAACCAGCTGATGTGTCTGTATAACAGGATCAGCGTTTGGCAGGGAAATGTTTGGTAAGTTTCGTGCATTAGAGTGGTCACAGGCAGCACATGGCCTTTTGAAGTCTTGGTTTCTGCTGCTCACATATTTGGTGCGACTGCTTGCCATGCACTCTCTTTGGTCAAACATGTATAAAATCTCCTTGTTAGCATAACAATGGAATTGCTTTCAGCATGATTTCCATTTAGTATTTCCAATTTTATGTCAGTGTTTTTGCTCTGAGAAAATGACATGTCAGAACAGTGTAAATGTTTCCTTATACTTCAGTTTGAAAAATCATTTATTCAGACTGCTGCCAAGTCTTCCATTGTTAATGCAGGTCCTGATCTTTGGTTCGTTTCTCTGTGCATGCTGCATGCCATCAGTTGGGCTTGACATTAAGCAGGCTTGCCTGGCCTGAGGAGGTTTTTTTTTTTTTTATCTTCTCTGTTAGTCCTCATTTCCTGAGGCTTGTCAGCACCAATATTGTAAAATGTGTTTTTGCTTCATAGAGGAAGAGACTAACTTACTATTTACTCACTTTACTGCCTGATAATGAGGTCAAAGTTAACTCCAGCACTTCACTCTTCAGTAAATGGGATGCAACACAAGGTATAAAATATTACCGAGTTCAGGGTTTCATCTGTATCATACTCATTTGTAGGACTTCATGTCAGACTTTATTGAATCTCAGACATCAAGGGCATGATTCTTTTACCAGCTTGTCAACTTTTAGCATCTAAACTTACGTTGATGAGCTGCTGGGATAAATTGGAAAACGCAAATGCACACTTCAAGTCTGCTTTCACTTGGAAATGAAATGATTTCACAGATGATCATTTTACTGTATTCAACATCACTTGTCAAGGGTTATGCATGCACAGCCACTAAAATCAGCTGGCATTTTAAAATGCTGTTCACAGTCTACTGAATATTTTAAAGAGAGCTGTAAAAATAACACATTAATGATGTGAAATGTTGCCTAGCACAAGTAGAAGAGTGTTTATGTAACCTCCGATGTGCTACTCCAAGGTTGCGTCGTTCTCACTCCAAATACTTGCGCTCATATAAACAATATCTGCTTTGTGTCTTTTATTAATATACCAAGTGAACTTGTCTCTAATTGTTCTGGTCGTTTACTTGATATTACTGAACATGAGGGCGAAATTTTGATTTGGATTACAACGAAGTACAGTATCTAGTAGCAAGATTTCAAAGAGTGGAGACTCAACATGAAAGCAGCCAACATGTTCTCCCAGATGGGAGCAGAGAGATGTGACAGAGCGCCGGGGTCTGCTCTTTCCCACATTACTGACAGGACACAGATGAACACAGAACGGGGCTGTAAAATATGTCGAATGAGTAGAATCCTGCAGTTTGTAATTTTGAGTGTAACTGCACTTTTGTGTTGCAGCATGTTTTCTGTTGTCGAGGTAATTTGATTCTTACTAATGGAAAGTAGAGCATATATCTATATGTTTATGGTAAAATCGACCTAGATGTTATTCTTCTTCATAGGATTATTAAAACCCAATGTGTAATTTGTCAATTTTGCCATTTGCTGACATGCACTTACACAGCCATGTGAATGTCTTTTAACGACTAATGATTTGTCCTCTCCTTTCACAGCTTCAGCGGCAGATGAGGACAAAGGTGGGTATTATTTGAACAGAAGCTTTGAAAAGTCAAATTAAGATAAGCTGCATACTCATTTCAGCTGGCATATAAATTGGTACTGGCACCAAACTGGCTAATGACTAGATGAATGGCCGAGGCCCTAAAACTGCTGAATAGCTGTCATATCATGAGTGCTCTCTGAAGTGTGTCAGTGGGTAAATCTGCTTCTCATTTGTTTCCTCTCCCTGTTCTCTCCTGCCAGACTATGACAGTGCTTTTCATTACGGTGAGTGCGGAGCAGATGAACGTGTTTTTTTTTTTTAATGGCCGACCCTCTACACAGGAAACATCTGGGAGGTCGAGATGAGTTTGCATTTTCCATTTGTTTTTCTAGAAGCGATGGAAAACTTTCACCCGGAGGCCGAGCTTCTGGAGTAGTCCCCGTTGCAAATGCTTCTAATCCTGTCCACTGTGCTGTAGGTCTCGATTTCCACTCCATCCAAGGCCCCAGTTCGCACAGGAGGACTTAAAATCTGCATTGATATTTTATGAATAATTCAAATAATTTTGAGTTGTCTTCCAGTTTGTATGGGCAGTAGGCTGGTTCTATTTATTTATTTATTTGTTGATGTTCTCTGCACCCGACGGTACCATTGCAACCACTGCTACACTGTGAACTGATTAAAAACAACTAAAGCAGTGGTTGCCAGCTCTGGGGTCTGGACCACTCAGGGGGTCCCAAGATATATTTATTAACAGGGAAGTTCTGGGTACTTATATCTCCTAGGGCCTCTAAAAAATTTTAGAATTAAAAAAAAAAAAAAAAAAAAACGATGAATGAAAATTATGTTTGTTAGTGTTTATTTGCTATAGCTGTGCTAAGGCTTTAGCAACATCTTGCTGCCAGTTGCTGCTTTTTTTTCTTTTTTTTTTGTCAATTGATGAAAACACAGACATCTTCCTTTGTTTTTCCTTGATGTGCAACAGTTGTGCAAGTCAGATTTCTTTTGCACCATGTTCTCCTGCCTACTACAGAGTTAAAGTTGAAGATAATGTTTACAGTTTTAGTGACGGCAGCTTACAGGAATTTGTGGTGTTCCAACATGACTAATGGTGGAGCTGCAGAATATTTCTGCAGTGCAGCTCTTGAATTAAAATGCAGCTCAGTGTCTCACTAAAGGCCTCAATAGGCGTTTGAGTTATTTTGTAACTGAAAACTTTCTCATATGCTACTTTGCATTTCTGCAACCAATATTAAATCCTTTTTTCCCATTTCAGATTATGAGTCACTGAGAATCGGTGGTCTGGTTTTCGCGGTGGTTCTGTTCCTCATGGGTATCTTCCTCATAGTCAGTAAGTCTTTCCTTAAGTATGCAGCAGATGTGTAACGTAGAGTGTCGTCGTCATCACACTGTGATCCCTGTATGTGTGAGCTGACCTCACAGCCTCCCGAATTTAGACGGTGCTGCAAAACAAGCAGGCTTCTGTTTCTCTCAGAGGTCTGGTAGGAAGGCACACGCATGCCTCTTGCATAATCTCAGCAGTCAGCGCTCTCATGCTCAGGGTATCACAGCAGCCCTTTTATACCTTACCCCTCTTCTCGGTCATAGTGTCCTTCCAAAGTTCCTCCTCCTACCTACCAGTACATGCTGTTACTTCCAGTGGTCGCCCTGAAACTAAAACCAACCAATAAATAATTCCTTGGGACCCTCTGAGTCTCTTTGCTCCTCTTAGTGAAGATCCGTGTGGATTCCCAAACTGCACTCCACCAAAAGCCGTGAGCTGTGTCAAAATATTAAGAACTAGCTGATGAAAATATAAATGAATTGATAAACTGACTTTTAAAGGCACAATCAGCGATGTAAATGTTGTAAAATTGATAGCTAGAGGCAAACTCTGGCGCCTCCTGGTGTCAAAGTGAGCGATGGATGAGCATTACCTTTCAAGATGCTCACAGCTTTATTCTTAGTCCTGAGAGTATGTAGGTCAATAGCTTGGTTTGGGATTTCCCAGCTATTTTGCTCGCACCAGCTACTCTACTAAGTCTACTAGTAGCCTTGCTGTGCACTTCAGGCAATGGTGATGTTGAACCTTGAGCTCATTCTCAAGCAAAGTTTTGTGCATTAGTCATATTTATCATAAGACTGTTTAGTCTTCTAATAAGACAAAGGTGCAAAAAAATGTTGATTATTTTTAGCCTTGGATGTACTGGGATGTCTGAAACCCGTTTCAGTTGCTCTTACTTTATGCCTTAAGAGTCCGTGCTTGCTTCCCATGCTGAAATTTTGCGAGTGTCTAAACCGCTTCATCTGTGCTTCCCTCTATAATTCCATTGCCAAACTGAAGTGGTTAAATAGGTTAAATGCTAAAATTCTTTTGTTGTCTTACACATAATATAAATACTAAAGAAGGTTATTCAACACACTGCCTCCTGTATTTTTAGTTTAAAGAACTGAATTTTGCTGTGATTTATATGGTGTATGAAAACATTCTTGAGCTGGGGCCAGTAAGCTGAAAGCTTACAAGGCCTCCCGGGGCTCGCAGCCCAGAAAGGCTTATTGGCCCAAGCTCAAGACTTTATTCATGTACCTATCAAAGCTTGGAGCAATCTCTTCCTCTTTTGGTACCAAAGAAGAAGAGGTACGCCACTGACTGATATAGTAACATGCATTGTTTTTGTAATTTCTCGTGTCCCTTTTGTACAACAACAATGAGGCAGTTGTACAGTTGTATTTTTCTTGTGTTTTCTCCCCAAAACAGGCCGGAAATGTACCTGTTCAAGGAAGGACTAGCCACGGTAAGTTAAGCAGAAGCCAGATTAAACAAACCAAATTCATAAAGGATTTTGCTTTCAGCTTTATGAACATTTTGTCGCACAAGCCCCTTTTTATTCCGCATGTAGTTGCAGAATTGAAATATTTCATGAACTAACTTTTGATGTTTCTTAGGCCCAGAGGTCCTGATGTGGAATCAGGTGTTCCAAGGGGTAAGTATTTTTCTTCTGTTTTTCTAAAGTAATAACTACAAATATAAAATGCCTGCCTTTTTTGTGTGTTTGTTTGTTTGTTTGTTTTTATCACATCTGGAACTCTTTCTACAGCCTAGTAGACACAGAGTCATGGTGCAGTGGAGATCTGGTAAGTGTATTACAAACATCTGTGAATTTATTTTCTGCACAAGGAAGCCGAAGGATTGATCAAACACCTTCTGCCTCTTTTCCACAGTGTTACCGACTGATGCCATCAGGTGGCAGCAAATACTATGATCACAGCTGAGGACAATCTTTCCATGTACACACGAAGCTTCCTTTAATTTTACAGTGTTTCTATGCTCCTATTTTCTTTTTCTTTTTTATGTTTTTATCATCGACTGTTATTAGATAATGTAGCAACTCTATTATATAGTAGCAACTGTGTGATTATCATTTGTATTTTTGTGACTTCGAAACTGATGCAAAATAATAAAAGAAATGTTTGAAATGGTTTTGTTTCATTTCTGCATCATTATTTCATTTTCTCTGCCACTGGATGCAGACCAGTGAAGATGGCCCTGTACTGTGCTGCAGCCCTGCTTCTGCTGACACTGCAGACAGTTCCGTTACACATGCAGTACTAACTACCAGCGGTGAGAGTGTGAATGATTTATGTGCTGCACTGTGCCAAAAAAAAAAAAAAAAAACTACTCTTAATTTTACCTATCTCTGTTTTCAGTGCTGTTTATTGGCAGATTTTTCACTGCAGGGAGCCTGGCAGCCTCTGCAAAGGTAGAAGCTGCATGTGTAGGCTAGATTTTCTCCCTGGAGTTGCAGGAGCAGGCTGACTGCACTGCACAAAAGACAAGACATGAGATGGAAGCTGGTGCATTTTGAGCATGCAAACACATTTTATCGGAAAATAAACATGTTCAAGAAACCCTAAGGAACAGTGGAGCTGATGGACAGATTATTGAATATTGTATCTTTTGTCTGTGCAGTAAACCCCCCCTCCCCTCAGTAGAACATTGAACATAGTTGAATTTTCTTATCAGCTTTGTGGTTTGATAACATTAACTGTTTACCTGACTATTTATTCTACCTTTGGGCTGCTGTGGTGAACCTCTATATAGTCCACACCCTGGCAGATTTGTCACTATGGGGAGGACTCCTGGGTTGCACCACTGTGGGTGTAATATTTCACTGTGGCCACCAGAGGGCCCCTTCAGGGTTTACAATGAAGATTCATGTCTTGTGCACCTTCCTCCTTTCATATCCAGTCTTCATCTGCAACCCAGCAAACGTGCTAAAGTTCTGGGAGACAAAGCTCTTCTACATCTCGACTGTGCAGCCATGGCCACCACAGGTTTGATTGCTTTTTCTTCTTTTATGTGTTTTCTTTAAGGGTGCAACATACAGTACATTAAACAGTTAAAAGCTGAGTTGAGAAATTATTTTTATATATGTTTTTTAAATTTAATTTCAATTAATGAAGTGAATTGTTTTGTTTCCATACTCGCCTTTGTGTAGTTAATTAGACTGCAGTATTGTTGCTACAGTGCCAGAAGCCAGTTTACTGCTGATGCACGCATCAGTGTTATAACAAAGGGAGCTCAGTAAACTCCTCGTGGGAATGAACAAATCAACAACACTAAAAATATTTTACTCTAGTTTCTCTAAAACTGAGACCTCATTGTGGCAGAGGGAAAACTGTGGGTGTGAAAAAACTGCCAGCTCAGCCACTTGGGAGTGAGTGTTCAGCCACATGCAAGCCGCATTATCGATGCTGAGATATCCACACGGTCTGGCACAGGGTGTTGTCTGCAACATACTTATGTTTGCAAAATAAATCTATATATTTGCCAAGAGTGGAAATCTTTATTAGCAGGTGGCCCTTTAAACTCCAAATCACCTTTCAAACACTTTTCACTGCTCAAGCTCTTTTCTTTGCTGCTGGCTTGTAACCCACATTCCATGGTGCATCTTTTTCTGCTGAGCAAAGATACTGCATTGTGCGCCTCTCAGTGGGGGAAAAAAAATACTCCTAAGGAGTTACGGAGCCAAGCCTGCAGATCTAGAGGGCTGCAAAGCTTGTTATCCATTGTTGGATTACATACACACCCTAAAAGCCTACTGCTGTCCTTTGTGTTGAACTCAACACCTTTATTTTTATTTGCTCTATAACTGATCAAAATCTTTCTTTGCAGAAACAATGTTTCCAGACCGAAGTGACTTTGATTATGGTAAGATTTACACCGTTTACTAATCTCAAAAATCAAAAGCACCATGCTTAACATATCAGATATTGTACTTTTGATTACATCATATTCTAAGTTCATTATAAACTTCTGTGGGCCTGTTGTGGTAAAGTCCCATGTGGTTTTGTCCCTTGTAGATTATGATACATTGCGGACGACAGGGGTTATCCTTGCTGTTGTTATGTTTGTGTCTGGCATTTTAATAGCCCTGAGTAAGTTTAGACTTTCCTTTAAATATCCTTCTAATACAACGGCTTAAACAAGTATACATAAGCAATTTTAACTTTCTATCTAATCTATCATTCCTCAAACAGGTAAAAAATTCACAAAATGTGTAAAATCCTCATCCAAGTAAGACTTGTGCAAGGCTCAGTGGATGATTCGCCTGTGCATGCTGTATGAGTTTGACATAAAGGGGATGCTCAAACAATGTGTAAAAACAGACATTTTCAGTATTGTTCTTTGACTAAAACTGAGTTTCCTACAGCTTTTTCTATCCCTGCCCTGGATGCCTCTTCACTTCATGCCCCTTCCCTGTTCTGCATACAAAACCCAAAGTACACTTCCAACACATAAGAAGAGTTCACACAGAACCTTGCGTGACAAGTCACACATGGGTAGTGCTTTCATATTCTTGTTAACGGAGTGCTTGCTCTTGAAAAACATTTTCAAATGTATGCATCACACTCCTCATGTGTTGGTAGTGAGTGGGTGGTGTATGTTCTCAGTTGATCGCATGCCGCTTGTATGGCCAGACAAGGAGAAAGACAAGAGCTGCTGTTCGAACAGAACCAAAAAAAAATGCATATCAGTTTATAGTTATTTCTCAATGAACTCAGAACCCTGTGGCTTCAACTGTTTGGATCCTGAAAGCCTGATAATGGATGCACTTGCTTTAATGCAATCCCAAGTTGAAGTCGTGGCCACAGTCTTCAAACTGCACAACCAGTCATTGATTATCAGTAATCTTGATGAATTTAAAAAAAAAAAAAAACTAATTTCCTCTTTCATTTCTGTTTGCAGTTCCAGCTCATCTGGTACCCAAATTCCAAAGACAGAGGGTAAGTTCACTTTGTTTCAAGTCATTATGCCCTTAAAATGCAATAATGTTTATTCTCTGTCTGATTTGTTTCTCTTTCTTTTGCAGTTCCTCCTCAAACTGTATAGAAAATATAGTCTATACTTGAAAGAGAGAGAGGAGGTTATTACGGGAACCACGCCAGCAAATACACACATGCACACACAGGCACAGACACGCGCACATACCGCTCATCTATGGCCATTCCTCTCATGACTGATATACCTCTGTCAACTGGATGATCAATAAACAGGGTTTTCCAACGCATCCTAACCTGGTTTTATTGCGTTTCCCACTGAACTCTGTTGAAAGTCTTAAGCATGGCAAATATCTGCATTTAGTTTGCTCAGTATCGTGAGAGTAATGGGATTAAAAGTTTGTCTCGGAAGAAGAAGAGAAAAAAGACATGAATGAAAAACCATGACACTTGATTTGGCACATTTAATAAGGCAAATGCAACAATTGTTGTCTCTCTTCTTTTACATACCACTCTCATTAAGAGCATGATTACATAGAGACGTGACCATTTTGTATCAATGAACAACTGCATGCATTAATTACTTGTAACAGTTGTCTTTTACCTTTTATTTTTCTCTTTTTGTTGCCTTTAAAAAAAAAAGGAAATAGCATGACAACATAATAAAGAAACCAGTAGACCAAATGGGACGTAGAAATAAAATAAAATAAACAAGGCAAAATGAAGCAACCATAATATCCTGATGAAAATTAATAATAACTTTCCATAATGTATTACATTTCTAAAATGGTTTGACAAAATGTGTATTAAAGTGTTGGTTTTGGTTTATATTATTAGCAGTTTCTTCCGTTAAAAGTTAAGGTAAAAGGTATTAAAGATGAAATGATCACCTGTAAAACCTACACAATGAGACCACTATTTCAAATAAAGGTCTTCTCAACATGATTTTTATCAGTGTCTTTAATAATCTGAATTAGGAATTATGGAGCTTGAAATTGGGCAATGTGATGGAGACATGAGAAAATACCATAATATTGTTTATTTATGAGACTGGCTATTCTTTTCTGCTTTACAGGAATTCAAAACATGTCTAACATCAGAGATGACACATAGTTGGGAGGGAGACGGTTCAAACCTTGTTTATCACTCATATTACAGTCAGAGCCAAATCTAATTTCATCTATGACTAAGGTTCGTTGTCAAAAATTGCTTGAAAAAATAAACACTCCTTCAATGTGAGTGTAAATAACTGCAGCAGATACAGCTTTGTAGTGGGATGGTGTATTTTCCATCCCGCTAATTTCTGTAGCTGTGTGTACGTGGGGCTACTCAAAGGTTGCCCTTAACATCAAAACAATCAGATGGAAGTTTCAATACAGTGTTATTGTACTTTTATTCATGACTCATGACTAAAATGTACAGTTAGTCAGACAATTTGTCACCGCGCTTACTCATGTAATGTCTTTGTGATAAGAAAATACTTTCTTTGTTCATTCAGTTTCAAATACATAATAGTTTTACACAGTAAAGTTTCTTTTTCCATTGAGAAAACCGTACCAGAAGTCAGACACATAAGTATGATGCATACAGACACAGTTAAATTATATGATCGATTATTCTCACTTTTAACACACGCATTCTTAACAGAAGCACACATGCTGACTGAAATCAAAACCATCACTCTGTGTATCAATATGATAACTTATCATGATGGGGGGTTTTGACAAAAGAGTCAGAGGGGTTTCAGGGACATTGTCCTGGGGTTCATACTTACGATTTCACAGAAATCAACATACAACTGGGAGTGTAGCCTGACTGGAAAATGAATATTACTCCACCTTCCATAGCACCTTTTATACCTTCTACTTTTTGAAGATAACTAATGCTCTTCAATTCTGTTCATTTAAATGTTTTCATTTCAAAATGTAAAATATCCATTTTGACAAAAATAAATACATAAATTAAAATGTCAGAAATTTTAACGCAAATTTTTTGTCAGCAACAACAGGAGCACTTTGAGAAAAGGCTTGCTGGAGGATATCGCATTTTGGAATGAAATGCTTCACCTACATGAATGAATACATACATGAATACTTAAGCCTGTGCGTAGAAAAATAAATAAAGCACTGCATCTTTACAGACACTAAATCACAAGTAATTTAAGCTTTATGCATTAAAGCATCATTTGTCTAATCCAACGTGAATTACATCTAAAGATTAATTTGCCAAACCAGTTTGTTAATAATATATAGGCCAGAGACTCCCAGAACCTCATCATAGAAACTGTATATCCCCTTCTTAACAGAGGAAACATCTCAAAGACTCTTTCCCTCCAATGGGGATTACAAGTGATCTAGATCATTCCTGGTCCTGCAAGGACATGTTACGCCGACGAGAGGAAGCGCTTCGTTTCTTCAGCATCAGCTTGAGCTAGAAATTAAAAAATTCATTAAGATTATGCTCAGTTAGTCTTGATAAAAACAGGACTAAGCAGTGGAGATCTGGCTGGCTGTTAAAATGATGGGCAGCTCACCTGCTCTCCCTGGAGGCCACTCTGCAGCAGGTGGGCCGGCTGGTCGTTCTCCAGGTTGCGGATACTGGGATCAGCTCCTCTGCTCAGCAGCAGCCGCAGGATCTCCTCCTGGTGGGGGTTACCATGGAGACCAGCTGCCATGTGCAAAGCTGTGTGACCGTGAGCCTGTGGCAAAAGAGGAAATGCAGCATGACGTCTGTTTATAGTCATGTATCGGTATTTATTTGTACATACACATAAACACACAAACACATGCACATATAAAATCCAGCTCTGACTTTCACATCAGTGTGGAACTCACTTTCATGTTGACAAAGTCTTTCGTGTTTGGCAGGGGAATCCTCAGCAGATAACGCACCAGATCAATGTTCCCCTCCTTCACAGCCAAGTGCAGCACAGTCTTGTTACTTTTGATTTCCTGGAATTGGAGAATTGGAAATGAAGGAAAAAACATAATGAAACCACAAGTCAAACTGAGACATTTAAGTGTCAAACAAGAAAGAGAAAACAAAAGCAGGGGGGGGGGGGGTAGCTCCATCATAATAATCCTATGACATCATAATGGTTAGCTAAAGCCTGGGCACTTCCCCTTTCAACTGTTTATTTACTTAAAGGTCAGGGTTTAGCATTTTGGACTTAGATGCTTCTGTAATCTGTGAGTTCTCTATGACAAAAAAAAGCTCAGGTGACATTCAGAAAAAAGGGAGAACTGTACTTTACCTGGCTGTGCAGGAATGCCCCTGCAGAAAACAGCATCTGCACACAGGAAAGCTTCTCCGTAGCCTTGGTTTGAAGGCTAACATCTGCCATCCCACTGGCAGCCAAAGCCTTCATGGTAACACTGTGAGAAATGGCTGCACAGTGCAGAGGGGTCATACCTGAGGCACAGAAGAAGACACAGTTAACATTCAAATTAAGGCTCTAATTATGTAAAGATATTTGAATGACTGCTGAAAACATGGTCAACATTATATTGCACAGGTATGCTAACAGAGCCTACCTGTTGGTTTTTTAGTAACTGGTAAAACATTAAATTACCTTCAAAATTACGGGCCTCCAGGTTGAAAACAGATCTGCTAGAGAAAATTGCCTGCAAAAAAAAAAAAAAAAAAAATAACTACTGTTAAGGTCTGCTCAGTATAGCTAACTTTTCTGACCTGCTATGCCAAAGTAATTCAGTCCGGCTGGTGCTTTACCTGCAGAACCCCAGGGAAGCCATAGTGGGCAGCCAGATGAAGGGCAGTTTGTCCTTTGACATCACAAGCATTGATGTCTGTTCCTAACATCAGCAGATCTTGTACAATCTCCGGCTGGTTTGCCGTAACTGCCACCAGTAAAGCAGTCTGCACAAGCACATTTAATAGACAATTTTATGTTTGTGATGAATTAAAAAAAAAAATACTTGAGTTAAAAAGGGCAATTTGAACACTTTGGAAGTTGTGTTTTGTTTTGTTTTTTCATACCTTTCCCTTGTGTTCTTTGGCATCAAGCCTCCCTACTTCCCTCAGCTTCTCCGCAGCAGCAAAGGCACACTCCCTGAGTCCCTTGGCAGTGTAGATGTGCAGGATGCTGACAGAACAAGATCGCATGAAAAATGAGTTATGAATGAGTCTGGAAAATTGCAGTAATCCCCACAAATAGTTTCACACTATTCCTTTCACAGTTCTACTTGTTATTTTTGTTTTCCATTCTATCTGAGTTTCTAATCTTCGAGCATGAGTGACTGACTCATTGACATCTTCTTAATGTTTTTAGGATTACCAAACTGTGCATGTGGCTCTCACGTTTATCTTACGACTGAAAACGAAACTCTCATAGAAGTAAATAAATAGTGCATTCACATTTGCACATTCAACGCAGACGGCAGTGTGGGTTTAAGCATGTCTAGTGTTGTCTTGAGTCTTTTTTCACAAAATATGCAGAGTATGTTCAGAGTAGTCTGTGGCATGTGTGTGTTTTCCTCCATTAGCAGATATACTGAAACCCACATATTCACACACATGCATTCACTCATAAGCACTCACGTGTCTCCGTCTTCGTCCTGCCCAGTGGCTCTGCTGTAATCCATCCCGCTGAGCAGCATCCTGGCCTCCTCCAGTTTGGTGGCATCCATCGACGAACCAAAACTCATCTGTGTGGTGTGACTGGGACTCAGAAGTGCCCAAGATGAAGCCATACTGGGATCTGCGACTGTCATCGGGCACTCCTGCTAAAAAAAAACAAAAAACAAAAAACAAAAGTAGGATATGATTTAAGCCAACGTCTCTATCAGTAAAAGTATGATTATGCACTTGCAGATGAATACAACATGTTAGTCATCTTACATATGTCTGAGACATTGTATCTCCAAATACTGGGACTGGCTGCGGTGTTCCATATTCAGACGTCATTGGGAGGCTGTAGGCTGTCGCATAGCTGGGTCCCGGTTGGCTCGAGTAATAAGTGAGCGCAGGCTCTGATGTTGGGGGCCACTGCTCATAGCTAACTGCCATGTCTGAGTAGCTGCTTGATGCACCTAGAATGGAGAAAGCAGACTGTTACTCATCACTGATGAGTCACTCCTTCTGTTGAACATTATGCTCAAGTTTAAATAATTACAAGGACAAGGCTGGTGATGTTTTCGTCACTGTCAAGAAATCCCATTAAAAGACCAAAAGCAGCAATGTGTTAGTCCGTCTCTGGATACTTTGACTTCCTTACCCTGTCTGTGGCACCTCAAACCTCAAGCCTAAATAATAAGCAGGTCACAAACATATACTAAGAAAGGAAAAACATCTGGTGGTGTAGTTTTCAGCATCCAATGGTACTCCAATAGTAGCAGTGTATGTGGAATTCACTCAAAATTAACTACAGTGCCCATGTTCATCATAGTAACGGAACATGTCACCCTGAGCTACAGTTTATAGAGTTGAGATTTGTCATTTAGATTGACATGGAGTTGTCCGTCAAAGTAAGGAGTACAGAGCTGATCACGAGAGTAAGGAAATAAAATAGAGATAGAGATATCAAAGGTGGTTGGTTGGCCAAAATCAAAAGCTTGTACGTTCTAAAAACGTAGGTGTTCAGAAGAAAACTAGTATATTGCAATCGCCCTGGTCGACAAAGGAGCACAAGTCTTGTGGAGGACCAGAAAAAAATCTACATGGTGAAGAAAACCCCTTTTACTGGCCGCACAGCAAGTCAAGCATGTAGGTGTACATGTTTCTTTTTCAACAATCAGTAGAAGACCTCATGAGAATAACCCTCATCACAGGATGCAAACCCCTGGAAAGCCTCAAAAGCAGAATGGCCGAGTTACAGTTCGCAAGAAGATACAAAAGGAAACCGCTGTGGAACAAAGGTCTACGGACAAAAATCAACTTCTATGAAAATGAAGGAAAGAGGAAAGTGTGGAAGAAAGCAAGTAACAGCTCATGACTTGGAGCATAGCATTACACTTCATCTGTCAAGCATGGTGGTAGTGCTGGTATGGCTGGAGCATGCGTGGCTGCCAATGGAACTGGCACACTGGCATTTATTGATGATTTTAACTGCTGACGGGAGCAACAGGGCGAATGCAGAGGTACACAGGAGCACTCTGTGCGCTCAGATTCAGCCAGTCACATCAAAACTCAAAGTCAAGTGCATCAAAACTCAGACATTTCATCGCTCAGCAGGAAACAAACCTCAAGGTACGACCAAAGCAACCATAATACACATGATGGGATCAGTTTCTTGTTAGTTTTGGTCTTTTCGTGGGAACTGTTTACAATAAAATAATATATAGACTATTAGTAGATAAATATATACATGTGTATATGTAGTATATATTGTGTCGTGCAGACGTTGTCCAGTTCTCACCTGTACAGGTAAATAGTTCTGATGAGGACAACTGCTGAGAGAAAGAAAAAAGAGGAAATCGTAACCAATCCCATCTTTCTTAATATAATATTTAGTAAGATACTGAGTTCCTCTGTGTGATGGCTTACTGTGACAGTATTTGGAGGAATAGGACTTGTGCTCGCTGTAGAGCAGGACGGTGGCACAGAGGACGTCTCACGCCTTCGCTTCTCCTCCAAGAGTTTCTTCACTGTGGGCAGAGTGCAACACGGCTTCTCCTTTGGCGCTGGAAAAAGGACAAATTATGCCAAAAAGAATGACTATTTGGTCAAACATATTTTGTTCACATTGGATGGATATCTGAGATCAGTTAAGTTCCCATGTGAAAGCAGTTAGAGCTGCAACTCCACAGCTCTAGACAAAACAGCTGTATCTCTCATCCTTCAACAAAAATTACAAACTTATTTGTCCAGTTAGAACATAAAAGTTATGGCTAAAAAAATGTATTATAGTAAAAGACAAAAGCTTCTACTGAAATGTAGACAGACTGAGTTTTCACTGCGAAGTGAGCTCTCTCTTGTTGTGGTTATGATCCTCAAAATATGTCAGATAGATCAGGAATAATATACTAGATCATTTCGATTATGGATAGCCTCTTTGTGTCAGCAAGTTCCTTACTTACTCTCGCTGGAATAAATCTACAATATTATTTTTCATCTCATCAAGAGATGTGAATTGTCAGTTACGAGTAATCTGTCAATAAACCAAATACTGCAAATATAGAAAAACAAAATATAAATCATGTTTCAAACCTAGATGACCGATTTGAAGTAATGCAGGTTTGAGCAAACTCTTTGAGGGAGACAAAAACTACAGCTAACACTACAGTTCTTGTCACTTGGATGACACTGCCTGCTCGGTTTCTCCATGTTGGCATTTTTCTGCTCACCTTCAGACAAACATCATACATCAATATCAAATCCATTATACTATGAGTACATTTTCCCCCTGCTGATTCAAAAGTATCATTTCCACTGAACAGGTAAAGGAAATGAGAAAAATAGGAACAAATAAAATGTTTCAAAACAGAATTCTGATGTTTCCAGGTGACATGATGTGACCACACAGGCTGTTTCCTCAAAAACTTCACCCCACATGTGAGAGATAAAGTGATATTTCCACCCTGTCTGTGGAACCGGAGTAGAAAGATAAAGCTCTGACAAAAACCTCCTCCATTAGGAACACAGATCATGTGGCCATGCAAACCAGACAGATTAATCAGAAAACCCTAACCCCTTTAAGATATGGGATAGCCCACTGCTTATTTTCTATGACATCTTCCTGTCTCTCTCCATTACGCTAACAGAAACACAAACCACATCTTCCTTTCACAGGCACGTCACCTCAACACGTGTAGTCGCCTTGTGCTTTCGCACCTACATGTCTGGGAGGCGGAGCAGAAGAGGAGTGACTAGTTCTTTTGCCGTTTTTCTTGATTTTCACTCTGTGAATGTTGACTGCTGTGGTAAGCCACACAGGGACAACACAGCTCTGTTCACCAGAGCAAACACAAAGAGGGTGCACTTCCGAAAAAACAACATGCAAATTCGAACAGTGAGAGAGAAATTTGAGTTCATGGACGTGCCAGCTTATGTTTCTGGTGGCTTTTCTCTCTAAAACTTACTTTACTCTCAGCTGAAAACCTGTCTGAAACGACAAACCCCCACAAAATGATGGTAAGAATACAGTCAGTATGTTTCAGTGCCACCAAGTTTCATTTTCAAGTTCGTAAGGTGTTACTATATCTTACTCAATCCTGACTCATTTGATCTTTACGAAAGAGTCACCTTTGGCCTTTACAATGAGTGATGTAATTCTGCAACAATCAACACAATCTATATTAAACCGTAGACCAAATTATTAGAAGGTGGTTCACTGTCTGGTCTGACAAACAAGCTGAGAGAAACCAGAAGTCAGGAAATGTTTTTTAATTGGTTGTCCGAGAGTACGAGAACAACTTTGCCCACACACACATAAATTTCGGGTTTACACTAAATGCCCCCACACTGCTTTGGGCTATTCTGCCCTATATTCAAATGGAGGTTGTGGAAACCCCTGGACATTGAGTCATGTGCGTGGGAGGCCGGGGATTCCGACGACCTTTCTCTTTTGGCTCGGTCTGCAGAGAGAGAAAGAAGAAGTGCACAGGCAGTTTCCTCATTTTGCGGTTAGACAGTGCACACAACAAAATATGTAATCACTTGGGCCTGTGTCAAAGAAGGCATGAATAAAGAAAGTTAAGCAAAGCAAGTTAAGTTGTCACGTCACACAGCTTGCTTGTCTAGCATTAATTAAAAGGGGAAATGAAAACAAGCAAGAAGGGGTGGAGGTGTATCAGGGTTTCCCCAACCGATGCTCTGACTCCTGGATTCACCCAAATTGTGCTTCCATTCAATGAAAACCGAGAGAAAGGCAAGTACATGAACGTATCAGTGAAATGACAGAATGAATAGTTAGTGCACACTATCAGTACACAGGTATGTAATACTAAATATATAGATCTGTTAACACTTTAAAACATACCAGGTAATATAAGTCCCAAACAAAATCAAAACAAAAGCTATGACATGTGTCTCACATGACGTATTAGGAGAGTAAAGTTGTAGGCTTAGACATAAAATCTAATTTCACGTTTTCATTATGATTCTGCCACTAACACAATTACCCATCAATGAATGTTGAAAACAAGTACAGTGAAAACAACAAGTATATTGCTCTATATTATAAATGCAGCATGAAAGTTGTATTAAAGTAATAGTTTAAGCTGTCATCATTACTGTCACACCATTCAACGTTAGGCTATAAATATCGACTCAATTAAAATATAAGTCACCAGTAATAACGCTCGTCTTCTGCCACAATTAACAAAATAAAAGCCCAAATACTCACACTTATCAAAGTGCATGTCAGAAACGGTTTTGCTTTGAAGTTTTCAACAGGTCGTCCTCTGAGCCACCAGTCTGTTCAAAACGGGATAATACTGATTCACACAGCTCGTGGGAGCAGTGATAGAAGAACGGAAGCCTTGCTGCCTGAAGTCTCGTCTGTTGTCTTTGCGCTTCTGCTTGTACACACATCATACATCATTGCCCCAGCTGTCCACGCCCTCTTGCAGAGAGGAAGCCACTAGTGAAGGGAATTCCGGCTCTTTTAAGAGAGCCGGTTCTTATGGCTCGGCTCACTAAAAAGAGCCGGCTCTTTCGGCTCCCAAGTGGCTCCTCAGATTTTTTTTCGTTTCTTAAATTAATTTATTACCAAAATAATGTAAAATTATGTGTGAATTACTAATGTACAAAACATACACCATATAAAATGTTTATTATTTACATGGCTTATTGTATTTTGATGTACAGTATATCGATGTAATTGAAATGCATCCAAATTTTACTGCGTTTCCTGCGGTCACTCATTTTCTGTTGTCTCTGTAGAGGCTGCTCTCTCTCTCTCTCTCTTTCTCTCCTGTCTCCGTGCTGTAACCCCCGCTCTTCCCCCTCCTGCTCAGTGCGGACAACACCTCACATCAGGTAAAGGGCTCCGGCTCCCAGACAGGAGTCGGTTCCCATCGTTCACTTCAAAGAGCCGTTTCTTTCGCGACCGACACATCACAAGAAGCCACAAGTTCACGGTTATGTCAGCGTGCTCTACGGACTTCGGAGGCTGGATTCCTGTTTAATGTTGGATATTATACTCATGTATAAACGTGTAAGTTGCTTTTTAAGAAGCATTTTTAATGTTTTAAGTGGTCAAGGTTAAAGTCATTCCAACAAATTTCATTGTTTAATTCGTTGGTGGTTGTATTGTATAATAACGAATCAAATTGTATTACATGATCTCCTGTTTTCTGTGTTGCTGTGTGTAAGTGCAGTACTTTAGTCAGCCAGAATATACATACATGCCTTTAGTGCATGGTTGTAAATAACATTAAATAAATACATTTCTGTCCTCAGAGGAGCTAGGAAGAAAACAACACAACAACAACATAATACTAAACACAGTGTTAAAATAAAGTTTAAAAATCAATCAGTAAGAGCTCCAGCCTGGCCTTTTTTGTTTGTTTGTTTGTTTTGTTTTGTTTTGTTTTAAGAAAACTTACATATTGTCATCCATCTATCCACTTTCTATACCGCTTGATCCGCCAGCGTCGCGGGGGAGCTCGCGGGGGAGCTGGAGCCTATCCCAGCTGACTATGGGCGAGAGGGAGGGTACACCCTGGAGACTGGTCGCCAGTCAATCGCAGGGCACAAAGACAGACAACCACACACTCACCTAGGAGCAATGGAAAGTAGCCAGTTAACCCAATGTGCATGTTTCTGGGGTTGTGGGAGGAGGCCGGAGTACCCGGAGGAAACCCACGCAGGGGGAACATGCAGACTCCACACAGAAGAGCCCAGACCGGGGTTCGAACCCGGAGTCCTCCTGCTAACCACTGAATCAGCGTGCCGCCCTACACGTTGTCAATGAAAAGTCGTTCTGTCTTTTATACTTATGAGCTGATCACGAGTGAAAATACATTTTTACTTCAATGTTACACAACGTGTTACACTTTATGTCAATGTTTCTCTCTGTCAAAGTGATTATAGAAGTTATAGAAATTTCAGCTCTTGTGTTTTCAATTGTCATTGTTGGGCTAATGGATCACAGGCTGTGTGTTTAATATAGGCCTACAGTTTTTTCTTGTACGTACCCAGTATGGGCAACTGACACAGCCTCACAGGAACTTCTGTGTCACCTCAAAGACGACATATTGGAAAACAGTGGTAAATCTCTTTTTTTTTCACCAAAATGACTAATATTTAAGTGTCTTTGTTCCGTAAACACTCAAACAACATAACACGATGGAGGGATGTGAAAAGTGGAGAAATACAATAACATAAAATCTGAAATCTGAATGACCCCCCCAGAAACGATGTATAAATAATAAATTCTTTATTTATTTTGGGGAAAACCTTGACTCCCGTAGATCTTAGACATGCCCAAAGAACTGAAAAATGGCTCGAAGGCTACAGGAATCTAAAGGTAGCATAACTCAAAGGCATGGCTGACAAATATTCAGGGCTAAAGCTGAATTTTAAATGGCAACATCTTTAAGTCTTTAACTTCTCGTTTTTTTATTTGCGGAAAGAATAAGAAGCAGAAAGAATGGAAGAGGAAACAAAGGAAGAATCAGAGGAAAAAAATGTGTCACAGTATGGTGATCAGGCTGTGTATACGTATTTTATAGGACTAAATCCCTTTATTAAAGGTTAAATGCCAGTTTCTGTTTTTTCATACCCATGTATAGCTAAAGGTTATACAGTATGGCATATAGTGAAAGCAGAAATATCACAAAAGTTTGTGAAGCAAACTCATTATTTAGGAATGTCAAAGGCATCAATTTGTGATGTTGTGCCTTGTCATTAAGAAGCCTCACAGCTCCCTCTGCTGTTTTAAAGAGCACATAACATCAATCTGACTGAAAGACAAGCCAGACAAAGTTCATGACAAAACCTAAGGATTTTCAAAATGAATAAATAGCAAGTTGATGGGCTAGTAGAGGGAGATGAACAATTATGAGCCAAAATGGTTCTTCGAAATTTTGTTTAATAAAAGCATTCATCCTTGAACGTCACTTGCATATCAAGTAAAACAGAAGTTTGCTGTTAATGGTGCCTGGCCACTAAGAGTCAGTAGAGTTACAGAATGAGAACGAGGGCGGTCTCTTGACAGCTGTGCTGTTAGGCCTTTCTGTCCACAGACGAGTTCTCTCCAGATGATCTATGAGCAGCATCTCGGTGAACTGGCCTTGAGGATGATCCAGCTCACGTTCTCCTTTGTAAGTTCCACCTTTATTTTTTACCATGTACTTTGTGGTTGTGCGTGATGCTGACTGTACTTCTTCTAATTGTCTTTTGTTACATTTTATGCCTGTGAATTGGATATTTTATTAGTTATTTTAAAACTGCAGTGCAAAGTCTTAGGCACATTTCTTCACATGGACTTTAAAGTGTATTCTACTTTATTCTGTTGTAATCTGTTACTTCTCTGTCACAGTCAAATCATCTGGAATGAAGCGGATCAAATCTGCAGTTGCTAAACTTCCATCCTGTGTTGAGTGTGAACAAAACAGGCAGCCTTTCAGCCCAGCAGAGGACGGAAGAAAACTTGACGTCAGCCCTCAAAAGACAAAACCAATTGGAAATTGGAGTCACATCATTTTTCGGAATCCAGACAGCAGATCAGTCCGGGCAGAGCAGGTATGAGGATCTTAACTCACAGTAGTTTTCTCTTCCTCATCCTCAGCTTTTAACGTCTGTCAGGTCACACCACAGTGGTTTGTATGCTGTTTTAGATTGAAGACATACAACCAGAATATTTAGGTGAAAAAAGTTTTGTAAACTTCTAAAGGGTTTGTAGAACTGTGAAGATGGAATGTGGCGCATGAAATGCAGCTGATTTATTACATTTAAATGATTTTAGAGAAATCATTTAACAGCTATTTTCATTTTTCATGTCTTTTAGTCAAATGCCCACACAGCAGCTTATGACTCACTGTGACACCAGCGATGTTTAGTCTGTGCAGAAGATAATAAAGGTCAAACCTACAGTCTCAAAAAGTGTAGGGGATTTAAATTTGACACCGAAATCAAGTATAATGAAATATGAAGGATATGAAAATGTAATTAATGAATTAATGAATTAATGTTTAATGAATTTCTACATTTTTGAAGCATGCTACACATATAATTTTGCCTCTTCTTGTCTTTTAGAAAGCACAAAACTGAGTTGACAAACATGGCTTACAGCAAATTCTATATCACTGTCCTTTTTCTTCTTTGCAGTAAGTATGTTTTTGGAGCTTTCTTCTCTTTTTTTGCACCCACACATAGCATTCAGGTGGTCTTACACAGGAAAATGAAACCACATTGTGTGCTGCGGAAACTTAACTGACAGAGGTGTTGGTGCATAAAATTAACAGTAAGTTTAAGCTCTGATGAAGTCTTGTTTCTCTTCTTTCTTCAAGGCTTGGCTGGTGTGCTCTCAGGTATGTACGACTAGAAGAGGAAGCGCACAACTCTTAGATTCGGTTTTCAGTAACGTTATCATTTAAACATAAAAAAGCAGCACAAATGCAGAGCTCGACAGCCAACCCTGATCAGTCATTTTTTCCACACAGCTCACATCTTCCTTTCTTTCATCCTACTCTTTTTTTTTCTCTCTATCTGTTCATTCACGGCCTGTCTGTGTGTGCTAGACACCACTGCGTCGTGCTACAGAATTGAGCCTGGAACAATAGCAGGCATCATCTTTGCAGATGTGCTGCTGACTCTCATCATTGTGGTTGTCACCTACCGTTGTGCCAGCTTACGGCGTCAAAAGATAGAAAATGGTAAGGCATGGTTGATGTTTTTATGGTGTTCATATACAAAGGTTTATCAGGGTTCCCTGTTTGGTCACTCAAAGGTCTTTAAGAATTGCGCATTTGCTTTCATATTCCTGTTTTAACATGATTCACAGCTTATATTATGGAAGCGGTTATGTGGTGGTTATTTGTTTATTTTTTGTGGTTAATTGTTCCTGCCTGTTGCTGTGTTCTGTAATATCACTGAACTGATCACACCCCCTCATTATGTTCTTTGTTCATTTGGTAACTGTCTGTCTCCCTTCCTATTTCCTCACAGCTGACAAAGTCTACATGAATGTCCGCGCCAACTGCAAGAGCTAATCTAATGAAGGTGTAGAACATTGTGAAATCATTCACGGTTCAATCGTTGTGTCAAAAATGCTATATAAGATTTATTTCATTTGTGTTTACATTAAACAACAAATACAAGTAGTGTCTTTCAAATATCAATCCTCTGCTTAGTTCATTACCCATACAATGAACACAGTAATAACGCTTAACCCAGAAGAAACCATCTTACAGCTATTTGACTAGTGTTACACAGAAAGCACTGGAGCTACTACTAGTGTCCTGTAAGAAAGGCTTTAAAAGTCTGTGAAGAATCTTTTATGTTCAGTCACAAAGTGTGCTTGTGTTCTTCAGCTATCTGCTGAGCTAGGAACTATTTTTGCAAAATCAGATTTTATTTTAGTGTTATTTAAAATGTAATTGTAACTATAAAGTCATAAAACATAATTAAAGGTGTATCACACTCTTCGGTTGGATCTTAATATGTTTGAATCATACCTTGTGAATAATATGTCTCTGAGTTCTATTCATGGTGGCACTGTTGTAACTGAACAGCACCTTCTGCAGTTGACTTTTGGTAGTGAAATGTCTAAATACTGTATTTTAACAGGTTCTGAAGATTTCTGTGTAAATATTCCCATCATGAAAAGCTGTATCGATATGAGTGACTGTTAAAATAAATAATAATAAAAGATAGACCTAGTGATTTTATGTGTAGCATCTGACAAACCACACAGTCAACAATGTGAAAAAGAAATGTTGATCAAATTAATGAACGGTGATGATTTTTTTCCCCCTTTCCTTTTTAAACAACAAGTAGAGAAGCTTCCTGTGTCTAGTAAGAGTTGTGTTGAAGGGGCTTTAACATTCACTGACAGAAGTAGATTTATAAATACTATGGTTTTTAACGATTTCTGTACATTTGTGTGTCCTTCACGTGCTTGTTTTCCATATGTGGCTTCAAAAGTTGTTTGATTTTGTGTTTCCTTGTTTCAAATGATTGTGGTTTGCTCAACTGACATTTGATGCGCTGTGACTAATACAGGAGACGTGATTAGATTCGGGATAGATGACGCTGCTGTGTTGAGGCGATACTGTGGTTAAACTGTTGTCTGCTCTTTCTGTCAAACATACACACACACACACACATGCACACACAACATGTTGACCAAAGCTAATTCAGTATCTCTGCATCATCTGTCTGATCTACCTATAAGGTAGACGTATAAGAGGCCAGACATGGTGTTTACAGCTAAACTGTCTCTTCTTATTTTCACAAACTGATTTAAGTTTCTGTTGCTACTATAACCAGCTGAGGGTAGGTTTTGACACCATATACCACAGCATTATGAATAGACACCAGCATTTGATTGACTGATTGATGCAGCCTTAAATTCCCTGTAATCTGTGGGCAGCCTCAAGGTTCACTTCTATGTCCCTTACTTTCACTGTTTTGTTTCACAGTATATCTCCTCCTATTCACCGCCTTGGTTTTTCTAAATGATACTAAGCAAATCTTCTTCAACAGAACTCACCCGGGATGGCCTGTGGGTTTAAAACTCAGCTGTAGAACTGCAAGGTCCCTGGTTCAAGTCCAGCTAATTCAGAACTGGGAAATAAAACTGAAGTTTGGGGGAAATGATGTTTACAGCCTTTTTCTTATAATGTAATTAAAGAGGAAAGGGGGAGAACAGCCACACATTTAAATTACAACCTACAGACCTTATTGTTATTGTGTAATAATTATTTAAGAATTCAAATGATAATAATTACATTCAAGACATTCAAATCGTGGTATGACTCATTTCTCCTTTTCTCTAAAATGCCCAGTTCTTACTTCTTTGTTTTCGAAGGTGTTCTTTGCCTTCATTTAAGTGTCAGTCAGAACTGGTAAGTATTTGAATGGAATGTGATTCACACAGTGTGAATCACATTCAAGTGTCGTGCTAGAACAGAAAAATCACCCACTTAAGGGATTTTTCACAACATGGCAGCCCTAAAGTTGCTTTTTATTCATGGTTTATAAGTGACCTGTGAAGTACTACTGTATGATTAATTGACTGTTCATAAAGCCACTTGTGACAACTCACACACCTTTTGTAAAGGGTGCCTTGTAATACAAATATTAATATTAATAATATAAAAAATAATAATTAGAAGAATGGTGATTATTATAATTAGAAGAATGGTGATTATTAATATTATTATTATTGCTGTGGATGTTCCCTGAGAGTTTCATTTCATTTCATTTCCACCAGATAGGATGAGATTTTGTTATTGGAGCCACTTGTTTCAGAAACTCAGGCTTGATAAGTAGCTGTCTTTAAATCACTTTTAGCCTTTTTTTTTTTTTATTAAAGGGCTGACTTTTATTCCTGACTTCCCTCTTGGTTTTTAATTATTTATAACTTTTTACACATTGTTCTATTTGATTAATATGTTCATCATTTATGTTGTATTTTGTATCTAAGTAGTTTTGCTCTTGTGTGGTGTTTTGCTATTTAAATAAATTTATTATCATTATTGTTGTATTTGAACATAAAGAAGCATGAAGGTCTCCTTTAGAAACAAAGTGAAGGTGTGCTTTCATTTCACTGACAGTACAGCGTCTTTAGAGATAAACCTGTGGTTTAACATTGGCTCAGAGAGCAGGTAGCAGTGGCTATGGCAGACTGCCTGCACTGAACCGCAGGTCATGTGGAAATGCTCTATCTAGAGGTATGATCACATGTTTCAGCAGAAACTGCAGGTCTAAAGAAACTGACCTTATACAGATCCTTATCTCTGCATCGCTTGGTCCAGTTAATTTGAAATATTGGTTTACTGTCAGAAAAGTCAAAAAGAAGCCCTGGATCCTAATGATCAGATGTGACAGAATGAAAGAGCCTGTGTTTATATGTGACCAGCTACCCTGCAACAAATGTGATATCAGAGAAGAGACAAAAACACCAGCTTCCTCTTCTCTTAGTGGACTCCTCCTCTTCCACTGAACAGAGTCATCTGTTGACAGCTCCTCTCATACCTCTGGCTTCCAGCATTGTGTGTGTGTGTGTGTGGGTGTGGGTGTGGGTGTGTGCGCGCGCGGGTGGGTTTGTGCAGCAACACGGCCATTCGAAAAGATCAGAAGGACTGGTGGCCATCATCCTCTGCCTCTCATTTCCTCTTCGCCCAGAAGCCAACATAAAGAAGATGTCTGACGCTCTGTGTATTGTGGGTTCGTTGTTTGGTGAGTGGCGTGTGATGTGTGTTTTAACAGTGTAATGACTGATTGATGGTATGACTGGTAATGAGTGCACTGTTTCAAGTGGTGTTGTTCTAATCTGAGGCTTTCTAAACTCTTCTTTCTTTTCAGGATCTGCAGAAGGACAGCAAGGTACCTAACTTTCAGAAACATTTTTGCTCCAGTGTGAAACTGTGTTTTGGTTTTGTGTTTCCATCCTATGTGCTCCTTCTTTCACAGACTGTGGTTCCTGTTACCTTGTAAACATGGGGTCTGTAATGGCCATTATTGCCTCTGACATTATCTTGACCGTCTTCATCACTATTTCTGTGTTCTGCTTTGCGACTCACCACAACAGAAGGAGAGAATGGGATTCTCATGATGGTGAGTGCTTAATTTTTGTGCATTGTTGCTAATTTTCGTCTCATTTGTGATATGGCAGGCGGGCAGTAACTTGACATGTAAATATTTAAATATAACAGGTAGAAGAAACCCACCATCATCAGTATCAAAGAAAATGGCAACAGAGGTCACAGAATCTCCCTACCAGGTAAGGTAGAGCTAATTTATTAATTAAGCCTCAAAGACAGTAAATGTGGAAATTAATATTTAGTGTTTTAATGATATCTTATTTGTTTTTTTCCATGATGACTTGCCTGTTTTATAGGAGTTACATGGAGTCCAATCAGATGTGTACAGTGATCTTCAGCATTTTAGGAAATGAAACAGCACAGCTATAAAAAATCCCAACAATGTCTTGTCTGTAATTATTTTAAAGTTATGCCCAGATAGTATCATACACTCCTCTACACACTTGTTTTTTGCCACTTATACTTCTACAGCTTTATAGGTAATAACATACCGTATATATGTGTGTTTTACATGTAACTGATATATATTTTAGTCACAGAGTACTGTGTTGTGCTGAATTTGAAGCTTTCTACATCACACTATTGTTTTTGTAAATCTTAAGCTGTCTTAAAACATGTATTTGTATTTACTTGTAAATTAAACTACATTTCAAAACCAAGGAAATGAAAAAAGAGGCATTGTTTACATTTTCTTTCTTTTTGTATTTATAATTCAGAGGATTACTTACACATTTTCACATTACAGTGAACACAGACGAGTTGTTGTGCTCGTGCCTGATTTCACTTTCTTTCTCATACTATAGTTTTTGTACCAAACATCACGCTGTAGAAACTTACTGTGTTTAACCAGTTTGCACAAGTAAGCCTACCGCAAAATTGCTGAAACCTCTTTGTTATATTTCTTTGCATGATGTTGTGACAAAAAATACATGTAAAAATCCAAATTTGGATCCAAAAATTCCCCGAAGCGACTGAATTTAGAAGCAGCCTGTCTGCCTCCTCTGACTCAACAGATGGCAGCCCCTGACTCATTATGAGGAAGAAACAGAATCTGAAAAAAGACAGGAAAAATAAATTGTTATTTAACATAACATTTGAATAGCAAAGATCTGGGAAACAATTTCATCTTGTAATTAGCCAAAGATGAAATGTAAGGAATTTTGATGTGTATTATGTGGGGGGACATTTCTATCCCTCTGTGTTGGGTGGATAGAAATATAAGCAGAAAACATTCTGCTATTCAAATGCAGAGGAAACAGACCTTCATAGGATCTACCGGGGAGCTTGGCTCTTAGGAGGAACAGACAAGTGACTCGGCCTGTTTTCTGGGGGTGCTGAGGCATGTAAGATGAAGAAAATCACAAGAAATGACAGATCTTTCAGGAAAGTAGTCACTATCTGCATCAGCAATAAAACAATGTATTTACAATATTACCGAATGGAAGAAAAAAACTGTTCTTACCTATTGGATAAGTTTCAGAGCTGATATATTCCCTGGTTTCTGTTGGAATATTAAGATCAATCGTTCAAACTTTTGATTGCTCTGGGCATAAGTAGTTAAACTATGTATTTTGTTTTATGTAATGTTGAATCATAATGGTCTTACCATCATAGCCTTGATCTCTACTGTTTCCCACTGCATCTGGTTTGCCATTGTTGTCCTCCAAACTGTCCCAGTCTAGCATTTCCCTGCTTTGGCCTGGGGCCAACATACCATTCAAGCCATTAACTCTTCCTGCCCTTCTTTGGAGATTGGCACCTTGACCGGCACTGCCAGTCATTTTGTCTCCACTTAAACGGATAACTTGTTTTCCTGACAAATTTCCATCCACCGTCATTCCTTCCTCACTGTCCAGATCAGTCCGCTCCGTGCTCCCATGGTCTTGAACCATGGTCCTTCTGCTTGTATCCACTGGCTCCACGCTGTCCTTGTCCACTTCTGTTTTCCTCCCTGATAGTGCGTTATCATTCACCACAACTTTAGGAATCATGATCTTGATTTCATCGCTTTCAAGAGCTTTGCCTGCATCTGGGAAGAGTAAAAGTTATTGCCACAGCATCTGCATCAACATCCATTTTTATAAGATAGTTCAGAAATATTAACAAAACTCTTGTTATACTTGTGTGAAATTAAATAATTTCTCTACAATTGTAAAAAAAATAAATCCCACATACCTGTAAATCCATTGGGGTCAAAACTCTCTGCAGATTTTGAATCTGACATATCTGTGAATGAGTTTGCTGCTGTTTTAAATAAAATCCTACTAATGAAAAACACATACGTCCATAACTGTTTTGTATTTTGATGTGTGGCATGTAATACCAACTCCAATGATACTGTGGAAATTTAGGTGATGCTTTAGTTATTGATAAATGTATTCATGATCATTGTACTGCCGTGCTATACTACACTACGCATATATTTATTTCAACAGAAAAAGGCACAAAAATATTTTTCATACCTTCAGAGTCTTTCTCTGGCACTGGTTTACTTGGAGGGTTTCCGTATGCTGCAGATATGACAAAGTACGTGGTGATAAACACAGGTGTAGTTGTATATGGTCATGATCAGATACTGTCAAAAGGGCTTGCTACAGAACACCCTGAAGATTAAGCCAGACAATAAAGCTACACAAATGCCATGCGTGTATCTGATCTCTTTTGTGACCTGGTCTTTGAATCTCACATTTATTTTCATGGGGAACCAAAAGCAATTTGAGGATCTGGTGAAATGAGCTGTCTATAAGGTATCATTTTGACATTCCTGTTATAAAACTGAAATAATCTCACTATATCTGATTTCTCCATTTCGAATCACAGACCTGTTGCATTTGCAGGTATGGTCATTGTGCCAAGTGCATCTATAATGACAGTAATAAAAAAAATATATGAGATAAAAGTTCACAGTAGTGATTTAAACAGTAATACACTTTATTTCAGACACCAGCACTAGTGCTGTTTTGCATGAAAGAAAACATTAAGTGACATGTAAAAATGACAGAAATAATTTCACCATTCAGGAAGCTTAGCACGTTTTCTTTTTGAGCTTGAAAAAAAGACAGAAAAAAGAGGTGTTATTGCTACTGACCTATTTGATAAGAGTTAAACATGTCTTACAAAAGCTGATTACGGTCAAAACAACATTTGATTCTTCAGATGGGTTTACCTCTGACCGGGGCTGTTAACACTGTAGTTGCAAATGGAAGAAGTAGGAGACAACACACAAAGCTAAAACAAGAAAGAAAAACACAATTAATTCAAGGTTTTAGAAACAAATGCATGTTTATGTCAAATTTATGGCATTATGTCATTTACAGCTTAGAAATAAAATAAAATACTTTCAGTGATTGAAAAAAAAATCTATTTGACAAAATATCAAAACTTACAACTTCATTTTTGGCTGCAGTCTCCAGTTGCATCTGCTTTTTGGCAGCAAGAGTCAGGTATATTTGTACTGCCACCATATCCACTGCTTTTTAACCTTTAATGGACCTTCACCCCCGTTAATTATAGATTCTGACACGATGTATCAAATTTAGATTTAATCAAAGGCTATTCTGTGTGTTTAACAGTGTGTGACTTGCAGGCAGAGAAGCAGCAATTAGGCTACAGGTTCTGATCAGTTTACAAAAGGCCTATTCATGATATCAATTCAATATGAAACTAAACATTGTCAACATTTAAACACACGGAAAGAATTAGTCTTGTCTCTCTATTGTGTGTTGATTATAGGTGGTTGGTTACTTCAGGAAAATGCCCCCTGGCCTTTTCTAGGACTGAGGTAGCCTTTTAAATGATGCCACAGACCATGCATTGTTTTCTGACACTATTGAACCATTGTCCATTTACCTAGTGTAGCCCTATATTTTGCCTAAACAAAGGCCCTTTAAAAACAGGCCCCACTGCACATCAGTGTATAGAAAAGTCTCCTGGTAGAAATATCCTGAAATGAAAAGCACATCAATTTGAATAGCAGTCTCATGTGCATCAAAAACCTCGGCTGTTATAGCTGCTGTACTCCAACAATTATGGAGGCCTGCTAAATCACATGTGGCAACTACAGGGCCTCTGATGGTCAAATGTGCGCGCTGCTAGAGAAAGTGAGCAGTGCGTCAGGGGCTTATACAAAAATAAACATAACAAAACAGCCGTGTATGAGTACACATTTAGCTACAGTTCATGCAGACAAAAGTTTCTGTTTCAATTAGACCTGTTGGTGGCAGAAGGAGCCACAATCCCCCCTCCAATGAAAAAGAAAAAGGAGAGCGCCCTCTGTGGGAAAGGCTGCTCGCACTAAGCTCTTGATCCCAAGCGTCGCCATATTGACGTCCCAACAACGCTGAGAGGTAATCGTGTTATTTAATCGCAAATCGTCGTTGGTTTGGAACCACCGATTAGTGTTTTACGTGCCAGAGAAAGCTGGGGACAAGCAACACAACCGCGGTGCCGTTCTGCTGCTCGACCACAGTGTTTGTAGGTTGTTTTTTCAAGGCGTTGTCAGCCAGTTGCCTCGCCAGCCAGCAGGCTATTCACTCCTTTAGCCTGTTAGCTTAGCACTTTTTAGCTTTGGGAAATATATTTTTCGAGGCTTGTTGTTTTCGCTCTACGTTAGTGAAGACCGCCAGAATGATGATTTGGCCATTTTTACTCGAACTATTCATTTATTTACTCTATAGGCCCACACTGTGGTCGAGAGCTAGTTGTGACTTTCCAACCGGCTTTTCCCTCTGCTGTTAACGAGCTAATGCTAACACGCTAGCAGCAGCCCAGCCAGCTGCCCGGTTTGCCTGATAGCTAGCTGTTAGCTCCACTGCACTTGTACAGGCCTTGGGCCACAGAGGGTTTCTGCGGACACCCTCCTTTTCATTAAAGTATTAAGCGGGCAAATTGGGCATAACTGAACGAGTATCCTGCACCGAAGAGACCATTTGTCGATTGGATGCTTCTCATAAACTCAATAATTTAATGCAGACGTATTAGTTGAATTGGCTGTCGTACGCTTGCTCTCATAGTTTGCTCATGTTTGCTTAATTGACAGCATTGATTTTAATCAACCTACTTTATGCCTCTGTTTTTTTTTCCCCCCAACAGGAGATACTGCCTTGGTGTAGCCCCCAGTGATGACTGTATTGAACCCTGTACCTCCTGATTAGACTGGTTGGATGCCCCCATTTAACGTTCAGGTTTCTCCATTTCATACGCCAGTATATCCAGACACACTAGCCACCGAAAATTCAGTTTTACTTTTAATGTTTTCCGTTTAATTGTGTCTGCATCCTTTGACATTGCTGCTGCTGTTTTGCTTTGTAAGTTAATGTTGCCGCCTTCACGTAGCACGTGAGAAACATTTGCATATTCTTTTGAAACGCTCATCTTCAGATCAGCAATCTGTGAAAGAATGGGGAATACGTGATAATTTCTCTTAAACCTTGATTTACGTTTCTCAGTTCTACATATAATGTTGAACGATTGCAACTGATGGTCTGTAGTAAGCCCTAACTTTTTTTTCCCCCTGTATGCCCATGTAGCTTTCTTACCATAAAGGCATCTCAACCACTCCTGTTCCAATTCATCTGTCACCAGCATCCTGGAGGGACCCTCCCAGGTATTTTATTGTTTTATATCTAACTATTTACGCTGCATCGCGTATAGTTGGTGTAAAGATGTTCCGTGAATGCTAAAAGAGTATTTTATGTACTAATATACATAAAATACTATGATTAGTCTATGGAATATCTTTGTATATGCTGTAAACATATGCTGCCTGAATTTAATTCTCTGATATTGTTTTTCTTGTCCTGTTTTGTGTTTAGGAGATTTAGAGAAGATCTTGTGTAGAATATGTCTGGCCCTGTTCCAAGCCGCTCTCGAGTTTACCCTGATGTAAACACACAGAGGCCTCGGGAATACTGGGACTACGAGTCCCATGTTGTTGAATGGGGGTAAGGCAAAGGGGAATTGTTGGCGCTTTTGTTGGGTCAGCCATTTCAGAATTGTTAACCGTGACTTTATTTCCCTTGTTTTTAGAAATCAAGATGACTATCAGCTAGTCAGAAAACTAGGGAGAGGCAAATATAGTGAAGTGTTTGAAGCCATAAACATCACAAACAACGAAAAAGTGGTCGTCAAAATACTGAAGGTATGGAGATAATCACTCGATTAGCTGGATAATTTATATGTTTTGTTGTCACTTCAATGGAGATTTTACGAGCCTCACAATGCCGTCTCTGTCTCACACAGCCGGTCAAGAAAAAGAAAATCAAGAGAGAAATAAAGATCCTGGAGAATCTGCGGGGTGGCCCAAATATCATCTCACTGTTAGATATCGTCAAGGATCCTGTGGTAACTTTATCCTTTTTTTTGCGCTGTAACAATTTAGAACTTCGATATCTGTGTATAAACTCACAGGCACATTTTTCTCTTATCTTTTTAGTCACGAACCCCTGCTCTGGTCTTTGAACATGTGAACAACACAGACTTCAAGGTAAAGATCAGTGTTCTTTGGATTTTGTAATTTAGTACAAACCAGTACAAAACTACTTTTATCCCAATGGCTCATAACATTATTATTTTCATTACAGCAATTGTACCAAACCCTATCTGACTTTGACATACGGTTCTACATGTATGAAATCTTAAAGGTAAAGAAGTTTTTGGTATTGAATATTTACACTCTGTTTTATGGTCTGCAGTGGTTCTTTTAATATTTGTCAGAAACATTACATCAAGCTCTGGTTGCATCAGTTTCACAGTCAGTGAATACTCGTAACGTATTGTTTCCTTTTGTACCTGGTAGGCTCTGGATTACTGCCACAGTATGGGGATAATGCACAGAGATGTCAAGCCACACAATGTAATGATTGATCATGAACACAGAAAGGTATGATCTTGCATGTTGACTACTTTGATAACAGCTAATTAAAATTCCTAAAAATCTATTCAACTTAATGTTTATTTATTTACTTACTTACTTACAGCTCCGTCTAATCGATTGGGGTTTGGCAGAATTCTACCACCCAAACCAAGAATACAACGTGAGAGTGGCATCCAGGTACTTCAAAGGACCTGAACTGCTGGTAGACTACCAGGTGAGGATCTTATATTCTTACTCTACATGTCTAGTCAGGCCAGTTTCACATAAGTTGGTCAAATGCAACTAAAGATTTGTTTTATTAAAGATGAGGAAAAACTGTCGTGAAGTCAACTCAAGCCTTTTAACCTCTACATTATTTCTAGATGTATGACTACAGCTTGGACATGTGGAGTTTGGGTTGCATGCTCGCAAGCATGATCTTCAGAAAGGAACCTTTCTTTCACGGTCATGACAACTACGATCAGGTATGAAGGATCACGTCTTCTGTGGGTGTGGTCACAACTATACAGAGCATTGGTAACATAGCAGCTCTGTAAGGCCTTCAGGGAGTTTACGTCTTTCTCCAAGTTATCTCGACAGTTACTTAGTGAGGGTAGACATTTATTATTAACTTTTCAGCAGTTTAGTGTAAAACTAAGACAGTTCTAGTGGACACAGTGATAACACATTTTACTCCCACTTTCCTTACCTACACCAGGACTATAACCATGCAGCATTTCCAATAGTTTGCATGGCTCATTTGGGCCCATGTGACACTACTAGTGTTTTGTATTGGTACACTATGCTTAGTGACTGAACTCTAATCATTTCTCTAGTAGTTAGAATAAAAAAATTGGAAACTAATTGCTGGATTACACTGAACATAAAACTGATTTCCCTTTAACTGAAAGAAAATTAGCTTGAACAGAATATCAAATCAAACATGTACACTGTTAATTCAATTATCTTTATTCATATCCATGTTCTCCCACAATACCACTTTGACATAATGTATATGTATACACTTTATACAAATCCACTACTTAACTATAACACTGTGAAGTGAACCAATTGCAACTGCAGCTGGTATCCAGTCCATACTCCTCAATACCTTTCACAGGATTTAACAAATGCCTGACTGTATCTTGTAGTTGCTGAATTACGTTCCTTCTCTCTACCTTCAGCTTGTGCGGATTGCAAAAGTGCTTGGCACCGAGGACCTCTACGACTACATTGACAAGTACAACATTGAATTGGATCCACGGTTCAACGACATTCTGGGAAGGTAAAAACATTATGGCTGTTTGACCTTTAATTACGTATCATGGAATATTTTGACCAAGATTTTGGTTAATGAATAAGTCACATTAACTCCTGATCCCCGGTTTGCCCGCTAGACACTCCCGCAAAAGGTGGGAGAGGTTTGTGCACAGTGAGAACCAGCACCTGGTCAGCACAGAGGCTCTAGACTTCTTGGACAAACTGCTGCGCTATGACCATCAAGCCCGCCTCACGGCCAGAGAGGCTATGGATCATCCCTACTTCTGTAAGACTGGTTTTCCTGTTATTGTTTTTTTTTTTTTCCTGTCTGCCTCTCTTTCATTTTGCTTTGAGTAAATGCCTGAAACGAAAATGTGTGTGAACTATTTGAAGTGGCTTGATTCTGTGAACACATGTATTTGGTTTATGAAGTGCTCAAATCCACTTTTGTTCACAGATCCCATCGTTAAAGATCAGGGAAGGGGGGCCACTCCTGGAGGGATGGCTGCCAGCTCCACACCAGTCAGCTCCTCAAGTATGATGGCCGGTGAGTAATCCCTCTTGGAATGAACTTCCCTGTCCAAAGGAGTAGTCTGCGTTTGCAGATGGTCTGTTTGGGTTTTTTTTTTTTTTTTTTTCCTCTTTTGCAAAGAAAGAAATCACCTTTAATTTGCAGGAAAAGAAAGACATTGTAAGAGACTGCAAAGAAAGTTTTAACTATAATCTGAGTACATGTTTTTGGCTGCAAGTTAAAGTTTCTTTGGAGCCAAAAAATAATAGGCGGATTATGAGAAGAGCATCTGCAAATGGCTGCAAAGAAAATTATATCCCTAAATTTAGACTGTGATGACATGTTAAACACGAGCGTTTCCACTTGATTAATGAGCCTCCTGTCTCCTTCTAGGCATCACCTCAATGTCCTCCTCACAGCCACTGGCTAACATTGCTGGATCACCTGTCATCTCTGCCCCCAACACTTTGGCCACACAAGTCCCTGCAGCCACCGGGGCCCAACCCTGAAGCCACTTCCTCGCCTGTGTTTATGTGTGCTCATGGCCATGTCCTGCCTAGCTCTCACTGCGGCCCAGGGCCATGGCTCCCCTTTTTATGTTGAAAATAACAAAGAAGACGATTTAAATTGCTTTTCACATTCAGTTATATTTTGACACCTGGACTTGACAGAAATGTATTGTTGCACCTGTCAGGATTATTAGAATTAATTTGGGTGTGTTATTTGACAATGCCATTGTCTAGAAATTCTAATAAGATGTAGACATGAAGAGAATGGATAATAAAATTTATTTTGTATGTTCCAAATACACAGTCTTGCTTGAAACTGTTTGATGGGGATCCTGCTGTATTACACTGTGAACCTTTACATGACTTCACAAAACAGAGTCAGGAATCTGGTGTGCCCCACCTAACAGTGCTCACTGGTTGCACACGGATGTAATGTGCAGGAGTTGTTGGTGTTTTGAAGTTGTTAGATGCTATCATTCTTTAATTGGACTTTTGTAGATATTCTACAGTTACTGTCAGGTTGCATGCACCCAACGCTGAATATCACAGGGTCAATAGTTTGCCAATTTTATGTTACTTTCACTTCTGTATGTGTATGTATGTGTTCATGTTTGTTTTTTATGAAGTCTCTTACACATGATTTTGATTACATAGACAATTTTGTAACTTTTTGTTTTATGTTGGGAAGAGTCATCACCTACAAAAAAAAAAAAAACGACTTCAAAAATAAACAATTTAAACAGGGCTTTGCAGGCACTACATGTTATTGAATATACCATCTCTTGACTGGTTGCACTGGCAAGATATGAGTGGATTTAGAACAGAATAGAGTAATCAGCTAATCCCACAAGACCATGTTCCTTCGATAATGAGTGACTTTCGGCACCAAGTGATTTATGCTGTGCTTAGAACAAAGTGGATTCCCTTTTTAAGATCTGCGTTCATACATTCACATTCCTGTGATTTTGGTTGGCTTGAACAAAGTGAAGGGTGAATACAAATACATTTATATTTAATCAGTTTCGAGGTAAAACGCGTACATGTAGAAACCTTGAAAAGATTAAACGCTGAACTTGTGAATGAGAGAGGTGAACCACATTCACAGCACACAGTTTTCTGCCAGTGAGTAGTACACGGTCACTCCAGAACCACTCAAGGCTTTGGGATCTTGTGTTTGGGACAAAGAGGTCACCGGTTCGATTCCCTGGAGCGGCAAAGGGGCTAAAGAAAAAAGTTTACAGCTCTTTCCCTTCCTGCAATTCCCACCGCTGGGAATAATAAAGGATCCCTTCCTCTTCAATTCATTACAGTGGAAGCCATGTGCTCTTTTGAAAACCTGAAGGCCACGGCAAGTCAGGCAGTGTTCCCAGCAACCATGTAAAACGGATCTAACAACTTCCTACTCACTGTCTGGAACAGACCTAACTCCATGACTTTCATGCAGACTGTTAAAACTGTGGCATTTGAGCTGATATTAGATGTAGTTTGGCTCCAACTATTCGGAAGCATGCCACATTCAGGTGCTTCTCACATGTCGGAAATCATTTAGGCACACCCTATTCCCACCCCGTCTGAAATAGCAGGATAAATAAGTCCTCTCATGTTGAAGTGCGTTCAATGGGCTGGGTTCTATGTTATTACCTACGCCGAGGAGGTTATGTTGTCTGTTTGTTGGTTTGTTTCTTTACGCAAAACGCACTGAACTGATTTGCACCAAACACGGAGGAGGTGGGAAAATGGGGAATGAGCCAGGGAAGAGCCCACTAAATTTTATCCGGCCGTTGAAAGGGACAGATTCGGGATGATCTTTAATCACTTCTTGAGATTGCAAGATCTAGGGCATTTGTCGCCTCGGGTGAGGTATGCGCTCTACTGAGTGAAATTTCGGTTTATCCGATAGTCGTGAAGGCAGCATTAGTTGCTGTGGCGTGCACCGCTGGTCGTAGTCGGGCGGTTTTAAACTGTTTGTAAAAAAAAAAAATTGTCGCCCGTGATTTCCAGATGGGAAAGGTAGGCTTCATCTCACTTGTAATAGCTGCCTTATCGGCGCTGTTAGGAGAAAGGATTATCAACCTGAGGTAATATAGATAGCGACTGCATTTATGTTTTTAAAACAACAAGGCCATGTTTCGGCGTCTGCTCCCTTGTTTTTTCTTCACACGAAAGAAACCGTTCTGTCTGTGGCCACCGGCCCTGATCTAACTTTTGTGTTGAAAACAATGCAGGAAAAGGAGCCTCGCCTCCAGGGAGCTGGTCCAGAATCATCTCCCCAACTGTGTTGCACTCAAAAATCTGGGTAAGCAACACCGAAACAAAAATAAAGCCAAAAATGAACACTAGAGGACATTAAAATGAACTGTGTATTTTCAGATTATGGCTCGGAGGACATAACGATCATTGGAGATGGACTTGCATTAATCAGCACTGTGAGTATTTGAGTTGTCTGTGAAACAAACTGTTAAATAAGGTTAAACAAACTTAGAAAACAACAGTGCAACAGAAGATAAAATAAAACAAATCCTGTCAGTAAAACTACTGTTATGGCCACGCTCTCTTCCATGTCCAACTTGTGTAAGTAAAAAGTTTTAATATTTCTGTCAGGGCCTTTAATTTGTATTTTGACTTTGTTGTAATAGAAAAAAGAGAATTAACTATTTTTTTTTAACATTAATTTGATTGTTATTAATATCCAAAACATAGGCCCAAATGAATGTTTGCTTAATCTCTCTGGTGATCTCCGAAGATAAAATAATAATAATGATAAAAATCTTCTTAATCTTAAAACCAGATGAATATTCCAAAAAGGTCAGCTGGTTTATCTGGTTTTCTCTTAAAGCATACTTGACTAGCATGTCTTGGGGAAAAAAAAGTGTTTTTATGTACTGTGTAATTTAATATTTTTAATATTTCAAGGGTCTGAAGTTTCGTGGACTGCCATCCTTAGATGTGACGGGAAAGATCTTCTCCCTCAACCTACAAGATCCTCGGATGAAACCAGTGGAGCTGCGCATGCCAAGAAACTTTGATCTGGACTCATTCAACCCTCATGGCATCAGTGTATACACCGATCCAAGTGGTAAAAGAACTTATCACTTATGTGTGGGTGCACGTATGTCACACACAATTCTGGCCCAAATCTAGTGGCATTCTACTGGTTTCCCAATTTCCTGATTCTGATTTATTGACATTTCTGTTTCTCAACCCATGCATCAAAAGCACAAATTAAAGTACATTTTGCAAAGGAAAAATGATTTCATTTGCAGTTCAGCTGACTGTGTAACTACTGAATGCAGTTTAAATTTTGAGTTTTGGCGAATGCATGTGTGTGCGTGTAGAGCATGTGGAGAAATCTGTTGTGATCGGTTGCTGTGATAGTCTCAGTGGGTAAAGCAAGCAAATCCACAACTACAGATGTGATTCTAATGCACACACCTTGAAGTTTCCTTTTGTAAAGTAATTTTTTCCTTGTTTCCCATCAGATGGCACAATATACCTATTTGTAGTCAATCACCCCCAATACAAAAGCCAAGTAGAGGTCTTCAGATTTGTTGAGGACGACCACTTGCTGGTGCATCTGAAAACTATAAAACACGACCTTCTCTACAGGTACGGTATGGTGACAAATTTAAACTGTACCTACTGTAAACTGCACTTGAGATTTACTGAGTAGGGAGATGTAATCAGCCTGAAACAATATATGTGAAACTATCCCATGTCATAAGTTCCACAAGAGTTACACAAAAAGATGTGTATATTGTAGTTAATAATATAACTATGGTATGCCATTAAAATAAATTTTCAACTGTGATTTTTCCTTACAGTGTAAATGATATTGTTGCAGTGGGGCTGGATACCTTCTATGCGACCAATGACCACTACTTTTCCCATGAGATCCTTAAAGGTTTGGTGGAGCCTCTTCTGGCTCAGCCTTGGACTAATGTTGTGTACTACAGTCCCAAGGAAGTGAAAGTAGTCTCAGAGGGTTACTACATTGCAAATGGCATCAACATTTCACCAGACAAAAGGTAGGAACTATATGCAGGGCCATGCATGTGGTAATTCATGCTTCATGTGTCTGACTTTCTTCATTTTTGTTTCTTATTTCTAGACATATATATGTGGTAGATGCATTTGACCAAAATGTGCACGTGTTGGAGCGGAAAGAAGACAATACACTGGCCTCTGTGAAGGTAAATATTAAAACATTTGCTTCTGTAGAATTATAATTTAAGGTAGTCAAGACACCGTAATGGGTGTTATTACCTTGTCCATGACACCTCACCAGGCCGTGACTGTGGGTTCACTCTGTAACAACGTTGAAGTCGATCCTGGAACAGGTGACCTGTGGTTAGGCTGTCACCCTAATGGTTGGAAAGCTTTGATGCTCGACCCCAAGGACCCTCCTGGATCAGAGGTTTGTCCATTCACTTTTACCAGATAGTAAACTGTGAGAAACCTGACATTACGAAAACAGGCAAAATATAAAATATATGGAGTTTTATGTGTTCAGTTTTTTCCTCTATGTTCTCTTTACCTAAACAGATGATTACTCGCTTTACACGTACTCATCTCATTATATTTCATTCTGTCTCGTGACTGTGTTTCCTTCAGGTCATCCACATCCAGAAGATTCATTCTGATCAGCCAGTGGTGACTCAGGTGTATGCGGATGACGGTCATGTGATCATGGGTTCCTCTGTAGCAGCTACCTATGGGGGAAAGTTGCTGATTGGCACTGTGTTCCATAAAGCACTGGTTTGTGATCTGAAATAGGCAGTGACTCTTGATACCATGATTCTCAGTGAGCAGACAATTTTAAAAGTTCAAGTAAAAAAAAAAAAGAAAGAAAAAAAAATCAAGATTTCCATCTTTTCAAGGCAGACAGATGTCATATACACATACACATCATATGCACCACTTTTATGCGAAAAATAAAATTTGCCTCTTTGTACTAGATGGGCTGTGATAAGACCCAGGAGTCTCTCAGCTGCTGTAAGAGTGCCTGAAGATCTCTCAGTAGGAGCTGGAAGATGATAGATGTATGGTGATTTTTATGGTTTCAGACACTGGACTGGCTGATACATGGGTAACTGCGAAATAAGTGCTTGGATAATAATATTTTTAAACATGTACAGAGTTCATATAGACTTTTTGCTGTGTATCATGAAAAGATACTGAGATTAAGATTTTTCACTGGTCACCTGAAAATGTGAAATCTTTCTATGTGCAAAATATGTAACTAAATGTTTTTACATGTTTTAATTGCTGTGATTGTTGCTGTGATATTGATTAAAATATTATATTAAAATTCACATTTGTCTGCTGTATTTGCCTGTAATTAAAACAACAAAGAGATGCTGCAACTTTAGCTACTCTGGTGATTCAACAAATGGGTATTAAAAAAAGTTGTCTGGTGAATCCCCAGAGAGATGGCGGCATACGTAATGACTGAATATGAATCTGGATGGTAAATGTGCTGCAAAACAGTATTGCAATAATTCCTCCAATATTTCTTGCACGACACAAGTTTCACAAATCATATCTTGTTTTCCCGCCAATCAGCCTCTGTATTATTATGTTCCCTCTTTTCTGCACTCTGCATGAAGATAGTTTTCACATTGCACATGTAATATCCTAATTGACTTTTTGTTCCTATTATATGTTTGTATATGACAGTTACTTTGAATATTTTGTTCTTTTCCTCTTTGGGACCAAAATATTTTTTTTTCCAAGGTGTCCTGACACACATGGACTGTGATTAAGATAAATAAAAGAAATACTGACCTAACTTCTTTAAAAGCAACAAAAAGAAAATTGTCCCACATCTGTTGCTGGATGATGAGTTTTCCATGGGGATAATTATGATACCAATCTGGAATTCCCCATCCACATTTCCTAAAGTGATCAAGATAAGTCTAATGCAGCATCTTGCTGTAAACACTTGAGCTCCATCTATGGTGCAGTTATGTAAGTGCACTGTGAAAGAGTTCCTGTGTATCGTTTGACTTTTAAACATGGCTGCCACAAAGAAAGTCCTGCTTGCTGTTGCTGTTGCTGCTCTTGCAGCTTTCGTTGGACACAGATTTCTTAAACTAAAGTAAGTATTTATTATTTTTAGATGTAAAATAGAGACCATTTTGGAAGCATTGTAGAAGTTTAGTAGGACTGCTTGTCAGTGTTTACATCTGCTGTTTACTACAATAAGTAAAAGGTCAAGCATGAGCATGCAGTGGGACAATCATTTACAAGTTTGTAAGTATCCAGTGATACAAATATGGTCTTGGTTTTATGTTTTTATTAAATGCTTACTTAATTTCTCTGCAGGGAAATGTCCCTTGTTTCCAGAGAACTGCCAGTGAAACACCTCAACTGTCATTATTTAGAGAATATTGGTATGCATGCAAGTTCTGTTTCTGTCTTCATTTTGAGATTTACATGGTCAAAAATGTTCTGAAAAGTAAACACCTTTTTGGACCTAGAATGATTATGTGTAAACTGTGATCATAACTGAAGAGTCTGAAGTCCAGGTAATTGACAGTAGGTAAAGTGTCAGCGGGCTTAATCATTGTCTTGTAATGTTTGAGTGGTAAAATTAAAGAACTGAAAAGGATAACATGTTTTATTTTGTTTTGTACAGAATATGGGGCAGAGGATATCACAATACTTAAAGATGGACTGGCCTTCTTAAGCACAGTATGTTACTTTTCGCATCACTGTAAAGCCATAAAGTTGCATGGATCTGAATTACTGCGTCAATGTAATTTGCTTTATAAATCCACCACATTACGTTAAATTATGCATCATGAGTTTTAAACTAGCTGTGATTACCAGGTAGCTGACTTTATTCTGGACCAAGTGTTTCTGTAATGATCTCCTCAAGCAAAATCACAGATCTGCACCAGTATCTTATATGCCGTGTTTCCCTCTCAGGGGCTGAACTATCCTGGAATGCCTTCATTCTCCGATGATCCAGGGAAAATGTACGTTTTAGATATGCTGCACCCAAGGCCAACTCCAGTGGAGCTACAAATAAAAGGAGAGCTGGACCTTAGCTCTTTCAACCCACATGGCATTAGTGTATACACTGATGAAACAGGTGACATGCAAATCAGGTTCAATATCAACTACAGAACAATCAAAGAGGTCTGTGCATTAAATCAAGTATTGAGAAAAAAAAACTTAAAATGAAGTATTATACACCAGTTCATCCATCAGGGGATTTACAGGAAAGCGTTATAGAATCCAGGTGCTTCACATGAAAATACTTTAACTGGACAAACAAACTAGCTTTTATTGTGAAGGAGCCACAGGAAACGCAATGTATTTGTCACAGAGGTTAAAGCTGACCATGACTGTTAAACAAAAACAAAAGTGCATCTACAAAACAAGACAACAGTCATTTTCTAGGATCTGTAGTGTCTACCAGGACTGAAAAGACTTAAGATTACAACTTAAAGTAAAACATAAAATTGCAACGGTGTGACAGTAACACAAGAACATATGTTGCAAGCAAAATCAAATTTTTTATTTTTTATTTTTTTATGTTCTACCACACTGTGAGGGGAGAACAATGTCAACACACATTACTCTTTCTTTGCAGATGACTCTGTATACCTGTTTGTTGTCAATCACCCTCAGCACAAAAGCCAGGTGGAGATCTTCCGTTATGTTGAGGAGGACACGCTCATCCATCTAAAAACTATTACCCACCCTCTACTCCACAAGTATATACTGACAAATAGACCCTTTACAGTATTACACATTTTATATTCAACAATCTCCATTTACTTTTTTTTTCTTTTTAATTCATGCATTTCAGTGTGAATGACATTGTTGCAGTCGGAGTAGAGAGCTTCTACGCCTCTAATGATCGCTTCTTCCACAATGATGCTCTTCATTTTCTGAGTATGCTCCTGGGTCTGGCCTTTTGTGATGTGGTGTACTACAGTCCGGGGGAAGTGAGGGTGGCAGCCACCGGCTTTAATTCCTTAAACGGCATCAACATATCACCTGACAAACGGTTATTCTCAGTTCACTTCAGAATTCACCGTTGATGTACATGTTCCAATACCACAGCACTTTGTTTTGTTTTGTTTTTTAAATGTAATGTAATCCAACAGAAATTTTTTTTTTACAGGTATGTTTATGTTTCAGACATCATGGAACATGAGATAGAGGTTTTTAAGAGACAAGAAGGGGAACAATTAATGCATATCAAGGTATTACCATGTTTTCTTTTCTCTTTTCTACCCTCAGTATAAAACAAAATCAGAGAATTAGTTCAGCATTTTGAGAAATAAGCCTTTTGCATTTTTTTTTTTGCAGAGCTAGATAAGGAGATCTGTATCACTCTAATACTGTATCTGACAGTTTAAAATGAAACTACAGCCAGCAGCTGCTTAACTTAGCATGAAGACTGGAAACCCAGAATTCTTTCTTTTTTTTTCCACTTCTTGTGCAGATTACACAAACGAGATATAATGATTTAACTAGTGAGCGACAGAGGTGTTGGTAAGTGGACTTTGTTGCATGTGGACAGAGCCAGGCTAGCTGTTTACCTCAGTTTCCAGTCTTTATGCTAAGCTAAGGTAGTCGGCTACTTGCTTAAGCTTCACATTTAATGAACAGTTAAGTGTATCTCCCAAAATGCTGAACTGTCACTAACGCTGTGCTTTTTCACGACTTAATCCTAGAAACAATATTTGCATGTGATTAACTCTCATTTTGTATCAGTATTTCAAGAGGAGAGAAAATAGTTATCAGGCCATATTTACTGTATGTAATGTTTCCAACCAGTCTGTAGCTGTTGGGTCACTTTGTGATAACATTGAGGTGGACCACAGGACGGGTGACGTATGGCTGGGCTGTCATCCAAATGGCATGAAACTGTTAGAATTTGACCCTAAAGATCCACCTGGCTCTGAGGTCAGTGCTCTTTATTTTAAAATGGTATAAGTTATGTATGTGTTCATTATTGTTCGAATTTGCCTGATAATTGTATTTGTGTTTCCCCCAGGTCATTCGTATCAAGAACATTCACTCGGAGCAGCCAGTGGTGAGCCAGGAGTACATTGATAACGGCCATGTGATAATGGCCTCCACGGTAGCAGCGCCCTATGAGAGAAAGTTGCTCATTGGCTCTATCTTCCATAAAGCCCTGTGCTGTGATTTAAAATAATCTGTGTATTCTGTATCTATGGTCGCTACTGTTTAAGACTAGAAATGTTGTAACCAAATATCTGGATGGATCAGGAACCAAAAAATTTAAAATAAAATCTTTATTCACTACTATTTTACGGATACACTGGCTCACTTTGTTCAGCTAATAATTGAAACTTTGTATAAAATAATGCCACTGTAATCCAGAGAACTGTTTAAAAGTAAGCCTTAATTTGTATAGATATATGGAGTTATCATTTCCACAAAATGCAATAGGTTTCCTTGATGAGTAACAGTATTTATGATATTTTAAAACCCCTTCCCCCAAATCAGCCTGACTGGTTCTGCAAGTTTGGTAAAGGTGAAGGAAGTTTTTGAAAGAATGTTTTTACCCTTTCTCATCTTTGTCCATTAACAAATTTTCGTTTATCTTGGTTATTGTGAACCTTGTCTCACTTCCATCAGGATGCTGTACACTTTGTTCTTCTGCAGCATCTTTGACAGGTACAGTGAAGGTGATGCCCTCATTTTCCGCATCAAATGCACAGCTGTCCTTGTTCTCCACATTACCGGTCCTCACACATCCTGCATGTTCAAGGTCTCCGTTGCTGTCTTGTATTAGAGAACACTCCTCTTCTATATCACCTTTGTCCACATCAGCCATTGCGTTCATGAACACCTCACTGATACTGATCATGCGTCTGTGACGTGGCGAGTGATCCAACATCTGGATGCCCAAGATGTCGCTGCAACTCTTAGAGCGATTTATGTTATCCGGAGGCTTTCTTTTTCTTGCCGTGATTCCAATCTCCTTGATGACAGTGCTGTAGTCCTCATCCTTCTCAGACAGGAAGTTGAAGATGTCGATGACAGACGGCTTTACATCTGGGTTGTGCTTGCTCTCTACAGGCTGGTTTTCCTCATCATGGAGGTGTCTGTGCCTGTGTCTTCTTTTCTTTAACACCTTATGAGCTTCGACCACCATGTGGACGTTCCAGCTGAAGAACAGAGACAGCCAAGCCAGGCCCATGTAAATCCATAACTCTGCAAATACTCTGTACAATCTGGGGTATTCTATGCTTGGATTTACACCTGAAATGAAAGTAGATACACCGACATGAACAAAGAAAGTTCAGATGCATAAATAACCTCGGAAAAATATTAACCATGAGTTACATCATGCCATAAATTAAACCTACCTGCCACATAATCTCCAAAACCAACCGTTGTGAGTGTGATGAAAGAGAAGTAGATTCCTTCCAGGTAGCTCCATCCTTCCACAGACATGAAAACAAACGGAGGGATCACCAGGTGCACCAGCAGACCCCATAACAGGAATATGGCTGTACAGGTAAACTGTACCTTTTTCTAACAGAAGGGAGAAAAGAAACACATGTAAAGCAAAATCTTCACGTGACATCCCAACGTCATGGAGCTGCCTTTTAACACAGTATTCAGATAAGTACTGACTCCACCATTCAGTCATTTCTTACCACTGAAACACCTTTACGGATCAGGACCTGGGACAGACGTTTGGCTCTGTCTCCAAAGAATGAACCCAGTTCGCTTATCCATACGAGACACAGGGGGATTCCACACAGACCATACAGGATGCAGAACACACGACCGCTTTTAGTCTTCGGAGCAACATTGCCATAACCTGCAGATGATGAGAGAAAATGTTAAGAAACATTAGGAATATTTTTTATGAAGGTTCAGGTTGTCATGTTGGACAAAAAAAAAAAAAAAAAACATGGCTTCCTGGTATCATCCTGTAGTATTACAGGTTTTGTCTTTGTAACTTGCTTAGTAATTCTTTTTGCAAGAAGACCTCGAATACACAGTACAGCCACACAGTACTGCTACAGTATTACAAATAATACAGGGGTCATTTAGATATATGTGAAATATGTTTGAATATGTATTTCACTTTTAAGGGTCATGCTTTTCTCAATTTTTAGCAAGACAATCAATTATATAACGAAAAAATAAGTAAATAAGTGATTATACATGATTACAAGACAATTGTTTATTGTGAGACTTAAATGATAGAAACAATGTGATGTTGCTACATGAATTAAATCAATTATTAATCGAATAAAATGTTTTATTACTCTATGCCAAATACTGTAGATCTCATACAAACCTATAGTGGTGACAATGGTGGCAGCAAAGATGACAGAGTTTACCCAGTCCCACGTGTTGCGATGCTTGTCCCCAGTGATGGTCACACCTTGACCTGCAGCCTCCGATACTATCTGATGAGTAAACACGGTGAATTACACTCAGCCAGCGCGGCCGTCTAACATCAGGACACACCTTACGCAAACATTCACGTATTTGTGGTTTAAGGAGACGTGCGCTCCCACGTTCAGCACACGCAGCGTCCGTTGATTAAACTGTAAATGCTCGAACCTTTCACGTTGATTAACAAATACGGGCATCGCATTTAAATAGAGGAAGCTTTCAGTAGCTGTACTGTAATTTGATCCGCATCAGCCAGAGTGTAATGGTTGTTTTCTACTCTCGACCAGGAAAAACAAGTCCGGAGGTGTCCTGACGTGTAAAGGCGACCAACTTAAGCATTTACTCTTCCACAGTGTGTGTAGGCTCAAATTTACCGTGGTTACTGAAAAAACAGTCCAACACGGAGGAAACATCTGTACAACATCTTTCACACTAAATAATTTGAACTTTATGGGAGTTGATGGGAACTGTTTTTTGTTTGTTTGTTGTTTTTTTTTTATGGTTAATCTCTGCAAAGTTACTCACAGTAGGTTCATTTAAGTTTCCTCCCTTCAGAATAAATGGAAAGCTCTTTTCTAACATCCGTGGTGTTTGTCTGTCATACTAGTAAAAAAAAAAAAGATAAACAGATGGGTTCATACCTCCAAAATCTCATCCAGACCTTCTTTTGTTAAGCAGGCATACTTCGTTAAAACGTTTTCCTTCTGTTGGATATATTTATCTCTGGCCGATACCCAGTTTGGTTCCTCGATAATCTGGAATATGGCGGCCCCAATCGATAAGTAGAAAATAATACATGAAGTTAAAAAAGGACCTTTATCGGCCATATTAAAGTTAAAACTACTGCAGTCCTACGACGCCGAGCAGCTCATAGTCCTGCAGAGGGCTGGAGTTATCCTACCCGCTCTGCTTTCTTCCTGGTAAAACATAATGGGTTTCCTAACTGCTCTCAGTAGAGACTGGTACGAATTTGGCTCCATTCATTCCACGAGGCGCCGTAAAACTTTCTTCCTTTTCTTCTTCTTATTTTTAACCTCGTACCGTCCGATTACGTCAATCTTCAAACGATCTTTTCCCTTAAGATTAAACTGCTAACATGTAATGACCCCATTGTTATCCTGTTTATCATTACCAGTGGAAAACAAACAAACACACTGCAGTTTCACCAAAACCGTAAAAATGGCTTTTTATCATTTTTAAAATTCAAAACTGCCCAAAATAACACTTTTCATATAGGTGACATTAAATCATTTTTGTATAGGTCAGATGCAGAATGGCCCATTTCAGAAGGATGTCAATTACCAGATTATATTTATTAATCCGTTAATGTGTAAATCACTTTCATTTTGCAGCCGTCCAGTTTATGACTTTCCCCCTGGGAATCAGTTAAGTCTTATCATAGCTTAATCTATAGTGTTAATGATCATGATTTCATTGTTCATTACATTTTGTATTAAAAACCTTGACACGTAAAGTAACTAGTGACTTAGTATTTAGGGGAGGAAATGTTTAAAGTGGCAGAATTTAGAAACACCAGCACCTCAAAAGTGTAAGTATGTATGTAAGTACAGTATCTATCTATCTATCTATCTATCTATCTATCTATCTATCTATCTATCTATCTATCTATCTATCTATCTATCTAT
>JBBMJY010000025.1:12958752-13005747 GCA_037833715.1 Toxotes lorentzi | reverse complement strand
CTTGTATTGTGCTTGCAAATTGTGTTAAAAGTCTTTCTGTCCATATCAGTTATCTGGAAGGAACGAGACCAGATGGAAGCAGAAAGTTTTGTCTCTGTGGTTGAAACTGCTGCAGATAAGGAGGTTAGAGAATTAGTTGTTGAAGAGAGAAAGATCATAGAAGAAGCACCAAGACGTCTACAAGAAATCCCACCACAACCATTGACAGCCAAAGATGATGACTGGTTTGTGTTGCTGGATGTTGTTCCCAGGGAAACACCTTATGTACCACCAGGTACTAGCTAAAATCCGCTTTCGCCTTTTGTTATGCCTTGTATTGTGCTTGCAAATTGTGTTAAAAGTCTTTCTGTCCATATCAGTTATCTGGAAGGAACGAGACCAGATGGAGGCAGAAAGTTTTGTCTCTGTGGTTGAAACTGCTGCAGATAAGGAGGTTAGAGAAGTAGTTGTTAAGGAGAGAAAGATCACAGAAGAAGCACCAAGACGTCTACAAGAAATCCCACCACAACCAGTGACAGCCAAAGATGATGACTGGTTTGTGTTGCTGGATGTTGTTCCCAGAGAAACACCTTATGTACCACCAGGTAGTGCTAAAATCCCTCACACCGCTTTACAGCTTTATCAAAGCAAGCAATCATCCTGAGCTTTGCAGATGCTCTTAAAGAAGAGCCTGCTGTCCATAGTGTCTGAGGATTTTTATCTCTTTTGTCCTAGTTGCTGTTGTGGAGCGTGCTCAAGTGTCACCAGAAGAACGTGTCTCTCTGATTAAAGTAGCAGCTATTGAGCAGAGGGAAAAAAGAGTGGAGGTTGTAGCAGAAGACACAGAAAAAAAACAGGAGATGGGTGAAAAGCGAGTAGAAGCACCTCCACAGGGTGTGAAGGAGATAGAAGATGACTGGTTTGTGCTGCTGGATGTTCCCATTAGAGAACCATCATTTGTGCCACCAGGTATTGCCAACTTTCTCTCATACCCCTTCTTGCCTTACATGCTTATTTTGTCACCTTTTTAGCTCAAGTGTCTTACAGTGTTCATTCATTCTCTTTGTCATTAGTTACCATGGCCAAGTATGTTGAGATTTATCCCAAGGAAAGCATTTCTGCTGTGGCTGAAACAATAGTGGTGGAGTCCAAGAAGGAGGTTGTAGTTAAAGAGATTGTGGTTTGGAAAGAGGAAAAGAAGCTTCCCATGCAAATTATTGCAGAGCTGAAAATACCCCAGCCAGTGAGAGAAAGAGATGACTGGTATCTTCTACTAGATGCTGTTCCCAGAAAAACTTCCTATGTGCCCCCAGGTACACGCACCTTTCGAATATCTCAATTTTCTTTTCACACATAATGCACCAAAGGAGACTCTGTAACAAATGAACTATGCGTCAAGCAAACTATTCAGAAATGATTTTTTAGGGCTCAACACTTATGCAGTTGATGTACTTGTGTCAGTCAGATCCTCTGACTCTGTCTGTTTGTGCTAGTTACCCCTGTTGAGATTATTCCGGATATGAGGAAGGCGTCTGAGACTGAGGTGACAACCACAGAGACTAGAACATGGACGAAGATGATAATTGGTGTGGACCGCAGGCAAGATCAGACACGTTTGTCTGAAATTAGACCAATCCAAACTGTTCAGCCATCAGAGAGAGAAGGAGGAGATGATTGGTTTGTCCTGTTCGATGTCATCCAAGAAAAGCCTCTCTTCGTACCACAAGGTACAAGGTTGCACCTGATGTATTTTACATTTTGGCTCTGTGTCTGTTGCTGTGGTTTAACATATTGTGGGTGTAATTGCAGCCACTGAAGGAAAGGTGGAAGATGATTGGTTGATTCTTCTGGATGTTACCCCTAAGAAATTAGATTTATTCCAGCTATACATACAAACATTACAGATTAAGAATATTTTGCGATTAACACTTTTCCTTTGACATTTGATTGGACCTACTGTGTCTCAACCCCAGGCAGCCATTTTTATTTCTCATATAACAGTTTTACTCAGATTTACTTGTGCAGTCCATTTCACAGTAAACGCAGGTGTCCTAATCATTTGTACTTTGTTTCCACAATAATACCTGATTGTATATTTGTATTAGTCGCTGTCCCTGAGCGCATCCAGCTCCCGGCAGAGGTCAGATCTCCAAGTGCTGTGGCCAAAACAGGGATTGTTATTCCTGAGACGAGACCACTGTTTGAGAGACGGATCCTGGTGGAAAGACAGCCACTAAAACATACACATGTCAATGATGATTGGTTTGTTCTACTAGATGTTGACCTCAAAGAGTCAGGTATTTTTTTTTTTTTTTACTTCTTTTGGTTTGTTGTTTTGCAGATGAACAGCTCACACGTGGTCACGCTTTCATCTCTTCCTGAAACGCTTATTAACATTTACAGGATGCACTGACCTCTCTTTGCAAGAGATTGTGTCCACAGCTGGCAATGCACATTCACTGTAACCCAAGGACGTCTGACCATGCTGCGTTTTGCAGACCGAAGAAATATTGGTCTCTTACTCTCAGCATTTCACCGGTTCAGCCTTGTTGAGCTTTTTAGCTCTTTGCAGCCTAACATCATCTGCCTTTGCTTTCATCATTGGATCAAAAAAGAATCCAACTGCGCTTTTGCTTTCATTCCACTTTGTGAATATTCACTTCTGGCCTGCCTTGTGCTCTGATACATGCTTGTCCTTTATAAAAGGGAGTCAACAAAGCATTTAAGGTACAGTATACCCCTGCAGTGTGTGCACTTACCTGATCACATCAAGGCTTGAGAGTGTAAGTATGACGTGGCTGTTTGCATAGATGCGCAATTGTGTTTCTGTTTCTGTTTTTTTTTTTTATATTTATAGCTGTCAATGTCCATTTTACTCACTGAGAGGATTTGATCATGTCAAATGTGCACAGAATCCTATCCCTGCAGAGCTCATTGTGCTAAAACACATTTCCTTTAATTCACATTTCCATTTGGTCTGTATTGTGTCCAGTGGTGAGCACACAGAGGGGTGCCCGTCCTGTCAGTGCTCCGGTCTTCTCCCAGGCTGCTCTGGCTGAGGCAGGGATCCCCATGGCCCCTTTGGACCAGCCCCAGACCTCCACTCCAATCAAGACCAGCCGCCTGGAGGAAAGAAAGCTGGAGGTCACTGTGGAAGCTGTGGAGCCCTCAAAAATGGAGGCTGTGGCTGAGGTCAAGGTATTCGATTTCTGTGATCACTGTTTTACAAGTTGGTGATATAATTTCAGCAGAAGTGTCAAAGTTTATGAGCTGGAAAAATGTAGCATAACGTGTATGAATACCATGTGTTCCTAATGGGATAGCTGGTGGCAGTGAGAGATCAACATTATTATTATTATTATTATTATTTATGATGTGTATAGGTATTTTGATTTCAGATAATCCTTACAAAAAGAAAAACTCCTTTATTGTAAATAATTCTTAGTCTTTAATAATGAAAGATGCTAAAGTAGCAAGCAGAGATTGTTCTCTGTCTCTCAGTTTGAACAGTGTCTCTCTTGCTGCTGTAGCCAGCAGTGTGGAGGGACCAGGGGGAGGTAGACTCTTCACTGATATCCACTATCAATGGGGACATTCAGGTTAGTGTCAGACACTGGCCTTTTGCATGTTATCCCATAGAAGACATCTTTCAACTGTGGCTGAGCTGTGAGTGTTAAAGCCAACTAGCAGAGGATGTTAACATGTGTCCCTCTCTCCTCCCTGGGGTAGCACGAGTCAGAGGTGACAAGCACGGACGTGGTGAGAATGCGAAAGGTCAGATTCTTAGCCCTGTACATGTTTCCGTAGCCATTTCTCCACCTCCATTCTGATGATGTCGAGCTTCTCATCCACAAGACTAATTTCACCCTCTTCTCATGTTCCATACGGCTAGGTCTTAAATGAAATCCATATCAGGTTCGAGTCATATACGTGTATATTTTAAGAGGCAGAAAAATGTACGAACAAATAGCATATGTAAATACTGAGTAACCTAGAAGAGTAACTTCAATATGCAGAAACCATGCTTGCCTCAGAGTACGTTTTACACATATGAGCTGTTAAAAGTTGACAAGGTATTCATTTCTTCTCATTGCTTGCTGTTGTTGTAAATCCTGGAATGTACACATGCATGATTATAGGCCAAAAAGGGGCATGATAAATTGTGTTTTATTCCATTGCTGTCACTCCACCAACCTTTATTTCTTTGCTCATTATAAAAAAAAAAAAGAATCTTAAGTCAGTTCTCTAGTACCTTAGGTTCTTTGCTTTGTTAGTACTTTGCAGTTTGGCCACTATGGTCACTTGTCCCCAAACTATTTTGCATGCAGGCTCCTCACAACTCTTGTCTGTTGTATTAACACTTTAGTGAACTTAGTAGTATGCATGTCCAAGGTGTGGCAGTTTAATGCCAGCTTACAGGGAAACTGAAACAAACCCACACTTTTTTTGTTCTTTTCATTTTTCACAGAAAAGAGCTAAGAAAATTGAGGGTGACTCAATTTATATGAGACATAGCCTTTTAATGTTGGAGGTTTGTATCCCTTCTGGAGATGTCAGTCTCTAGCTGTATTTTCTTGCTCTTTGGCACTCTGGCTGCTGTTTAATATCACGCTTGCACGTGGCATGATTCACACTTTTTGCATCAGCTTTAATGACTGGCTGTAGATTACATGATAAATGGGCGTGTGTGTGGCAGTGTAACTCTAATCGGATTGTTTCAGGAGACTGCTGTTACAACAGATAATTTTACTGGGTTGTGATCAGGACTCTTATGTTTGTATTGGTTTACACAAAAACCTATCAAGGATGCTGCACTCCATAGCATCTGAAAACTGTCCCTGAAGATCAGCCCTGGCATATGGTTGATGAGCTAAGGCCTAAGCAAATCACAGGCAGCAAGAGCTTTTCTAAGTTTTAGTTCTTCAAGCCAGGATACACAAGCTGCTCCGTTTTTGTATAGTATTTTTTTTTCCCAGATCATCAGTATTCTCCTGTTCCTGCTTCTGCTTTTTCTTCCTCCATTTCATTTTCTAACTTGCCAGTAACACATTGCACTTTCTCAGCAATTATGCAAATGAAATCTGTTGACCGTAAAAGTGAAAATGATTACACATTTGTCTGTTATGTATGAAAGGAATGAGGTTTGGAGAAACACTTATCATTAAGTTGTTCTTTCGCACCACAAGAAGTGATGAATAACAGTTGAGAAACACTTCTGTTCATTAACTGGAACACTGCCTGCAGTATGTTTGGTAACGTGGTTGTCAGTTGCAGTTTTCCACAAAGATCAACTTGATGCTAAATGTTGCCAGATCAGTGCTGCTACTGTTGCTTTTGTTCATTTGTGTTAAATGAACAGGTTTCCATTTATTCTGAGGCTTCATCTCTGACAACTTGTACCATGTCTGCTACCATCACCTTTTCTGCTCTATGATTTGCAGCCTGTTTTCACGATGTGTTTCATTGCAAGCCCAATGCTATGAAATAGATTCTTAATGCTCTGTTGTGTAGTTAATAGCTTCTATCCACCCGGAACACCAAGTGATAATCAGCTTTGATAAATCATGGCACAGACTCCTCCGAATCTCCTCTGAACCTTTTCTTTATGAATCTCTCTTTATAAGTCCGGCCTCATCAATCAGCTGTCAGACTTAATTTACATTTTGAAAAGGAGTCGCTTATAATCTATCAAGAATCCTCATAGTTGATCGTCTAGATTAATTGGCCTTTGTTATTTATGTTTGTTTAGAATCACCAATTAACCCTGCTTCTCCTTATTTGTTTACTCAACAATAAGTCAACAGATATTGTGCAGAAACTGCAGGAAAGTAACGTAATCTAACTTTTTTCTTTATTCTCTCCTGTTTGTTAATCTCTCCCAACTATGAACATATCCTTCATCTATCCTTCATCCCTCCATCCACTACCTTCCCTACCTTATCCTCACTTCATACTTTTACTCCCCTTGCTGTTTCCTTTCTCCACTTGTCCCTACCAAATTTCCTGTGGCCCTCTTCTTGTACCGCATCACCGCCACCTGGCTGTCTTTCCCCTCAACTTTCTTCCGTATAGGAGTTCAGTAAGCCTCAGGAGGATCTGCTCAGGCATCATGCCAGCATCAGTAAGCTGAAGAAGAACTTCATGGAAGCCGTCCCGGATCCCAGGCCCAGTGAGTGGGACAAGCGCCTGTCCACACACTCTCCGTTCCGCACCCTGGGTATCAATGGTCAACCTCTGCCCAGCGCAGATGGGGTAAGTTTTCCACAAAAACCACTTGCTGCTAAATACTTGGTTTAGCTTAGGTCTGTCAGTTCAGGAATCAATGAATTTTCAAATGAATGAACTGATTAAGACGATCAATTCCTGAACTGACTTGGTTGCATAAATTTGCCTCACCACTTTTGTTTTCCATGGCTCTGCATATTCAGAGATGATTGTACTTGAGTGGAAAACATCACTGCACTAATGTGAGCAGTGTGCATGGATGTGTAATGGAACAGAAGAACCTGACATTCTAGCTAACATCCTGTGTTTTTCTGCTTAAAACATTTGTGTAATTGTAAAGATTGAATTGCTGCATAAGGTAATACCTTTTTTTTTTTACTTATATGATGAATATATTCAAACGAAAGAAAATGATACAAGAGGGGATCAGGCTCTTCTAGTTGTCATTCTTGGTTCTCGGGCAGTTTGAGTACAATGGATTGTGTGTGCATGTACGGGCCTATTCAAGACAATAGCATGTGGTATGTGACACATGCATGTGTATGAGGAATGCGGTTTGACTTGTTGAATAGGGTCTGTACTTTTGTTCTTTGACCTAAAAGACTGACGTGGGTGAGGCAAAATGGAACATGTTTAATCCTCTGAGAACTCACCTTGGATGCCTCTGAACCCTGACACGTTCGTACTGCATGACTGTCAAACTGGACTTTGAAAAGTCCTGCATGACTCAGAGATGACCACTCTCTGGAATATTTGCACGTTCTGACCGTGAGCAGAATTTACTTTTTCTCCCTCTCCTCTGTCCTTCCTTCATTGTTAAGCTTTCATTCTGCAGTTAAAACTTTTTTTGCGCACTTTCCTTTCACGCTGCTTTAACATTTTTTTGGCTGCTACTTTCTCTAAGCCTTGCTTGTTTTTCTGTACAGAGACGAGGTCTCATTCACAGTTGTATCAGCTGTTTTTGCCCCATTCTCCCTATAGTAAATGATAAGAAGGATTCCAGTATGCAACTAATATAATTGCTATTACACTAGTAGTTAATTTGCAGTTAGAATGATAACATGAAAGCTTTTAAGTGGACCAGAAACACAACCCCAATTAGATAGATAGATAGATAGATTAATGCCCCCAAAGTATATCATATTGTCAGGATGCGTTAGGGTTGCACTGAAATCAAAGCAAAGCAAAACTGACACCTCAGAGCCTGCAGTGAGGAAATGAATCGGAGCAAACGTACAAAGCGTTTGACAGAAGCAGTTAAAAGTATGAGAGTGGTCAAACGTTGTCTGCCTAGTGGAGTGGTCACACATTGTCAACGCTCAGTTTTACAAGCTAATTAGTCTTTCAGTGAGGGTAAAGATATATTATAGGACTAAGACTAAGGAAAGTAGATAATATTTATTGGCAGCACAAAATGTTGGCTTACAAGTTTGACACAACAGCAGATCTGGTCCTGCTAGACACACACACACACACACCACATACGGCATCTGAGCCAATTTAACATCCTCAGAGTAGAGGCCCAAGCTCATTCTGGCTAGACTGGCTCACCTAACCTTATCTAACTGAGATAGTTCCTCTCTCAAAAACTAGAAAATAACTTTTTTTTTTTTTAAATTACTACAAGTGTGGATGAACCATCTGTCTTTTCAGTCTGAAGTGGAATGTAGGACATGGAAATACAAAAGTACGCATGTTAAAATGCATGTGCCAATAACATTTCCATGCTCTGGACAGCAAAAATTGCTATCAGAATAACATTTCTGTTAAAATAAACACTTCTGGTGTGCTATTAGATCAAATTTTTATATTTAAAAAAAAAATCAGTTATTTCCCAGCTGTGGCTTTTACAAGTTCAGTTCACTGTTGGTCATTGCAGACATTTCAAAATTCCTCCCTCTCATCTCTCTTCCCTCCTACTCCTCCTCCTCCCCCTCAGTTTGTCATCCGCCTCCCGCGCGGCCCCCTGCTAGACTTCTACTCCAAACGCAGCTGAGGGGCCGTCTCGACCCTGCGGAAACCCCACACAGGTGTGAGTGTGACCCCTTGGAGACCGCACCTAGTCCATCAACCCATCAACCTCTAGCTTTCTCTTCTCCTCCTTCCTCCTCCTTCCTTCGCCTCCTCTGCAGCTTCACTGTAGCATTCTTCATCTCTCATCCTCTGCTCCACTTGAGAAGCTGTTCCCCTTGTTTTTTTTTATTTCTCTGGCCTCTGTGGAAAAAGACAGATCATTCCTTCTGTTTCCCACTGCAGCACAGTTTTGCTGGTTTCTCCAGTCAGAAACAGACGAGTTCTCCAAAGACTGATAAGGACTGAAAATGACAATCAAGCCACTACTCTTTTGCATTTTCTGTGATATTGTTTGGACTTAAAAGATCCCAACCAGTCAACTAATATTACCTGACTTTTATCTGGTTTTTACTGTCTGACCATATCACTTTGAGTCTGCTTTTATACACATTCTGAGGTGCATTTATATTGTCAGTTGTCTTTGGATAAGCTGATCACTGTGATGTGATTTTTTGGGATATATATACTTTTCCAGTGCACACATGAAGTAAGCACTAGAAAACATTAATGGAAGACTTGTATTTCAATCTGGTCATTGGGAATATTCTTTATCACAGTATAGTGTCTCCTGTCATGGGAGACCTCAAGGCAGCTTAATTGTAATACTCATTAACCTCTTTGTCCTTCACCAGTATTTGGAAAGGAAGTATGTAGCAACTTCAAGAGATTTCTTGTTGCATGACTTTTTGACAATCAACTTTGACCAAAGAATAAAAGGCATTCCATATACAGCACAGATGACTGCTTGTTCCTTTCAAGGAGTGTAGATTTTGTCATTTAAATTTCAGATTTTCTTTAAATTCAACTATATTATGTCTAAGTCCATGGCTGTACTAATAGTGTATGTCATTTTTGTAATCCCTCCCTCTTGAATGAAGATTCAAACAAAAGAAAAATATCCATTTCATTTTGACTCATACTAAATTATAATTCATTGATGAAATATTAAATATGCAGCTAAACCTGTGTTCAGTATCCATTTTATTTGGTCACCTACAGTAGCATGTATCGTGTGGAAAAAGGTAGATTGCGGCCATTGTGCTGCACATGGCCTGCAATATGTTTTGTTAACATATTGTTGCTGTTGCATTAAAACGGTGTTGATTAGACCACCACTGTCTTCCTATAGCGGTGTAGTGCCTCATAAAATGGATAACGTTTGTACATGTATTACATTTTTACCTTGCATGAATACATATCTATAATCTTTTTAAATCTGGCTTGCTATCATGTTAGTAGGAAATACTTCACCCACCCATGATCACATAGTGACTATGTTTTGTCTTTTTTAGAGTGTGTGCATTAGTTCCCTATGCAGTGGTTCAGAGACTGCACATGAGGAAACCAGCAGCAGTCTGGGCTTGTCAGGCATACCCAGGCCCACTGTGTGCCACAAGAGTGAGCCTGATGGTGCCGAAGGCCACGGTGCTCCTGCTGAGGAAGAGTCATGTGATCAAGACGAGGTTGTAGTTTTTGAGACCTCCTTGGTGCCCATCATAGAGGTGGAGATGGCGCAGTTGCCTTCCTCCCTCGAACCCTACTGTAAAGCTTTAGATAAGACCCAGGAGGAAGAAGGATCATATCGAGTGTCGGAGAGCTCTGGGAGGATAGTTGGATCTTCCCCAGCCTCCTATTTCAGGAGCGATGGTCCACAGGTCATACGCTGCTTCCAGGTAGCCTCCTGACTCCCTCAGGGTGATGCTGATTCTGTCTCTGCTTGGCCTCTGTATGATTTCAAGACTGCCACACTTTCTCACTCCTTTGCAACACCAGTACATTAAACTTGTGAATCTGTAAAGGGAGCATCAGTGTGGTGTGAATTATGCTCATCATAATCAAATGTATCTCTGGTTGCTGCAGATGTGTTGCACAGTGGTGGTGCGCTAAGTTCTCAACTATGGTGATGGGTCGTTTTAACACTAGCACATTCTTCTCTGCCACAGAATGTTTCTGAAGCATTAACTTTCATCGTCTTTCCAACCCACTTATAGCTTGATATTTTCCATTTCCTTTTCCCTTCTGTAATAGTTGGTGGTGGGAAGGGGAATAACAAGGTTGTTGTTTCCAAATATCTTAATCGAAACAAATTTGGTGAGAAGAAAGGGCTGTTGCGGTGAAAATTGATCCACATAGCAATGGCATAGAAGGGAATGCATGGTGTGAAATAAACTGGTTGCTGTGAGGTGCGAAGTGTCTGGTTAAACAGCCACTCATGGAGCTATGCTCCCATCCACAGCCCCCTCTGGTGCAGACCCAGACAGTCACCATCACAGCTGTCTCCAACTCCTTACCCACTGGCATCTCCACCACAGAGGTTCCTATCGTCCCGACCAAGACCTTCACCTATGAGTCTTCAAAGGTAGGGGCTCCAGCATCTGCTCAGCCCAGATCTGTCTCAGCCATATTGCATGGAAGAGATGGTAGCGCAAGCTGACACTAAGCAGGTCTGGGAGGACCAGGCCAGGGGCTCCAAAATGGTTCATGAGGCAGCACAGCACCTTCCCTGGCTGCAGCTCAGGGTCACATAATCTAAAATGATTATTTAGTCTACCTTTTCTTTGGTGTTTCATCTCAGGTGACAGTTGATGGGACAGACGAGGACAAAGACGGCACAACTGTGTCCAGCTCCAAGACCATTACTTCGGAGGCCACTAGTGGCACCACAGTCACCACCACTACCACTCACATCTCAAAGGTCAGTGGGTCAAATCCTGCTCTTGCCCTTTCAGCTTTATTTCATTTTATTTGGTTCTCAAGTTATATTTTCTATTCCCTCTGACAGGTGGTGAAAAGTGGATCTTCAGAGACTCGTGTGGAGAAGAGGATTGTCATAACTGCAGACTCTGACATCGACCAAGATAAGGTACAAACCCTCTTCCCATGACACAAAGTAGGAATGGACAGAATATGAGAAATACAGTTATTTGCTCTCTTGTTGGAAGCTACAGCGAGGATAAGGGCATCTTAGGTTAGCATAAATACTGGAAACGGAGGAAAACACCTAGCTTTTGATAAAAATATACCAGCAATCTGTGCAAGTATAGCATAAAAATGACAACTTGTAGTATAGATTTTGTGCCAGACTTCCTTGGCTCTGAGCAGTGACTTTCCGGAGCCAGGCTAGCTGTTCTCGTGCTTCCAGTCGTTTATGCTAAGCTAAGCAAATCTGCTGCTAGCTGTAGCTTCATATTTAAAGCACGAAAGAGTGGTCTCAGTCTTCTCATCTAACTCTTGGCAAGAAAGTGTATTTCCCAAAGTGTCAAATTATTCTGACTTTATCAATTCAAGCAAATATAAGTACACTTAATGTCTTTCTTGCAGGAGAAACATGACGGAGCATCAGCATTGTAACTGAATCACCACCTTCATTTGTTCCTTTGACTCTCCACCTCTGACATCCCTTTATCAGAGTGCAGCAATCAACACACACTGACCAGCTCCATCTACGCACACATATCTAAAAAGAAATCTCTCATAAATCTGCTCGTAAAGTTATTGATAACCAAGTAGATAAATGCTAGATCTTTTTTTTCTTTCAGCTGAGCTGTTCATTGTAGGTGAAGGGAGGACTGCACACATCTTGAGTTTTGATTAAATGCTTATCCTGGTGTTTGAAAAGCTAAGCGAATACACTTTTATTAGTTAAAACACAGCATTTTCAGTTAAGTGATCTCAGCTACATTTGCTTTTAAATGCTTTTATATTCCTAGTGGTTTTTACTTTGTTCATTTTATACAAATGCACTGTTTCCATTCTAGTTTAGATGCCATTGTCAGCATTCATTCCCTTGGTGCTGCTAGGGGAACGTTAAGACTACATTCAAGGGAACTCTTGTTTTTGTTGTTGTTTACTTCTCTATTTAATTCAGGAAAGACATTTTTTTATGAAATGACATACCTCGCATCAATACATGAACAAAGATATTCTGTGCTCAAATTTGGACAGTTTGTTTGGCTTTGTTCACTGCTCAGGTACAAATTCAAAAACCTAAATCTTTTCTTTCCCAACTAGCCAAGAACCAGTAGCCTACACATTGTTGTAAAGTTTGAATTAAAAATTGATCTATTTTGAAATATTTCTCTATTTTATAGAATTAATGCTTTTATAGTGTTTGTACAAATTGAGGTTTTTAAGTTATTCATATCCATCTGCTGAACTTGTAGGTTACCATTGTGCTGTTAACTGAATTTTGAGTCTCTAATTAAGACCTTACCTGTCTTGCCTGACACCCCTGAATCATTCTTATTCGGTTCCTCTCGTAGTCCACCAAGTTTATCAAACCTTTCACAAATTACATGACAATGGAGTGCTTCCCTCAGCCCTGTGTTTTATTCAGTAGCATAGACGTCATAATTGCTTCGAATATATTTGGTTGATAAACGTTTTACAAGCTTTGGTCTGTTCATCTCAGGTTTTGATATTCTTTGTAAGTACAGACCTCCATTTGATTGTATGAGGAATGTCCATATATGTATATCCATCCCTACTTTAAAGGTACATTTATGTTCAGCCACGTGAGATCAATTAATATAAAAGCTTGCCTGTCACAGTAACCACGAGTGTAAGAGGTGAAGGCAGCTATCCCAGTATATGTGGCTTTTCTCTCATAGGAGCACAAGTTGTCTTTTTTTTTTTTTTTTTACATGTTCTACTATACAGTAATTTATTTGTAAAGTAGGAAAATGTTTCATGTGATTTGATGTACTGTGATGTTTCAACACAAGCTTGTTTCCAGGCTTCCACTAAAGATGTCACAATGTTAAATAATGCATTCATCATCAACCAAGTTTGTAAAGCCTTTTTACCATATAGTTTAAGTAGATTGCTCTCTCACTTGCTGTTTTCCTTCACCTTTCCATAGAGGAGAAAAAACTTAAAATATATGAATCCCTTTTAGATAGCATGTTTGTTAGCCAACTTTTTTTTTTTAACCCAAAAGAAGCCATTGCTATTGTAGCGACATGGACAAAAGCAGCAAACTCTCCGGGAAGAAAATGTAGAATTTCAAACGAAGAAAAATAGTTTTTAGACATTGGAAAATATTGTTGCTTTGTGACTTATCCCTGTCTTTTTATGAAAAAAATAAAATATGCATTATTTTGCATTTTGGTTGGCTGTGTATGTGTGAAGCACACATGAACGAGATCTTGGTAAGAAATAAATATTTAATGCCATTCACTTGTTTCATAGTGGATGCTGCCGCATCTTCAATCAACACCAAGCTCTTGCGGGGAAAAAAGTCTCACGTCTGTCTAGATTAGCTATAACATTCATGTAAACAAGATGAAACTACAAATACGGAATTATCAGGAAAAAACTGTTACAGTTGCCTAAACAATCAAGCACAAACATAACCACTGAATTTCAAGGAAACTGGACACTATAAAAATAAAAGTGAAATCAAGCATAGGTCTGTTTTAAACACGAGCTCTTACATCCTGCCTGTAATTTGATATTCATTGTTTCTTGGAAATAGCACCTCTTTACATTTATAAATATTGCTATTTTCAAATAAAATCATTTATCTTAACAGAATACAATCTAATGAACATCCCAACATTTGTTCTGCAGCACAAGTTAATATGTTTGATTCAATTTAATGTGAACTGAAGTACTGAATGACCATATCAAAGCAGTGGTAAGGCAAATCTGTCAGGGGCTGGTGGTAAGTTAACCCATTACATTCAATCACCTGCAATCAAGCCACAAAGCAGACTGCGGTCTTTATTTTAAGTTTCAGAATTAAAGCCACTTTTTTCTGTTCTAGAGAAGCAACCCTTAATGAGAAAAGATCAACTGACATCACTTAAGGATCAATCAGGAGATTGATCCTTCAGGAATAATAAAAATGTTTAATATACAAAAAACTTTCTCAACTGTAATACTGTTTCACTAAATGACAAATAATGGCATTTATCAACACGGGTGAGTTTTTACAGGCATTTATTTGTAATATATAATCCACTGCTTTATATAATCCACTGTTTCTAACAAGTAGTAAATGACAAAGTCTTTGAGTCCACTGTCTTTGTCAAAGCAGAACACTAACGAATTGTCTTGACCGGGCTCTTGAAACTTGATGCAGCCTGAAGTTGAAGCTGATAAGCCATTGGGTGAATCTTGAAACCATATAGCCTAAAATAAAAATAAAAACACAGAAATAAAAATATGATAATCAGTTCTCAGTACTTGGTGCTAAAGGTCAAACAAATTCAGCCAAATTTGATATTCAGCCCTACTGAGGTCAGTCAATTCTGCCTGTTGGTCTCCTCTCACTGCTTTAAACTGATGAAAACATATTAATAAGAGTATATAATGTGGCCAAATGTGTTAGCTAATGCCAGTTAATGTTAATGATAAATGACAGTGTCAAGTAAAACAAACCTTGGCACAAACTGGTTGGCGGGTCGCTTTGAACGATACTCTGGGTGCACCATAAACAGCATGTGGGGGAACCCTGTCCCAAAATAGGCTCCATCTGTGTGGTGGTGTCTGGAGGATTTAGGGGTGTACACGTCCATGCACTTGGGGCAATAAAGCTTCACCATCGCTTCTCCTGGGATGTCTGACAAACCTACATCAGGACAGGAGGTAAATGATAAAGGAGTTTGCCTTCATAACCACTGGCAAAGTCACAGGTGCAGCAAGGTTCTTGTGTAAGGGAGAATTTGTTAAATGTGAAATTTAAGAAAAGTCAGACTTACCAATAGGAAGCATTGGCTGATTCTCACAATAGACTCTGGGGCAATAACCAAAATCCCCTTGTTGATACTTTTCCAGCTAGGGAGAGCAACACATTTAGAAACCACTGCTGATTCTTGTCATGGAGCATGTAAGAATTTGAGGTTATTAAGAAGCTGCCTACCATCTGTGCAATGCCTCTGTTTGTGAGGATGTAACGTGCATGTATAAGCCCATAGAGCATCTCTGCTGCCTGCTCTATCAAGTCACTCTGATTCGGGTTGTCTTCAAGCTCCTCATCTGTCAGTTAAAAGCAACTCAGGCAGCTGAATCATTGTCACCGCTTTAATTTCACATGAAGGCTACTTCCTTCGGAGTCTCACCTGGCTCCAGGTCCAGAATCATGTCCAGAGCCTGGCGATAATGAGGCACCTGCTCATTTAAGCCCGTCAGGTTAAATTTGTCCTGTATGTAGTCCTCATCAACCTGTAACACAGCAGTACAAGACAATGAATGGCAATTAATAGCATTAATTACGGTTGCAGTAGCACACTGGCACAGCACAGTGATGTGGAGGATTTACGTAAGAGCTTAACGGGATTACTTAGACGCTGTCAATGCTGAAAGCAAGGAGTTAAAATTAGAGTTGGACTGTGTACACACTGATGCTAACACTGACACACACACAATATTCCTAGTATTTTTATTTTAAGTGTGTTTCCTTTCACGTGTCTCCCCAAGGTGCTTTTAGAGTGAGAAGGCTCCATGTGCTTCAGTGGAACAGATTAGCAGCAAACATCAGAGGGAAGTAGCTGTAACAGGTAACTCTGACTTAACTTTGACTCTCAATGTAAGACTATCAAATTGAATGCATTACTACTGACTAAGAAAAATGTGCATGAAACTTAGTTACCATCTTCAAGTATGTGTTTAAGTCAATTAAAAAGTGTAAAATATGTTCTGTTACACAGGAAGTGCGAGCCCAAGAATATTTATCTATCGTTTCAAAAATAAAGATACAGCTGATATTAAATGTAAATGGAGAGAGTTCAGCCCAGAAAGGAGGCTTTTGCAATCTCCACTCTCAAATCCCAGTTTAAGAATGAAAATAATCCAGGAGACTAACCTCACAGAAGAATTCATTCCCTCTCAGTCCACAGAACCAGGATATCCAGGACACCTCCTCTGAGCTGCTCATTCTCCTGACAAACCAAAACAGATCTGCGGTGGACCGGGTTTCATTTAACACCCCGGCAGTTCAAATTCTGGCGTTGTAAACTTTACAAACAAAGACTTAGTATTCCACCATCGACGCAACAAGCTAAAGCAGCTATTTCTGGACAGTTAACAAAAATGTGATTTGATTGTATATAATCTTCAATTGCTTTGACTTTATATCTCTAACCTGCTACCCACGCTAGCTATTGATTTACCCGCTAGCTTGCTTGCTAGCGTTGGTTAGCGTTAACACGTCTAAGGGATAGTGTGGAAATCAATTATTGTACATGCAACGTGTATTTAAAAGTACTGTATTTTTGCCTGTGAATAGTTAATTACTGTAAGTCACTTTTACTCACCCTTATCTAGATTTGCTAACACATTAACTTGCAAGCTTGGTCACTTCGTCCTCGCTCACTCGATGACATATACGTCTTCCGGTCATACGCAATTTTCAAAATAAAGTTCCTCATGACGTACATTCAATTGGCAACCGCAATGAAAGGAAGTGTGGGTCAGTGTTGATTCATGTGTACCCATCTCAGTAAGAACAGGAACAAAATACAGCGATATTATGCACATTAATGGATTTACGACAAAACTATAGTAAGTTGTGATTGTTTCGTCATGTCTGTTTAAATATGTTCAAGTGTTAACCTAAAATGTTGGTCTTTACCTTAAGATAAAAAACGTGATATTCCTATATTTACATATCAGTAGGCAATGTTTTGTATTTAACTCAGCAGCCAAAACAACATATATGGAGTGAGTATAAACATTTTATTTAAATTCCATTAATAAAAATTACACTTTTTACAACATGTTTGACTTTTCCCTACTGACATGAAGTTTAAAGTCTTAAGGTGATGTTTAAATCCGGGAAAAAAAAGTCATAATGACAGTCATTCCAATTTAGGATGGAAAGCTCTTTCAGGGCAGGTCTGAAAAGGTTTTGCGGGAAGGTGGTCCAACATCTTTCTGCTCCTGTTCCTTTCCCATGCCTTCAAACATCAAGATCCTTAAATGAAGAAAATTACATGTCAGCTGCTATTCAAGACATTATTGTAAACAGATTTAGAAAGTATAGATTCAGTACAATCATCTGACATCTTAGGTTATTCTATCAGGCACTTAAAGCTCTTTTCACAGTAAGCCAATATTTTTAGCAACTGTTTTTGTTTGTTTTTCAGATTTTAAGAGTGAAACACAAGTTGATTTTGGTAACAAATGTGTAATTTGATCAGCTAGATTTCGTTTTGAGGCCGTCAACATAACCGGTAACTTCATATAAATTTGTGAAAGTAACTTTCTTATTTTTTCTTAAACTCCCATTATTTCACTCGTGTGACCTGACTTTGGGTCTCCCCCCACTCTCTGAATTACCCACTATTTCATACTTACAGTTTCAGAATTGCGTTTCTTTTTCCCAGCATCATATTCAGGAAGTCATTGTAGCTGATAGTGTCTTTCGATGACCCTCCAACCACCTCAGACATCATCTTTTTCAGCTCCAGGTGAGTCTTAGCCAGTCCGAGTTTTTCCAGCATCCGTTTTAACCCCATTATGTCTTTAAAATTGACAATTTAAACAAAGCAGGTAAGTAAAAGGAGTATCTATAATGCGTGAAGACATCTTTGTTGTGAGTCATTACTGAAACCAACAGTGGCTCACTGTAACCAAGAACATTTTTAGGGCTGTAAAACTGCTGCTGCTTTTACCTATTTCTCCTTTGTCGTTAAGATCAAACTCCATGTATTTCTCTGTAATACAAAAAAATATATACAATCTTATTGCAAAATGTATGACAGTGCATTACATGATAAAACAATTCACTGAGTAGTGATAGGTAGCCCTGGAATACTCACTTTTAAACATTTCAAGCTTTGACGCGATGTCTTCCTCTTCTGCATATTTGGGATCTGAGAGAAAAGCCTAGAGCCGTGATAAATAAATAATTAATCGGGTGTGTTGTTATTATTATTATTATTATTATTATTATTATTATTATTATTACTGTCACACTAATGTCATGTTTTTGTTTCCAGACCCTGTCTGTAGAAAACACTTCTCTCTATTGTAACCTGACTTTGCCCAAAGATATCAATTATCAGTTCAACACACCTCATTGATAGAGTTCAGCTTTTCTTCCTGTTGAGTCTTGAGAAGACCATATGCTTTACCGCCTGTGAGAAATCAACAACCATGATCCATTACAAAAATGCAGAAGACACTGTTCTTTTAACTACATGGATGAAACTGTCTGTTCAGGCAATAAAAATAGTAAAATAGTAGTATAAAGTAGTCTAATATTAATATGACAGTTCAAACATAGCAGAAAGAAGTCAAACTTACCTTGAGCACTGTTGTCCATGTCTCTGCACAGCACTGAGAGACTGTGAAAACTAAACTGAGACTGTGCAAAGTTGTGATGGTGTTTTGTTAAATCAAGCCAGAAGAGGAAGTGGGGTGACAAAGTTTCCGCTTGCATTAGTGAGTTTGCAGTGTTGTATTTAAAGTCGCAGCAAATAAAGGTCAACCGTAGGGTCCCTATAATAGAATTCACAGTTATTCCGAGTGTTACCTAACAGGTCAAGAAAAAAACACAACTGCATTCATGGGTAAGAGAAATTTGCATAAAGGATTCCTACTGAATTGGCTCATTCAAATTTATAAACTCACGCAGTTTAGGCCTATGTGAAGAAGTGGTGTATTTTTACCAGCACAACAATAAGATGAAATTTTACTTGAGGAAGGAAAAATGATGCAGCAAGTAGAAGTGACTTTGCAAACAGAGAGAAACACTCATTACGCTGCAGAAATAATTTGCCTACCAGACATGTTAGAAAAAAAAAAAACCCTAAACAAACTTAATTAAACTTTTTATTACACAGGAGCACCCCATCCACAGTCATGTGTTTACACACATACACACCTGGAAGCAGACCAGTGCAACAGAGGAGCTCCACTGGAGCAGTTGGGAGTTAAAATGCATGACACAAGTGCAGAGGAGTAAATGCTGCTTTAAAAATTACCCCAAATGAATAACTTGACAAAAACATGAGATGTCACTGCCAGTGGTCAACTTGATGTAATGCTTTGTTCTTGCTATGTGGTGGCACATTAGCAAGTAAACACAAGAAAACTAGTGTTTGACTGTGTAGGTAGTTTCCACATGAAACCTCTTTAGAGGGTAATTTAGAGAACTGAAAATAAGATTAGAGAAAAAAAAAACAGTCCAGAAGATAATAGCCTGTTGTCTGTCCACAACATTTAACAGAAAATGGCAAATTTTTGTCCACGGGGTTTCCTGTTATTAGTTCTGTTAACAGTCATATCAGAATGCAGAGGTGAACACATCACTGGATAATTTTCATAATCGAATTAAATCAGTGAATATCATAAATGTATTTTACATATTCGGTCTTTTGGTCTTCTTTTCTATAGTCAGTAGACAAAAGGAGCATTCAGTACATTCCTTGATGTTGGTGAAATTACTTTATCAAGATTAAAATGTAAACAAAAACACACGTTTATTTAGCTCTAGTTTACTGCTTCCAATAAAGCATAGAAACTGATGGTGTTGGTGGCTGCTTCTGTGTTAGATTGTCTTTGCTGTTGTGGTTCCCCGTGATTTACATCCTGAATGACCTCGTAAACACAAGACTGTGAAGAAGAATTGGAGTAGAATGCAAGAGTTATTACATTAGGATGCATCAGCTTTTAACTGTCTTTTTATTTCTTCAGCGTTTCCTCTTACCATTCTGTTACTTGACCGGTCATTTGCTGCGAACAGAGACGCAGGAAAACATCAGCCATTTGGATAGCATTTCATTTTCATCAGCGCTTTCAAAATATAAAATATATGATAGTAGTTTGGATGTGAGGTTCCTTAATTTGAATCAGTACCTCCCTCCTTGTTGCGCTTCCTCTTCATGTATATGTAGAGTCCTCCAGCAGCTACACATATCAGGAGGCCTAGAGGAAGGGCCAACCACGCAAGTGTTTGCAAAGCTGGGGATATGGAATTATTAAAAATTTCCCTCACTTTCAGAAACACATCCCGTCTCATGTGTAGTGTTTTTATTCAGCGGAAAAGGCAACAATAGCATGATGTATACTTACAGTTAACAGAGCTCCACTTCTTTGATGCCATCACAGCTCCCTCTCTTTGCACAGAGCAGGTTATTTCATCTGATCTCGTGGAACGAATTGGGAGAAATAGCTTGTTTGCAAGAGTGTTATTGTCATTCACTAAACTGCTCTGCCTGCTATTTTGGCTACTTCCTGACCAAGTTAAATTGAAGTCCTTTTCACATTGTTCAGTACAGGTAAGCACACAAGTCAAGGTGAGCTCATCTCCTCCTGGCCCAAACTGTGACGTAACTATGAAGACAAACATGAGAGGAAGTGTTTTAATAGTAGTGACACATAGTTAGTGAGGCTGTTTTGGAACTTACAGAGTTTTAACACTCACCATCGAGGGTGTGCAGTCTGATTGTGTTTATCACTTTTTTCTGATCGGTGGCCTCTGAACACTGGTATTCCCCAGCATTCAGACTGCTTAATTTACCAATGAATAGTGATGAGTCTTCATTTACATGAAATGCCTCTGATTGGCTCTTTTCTGGTAAGGTACCATCTATTAGCGGTCTTCCACCCACAGACCACTCCACACCAAGAGAGGAAGTGTTGCTGCAAGAGAGTGACACTGACTCACCCATAGCAGCAAACACTTCCTCTATGCCATCTGGGGGAAAGGGAGCAGTGGTTACGCTTTGTACAAATTAAACAGCATGTTTCATTTAGACTGAGCACAGTTTAGTACCTGTAATTGTTGTTACATAGCTGATGGTGGCTTCGACCACGTCATTCTGAATTAGCTGGCATTTCCATTTTCTGTGATGGTCTGTCGGTTTTTCATTGATGATCAGTTTGGAGAAGCACTCAGAGGGGTTTTCAAAGCTAAATCTATTTCCTTTTATTGGAGTATTGTCCTCAGCAGTCCACTTGATATGTATCCCTGTATTGTTACAACCTACATGTCCTTTAAATGTGCTGAGGAAACAGTGCAGTTCTATTTTGCCCTTCTCAGAAGCTGTCTTCTTAGAAACTGGTAAATGAGAAAAAAAAATGTGAATGATGTGATATTGGAATTAAGTAATTCAGCAGTTTTTTGAGGTACCAGGACAACTCACTTACTTTCAAGCATCCGGAGAGAAACATGTGAATTGAGCTCTCCGCTGTCACAAGAGTAAAGTCGTGCATCATTGAGCACAGGATGGCGAATCTCTAGAGAGCAGTTCCTTAGGAGGCTAAACCTACGACTGTTTGGAGCAGTCACTCTTCCAGCCTTCACCACCTCAGTAACTAAACCAAAATCTCCAGTCATGTTCCAGTTAATAGAGGAGCAGGATCTAATAGAGGAAATGCCACACGACAAAGTAATACTGTCTCTAGGCGAGGAAAATGTCACCAAATGATCTGTCGGAGAAGATGATAAAGAAGCATTTAATTTTTCAAGTCATAAGATGATTCTGTAGAAAATCTAATTTACCTTTGCCAGAGGAATGTTCACTAACATGACAGGAAAACAAAGGTATGGCACCTTCAAGCTCAGTTTAACTGATTCAGCAGTTTATCTTTAACAAGAGCTCATGCAGTACCTGAACATTTTGTAAATATAGTCACAGAGAATGTATTTATTAAGCTATATCCCAAACTTTATATACAACAAATTGATAAGATTTTTTTCCCCCACAATTACCTGATGACTGAATTCCAGCTGTTGCCCATGGAAGAGAAAGGAGACACAGTCCTAGCAATGAAAACGCAATCATCCTGCTCTCAGATGATTCTCGTGTTTCAGATTTTCCTGCTTATTGCTAAATCTTCTCATAGCAGAAGTTTTCAAAAGCACATTTTCAGGAAATGACATTGAGCCTACTTCTTTTAGTTTAAGACCAGCCCCTGACTCAAACCCATATTCTTCCTGTTTGTGAAATAATCAAGCAAATTTAACTTTGTTCTAACCCCTGTTATCACTGCTACCCATCATCAGATGGTTATTTATATTCAGTGATGAGGAGTGATAACACGAGTTTACTGAAAATTTTCCACTGGAGGCCATCACTTTCTATAGCATGTTCAGTGTTTGTCCACTAGGTGGTGCTGTCAGGCTCTATGTCAGACACTGTGACTGTTGCTCGTTGCAACATTTCCAGCACTTGAGCAGTTCCAGTTTAAAGTAAGGTGTACAAACGCCGGCTTTCGCTTCACATGCAGCTCCACACGTACTCTGTTTGTGTGCTCAATCTTTCCTTCTATCTCATCCTCATAACTTTATAATTAACACATATACTATCTATGCAGTTTTCAAATGAAACAAATGGGTTTCGACATGTTATTTAGCTCATGATCAAGTATTTAATTGAAATAAATTCATTGTAATGAGCTAACAGGCAATCTTAATCAGGACATCTAATAGTACAGACAAACTGAAGAAGTATTTATGATAAACATGTAAGTAAAAGATTTTTCAAAATCATTAATTTGCACACAAACACACTAATGTTTAAGCAGCAGTAAAGCAGCGACGCCCTCTGCATTTCAGGGTCTCGGACGTGCCATAACTGTATAGGACTTGACCTTGAGCACTACACTAGCAACTCCTCTCAAGTCCGGCAGAGAGGCCTCACTCTCAGGAAGGATGAACTGGAAATCTCTCAACAAGTAGGCAGTGAACAGAAAAAGCTCCATTTTAGCAACAGACTCCCCCAGGCAGAGCCGAGCCCCCCCTCCGAAAGGGATCAGGGCACGGGTGGAGCCTCCTCCTCCTTCCAGAAAGCGCTCTGAATTAGAGAGAAAGAGAGAGAAGTTACTTTATTTGAGGTCTGCTGAGCCAAGTGAAAAGAATCCACTTTGCCCATTAGTCGGAGCAGTACCTGGTTTGAAGCTGTATGGGTCAGTCCAAACTGCAGGATCATGGTGAGCTCCAAACAGATTTGGAATGATGACTGTGTTCTTAGGGATGAAGTAGCCTGCAATACTAAATATGTGTGGGGTTTATACATTTACCTTTATGCAAAGTGAAAAGCTGGTGAAACAAAATATATCCAAAGCAGAACAACACAGAAGTGGTGTAATGTGGTCTTTATCTGCTCACTGACAAAGATGTAGGCTACCTAAAAATTGGTGTTTCAGGTTAATGTAGTGTGTCACCTGTTTTCGACAGGACTGGAGTAAATATTTTTATAGCAAGATATTTCTTTTAAGCATTTGTTCCATGTTCAAGGCAGGATTTTGCATCAAAGCAGCGCCAAATATGCCATATTTTACTATTCAACTTTATCAGATCTGGGAGAAATGAGACTAGTTTGAAAATCTGTGCTCTTGTCTGTAGCGTATCAACCTGAACCAGCGCCTAAAGAAGTCTGAACCCTTAACAGTAAAAGGCTCCAACTAACTGATAAGTTTTATGAATCACAGTTAGTCACTTTTTTTGTGTGCTGTTTCGTTTGCTCATTTTTCTTGTAGCTCAGCTGACCTGCTGTCTCTGATGGCTCTGTGTGGCACCGCCAACGGGGCAACTGGCCTGAGTCTGAGCACCTCATTGATCAAAGAGCACAGGACGGGAAGTCTGTGTCTGTCACTGTACTTGGGGTATCGTCCCTCCAGTACTGTGCACAACTCCTCATGCACCCTGTTCTGCACCTGAAGATTAAAATAAGAGAGGACAGATACCCTGAGAACTTCAGGGAGTGTAAATGTTTTAAGGTATTTTTATGAAAATGTGCCCTACTTCTGGTCTGTGCAAAAGGAAGGCCACAGTCCAGTTCAGCCAGGCTGCTGTGGTCTCTGTTCCCCCAATAAGAAGATCCACAGTGGCCATGTGAATGTGAGTATCTGTAAGGAGCTGGACACAAGAGGGGGAGAATTTACAAACACCTCCAAGTCCAATTCTTACTCTGCTCCCAGTGCATTTCAAACTGATCTTCCCTGGTGTTCACTGTTAAATGTGCTTACCACTCCATGTTCTCTGTTGTGATGTTTGTCAGGGCCCTGGAGGAGGGATCCTGTGATGGTGTCCTCATTTTTTTTGTCTTGTGACTGCACAGATAACAAAGTAGTCGCTGATAAAAAATGAACACAGCTGGGGTGGGATCCACCAACTATTCCAAGTACATACTCACAGAAAATTAACTTGGATTTGAAAGGTGAATTTCTTCACAAAAACCATTTCTCATACTTGCTTTCTTTGGCTCTATAATAATGTGTCCAAGCAGCCTTAAAAAAAGTTACTTTTATATTAAACTTTAGAGGATAACACTTGTCATTATGTCATTGTGACTGCTTGATTTGATTTGAGGGATTGTGACGCATTTTATTTTGACAGAATTTATTGCACACCAGCATTATGTAATAACTAAGCCACATCAAGCCTTGTTTTTCAGCCTGTGGATTGAGCAATTCACTATAATCAGACCTCTCTATTGTATGTTTTTCAAACCAATGACAAATTTTCAACCTTTTTATTCTGTGGCATTTGTTTTTACCAACCTTGTAATTGTTGAGATGCTGTTTTATAATTTCATCCCTCCTGGCCACCTCTTTCAGGAGACGGGTAAACACAGGATTTGGTAATTTCTTTGAGAGAGCAGATGTCACAATGTGTGAAATCTAATTCTAAAGGTGATTGTTAGTCTATTTCAGTGATATACAGTCAGGCTGACTGATATTTACTGACCCTGAGCAGTGGGAAGGAGTCCAGAGCAGAAATCCAGGGGGAGCCCCACAGAGCAACAATCTCATTCAAACAGCAGTTTAGCTGCTGCAGCTCTGAAGAGCTCTTGTCATACTGGCAAACACAGACATTTATGTTTTAATACACCCTTCCAGTGAAATGCACTGTACGGTAACCAAATGACACATTATGAATGCACTCGTGCAATGGAAGCCGTTAAAAAGGGCAACATAAACAGTGGAATTCCCCAGTTGCCTGCACAAACGGGCAACCAAGTACAGCTCTGCTCTGTGCCACATCCACAACTGTTCACTGATGAAAAGCAGATTTTTGTTATAAATCTCTTCTGCTCCTTTTATTTAGTCAGAGTTACAAACTGAGCTGTGGGAGGAAAGATACTCACTTCTTTTCCAAAAGCCAAAGTGGTGATGACATTACTGGCTGCCACTGTGAAATCCTCTGAGAGATCTACAGCACTGTTTTGATAGTCCATCAAAACCTAAACAGTGAACAAAACATACTTTATCTTTCCATGTGGCCACTTTGGAAATACCCCAACATTTGATTTGCTCGCCTGGATCTCTGCTATCTCATTACAGCCTATTATGTTTTTTTTTTTTTTTTAGATAAAACACTTTATTGTCTGTTGGTCTACAATCTGTTCCTGCTGTCATCTGTACCTTTCGCAGATGCTGTGCCTGTCTCTCGATCACGTCATGCAAAGATTGCTGGCAGCAACGCTGCAAAGTACTGTGGACGAGACGGCGATGTGCCCTCCACTCCTCATTATAGTCCCCCAGAGAGATGGAGCGCCCTCCCCCAGACACAATATCACCTGTTACAAGTCAGTAGAGGTAATAAGAACATACATTAGGGAGGTAATAACACATTAATTATGCATTCTATTGTGGAAAAAGAAGTTTGAGTTGTTTACCTGTGTATGAAATTGGTCTCCCAGCAAAGTCAGACCATTTCTTCACCAGTGCTTCTCTTATTACTTCACTACTATTGAGTACCACCATGGCTAGAAAAAGAAAAAAACAAAACAAGAAAACACACACACAACAGGGATTTTGCTGCGGTGGTTATCTGAACCTCACTGTCCACAACACAACAAACATTTAGATTTATTTATTTGTTTATTTATTTATTTTTCTTGTGATCATGTTTTACAACGATATCGAGTAAAAATCAAGACATCTGAAACGGGATGGTTACTTGTGCTTCCACATTTCAGCCGGTAAATGTTCCCATAGCGTTGTGCCAAACTGGTCAAGTGAATTGGCAGGTGATCGTGTGTCAGCTCCATCATATTGCCGATGAGGAAGAGGCTAGGAGGGCCTGGGAGGGAGGGAGACGAGGAGCAGGGAAGATACTGATAGAGATAGTGCAGAGGTCCAGATTGAGCACCTAGATCGAGTTAGAAAAGACCGAGGTGAGATAGAGACAGGCTGATTACAAATTAAATGTATGCCCATTCGACCAGAAATCAAGTTCTGTGTTCTAGTTATTTGTGTGTGGAATGACCTGTCCCATCATTATATTTTCATGAAACTGAAAAACAACCAGCATGGTCACATATACACATAAAGATAACAATTTACCTGTAGACTTACTTCCCTTGTGATCCCTCTGCACAGATTTGTCTCTCCGCTCAGAAATGCAGCTCATTACCATCAGCAGCAGTACAACTAGGAATACAGCTCCCACACTGATCACTGATATTTCTATTGCCATTTTGTGGCTCCTCGCTAGTGTCCCGCTTCAGAAAGCTGGTCGTCACACTGCGCGTCTCATTTATAGCTGTCTCGACAGTCTCTTAGCTGTCAGCTTGTTGGTGTTTTTACTAAAATCAAGGACGTCTAAATATTTTTTAGGTCAAGATATCTATTATGAGATGAATGCAACACATGTAACAAGAGACAGCTTGATAAACATGACTGGGAATTGCTCAAGGGCAAGACAACACATTACCATTGACACGGGCAGTCAGTCATGCTGGTGTTTGTCTTGTAGAGAAGGACTGCAGGGAAAATTACAAAATGAAACAACGACACTTCAGACCCACATTAGCCACATTTATTTCAATGGGGTGAGACAGTGCATATTTAATTACAGTAGTAGTGGGGTGGCATACCATGGCATCGCGGTGCACAAGAAGGTATTCAAGTTAAAACTGTGTTAAAATGGACGGGTCAGGCAGGACAGTAGAACAGTTATACAAAAAGTTGCAATTAAAAACCTTTCTCCACTCTTTTGGTATATGTCCTCAAAAAAAAAAAACAGCTCAGAAAAAAATCTTACACATTGAATCAAATGTACTGATAGCTGTCATTACAGCTATCAAAACCACTGCACATGCAAGTTTCAGTTGAAAAGTGATGCAGCAACTGTGAGATCCACCCTCCTCTGGATTTATGCAGCTCAGATTCTGTGTCGGGTTTTGAAGACTGGTTTATCCTTAGCCATGAGTTGCAGGGGAGAATCTGGATGGTCTAAACTTCATCTCAGTGAAGGGAATGGAGGAGTCTTTACCTTTCCAGTCTATCCAGACGACCCCCTGTTTCAGAACAGAAAGAGAAAAGTCATAGTATTTGGTCAGTGTACTGTACCACAAAAGAGAAAAGAGTTTAAAATTCATTAGAAAATAATCAGACCTGATTATTACTGTTGATGCCATAAAGACCATTGAGGTTGGTCTTGTAGCAGTTCTTGTACCACCAGCCTCCCATGTAGGCCCCGGCACAGTGGATCCCCAGACTATCAGGGTCCTTGTCCCGGGCTGAGAATGGACGGCCATTATGGTACCTCATGGAGTCACCTAACAGAGAAGTACAGTGACACTGCAATATGAGTCGTCAGGCATTTACTCTATAACAAAGTATATACTGCATATGTTCAGGAAAGTTCAACTTTTATACAGTTCTCACCTGCAGTTCCTGTGTATCCAGACACAGTAAGAGTGAAGTGCCTCTCCTCTGAATCGATGGAGAAGTTGGCATAGTGAGCATATGCAGTGTCATTTCCAGATCTCATATCCACTCTCAGACTCACAGGGCCGGCGCTGGTCAGATTGTGAAGAAGTTTGTTTCCTGATTTCGGGAGGGTGAAATAGTATATAGATTAGGTTGATTTACTGAATAATGTTTTTATGCAGATGCATAGATAGTAATCATTTGTTCCAACTGTACCGAGCCAGAACTCTTCACTCAGGTTTCCAAAGCCAGCGCTGTATTCGCTCCAGGTTCTGTAGAAATCTGTCTTTCCATTCATCCTCCTCTGGAACACCTAGAAACACACACCAGATTATTGTCTGCTTTCTAAACCCATTCTTAAATGCAAGTAACAGCAGTTTGTCTCACCGTCCAGCCACCTCCATCAGTCTCCATGTCACAGTAGACTCTGACCGCTTGTCCCTCTTTTCCTTGCGGGTAGATGTCCACCTCTCCTGACTGCAGAGCCCCATTCAGCAGCTCCTGAGAGCACTCAGTAGGGAAAGGGAATCGTAGTTTACCTAAAGAATTGAGGAAAAAGCAGCATTAGTTGGATAAAAAAAAAAGAGTATTAATGGGGCAAATAAACTGTACACCTATTACCTGTGATGAATTCTGTGGTGACAACAGATGTGTAGTGTCCATCTCTCTCGCCTTGTACCAGAACTATATAGCGTGACATGGGTATCAGCCCTGTTAGCTTATACTCTGTGACGGTTGGGTCCAGGATCACCTCCTAATGCGGTAACACATGCAAAGTTAATCACAGTTCTGCAGCTGTTGTTTTGTATTGTATTTGTATATGATGGAAGAATATTATTCACCTTTGTCTCTTCTCCTGCCACCTGATAAATCACTCTGTAGCTGTGATAAACAACGGTGGACGTTTTCCATGTTATAACTGCAGAGCGAGCACCCACCTCGTTGGCTTTCACCACTGACGAACACAAAAAGCATGTAGTTTACACGTTTTATACACAAACTCTGTGGACCACAGCAAGTAAACAGCACTGAAATAAGTTTATTTGTCCGCTTTCTACTCACCATTAGCAGTAGTAAACGTAGTTGAGATGGCCGTACTCTGGAGACTGTCCTTCTGGCTCAGGACTTTGACTGTGTACAAGGTGCCTCTCTGTAGGCCTCTCAGCTGGTGCTCCACTGAGTTTCCAGACAGCATCACTGTCACTGTCACATTAGGAGCTGTGGCAAGAAGGAAAATTAATAGCACTTAGCATAATCATTATAAGCACTTTGTCATTAGTCATGACGCTAATGTTGGCATACTCACTCTTGGAGGACTCATAGGTTATGATGAAGCGGTCTACTTTCCCCAGACTGGGTGTCCATTGTAGCACAGCTCTGGTATCCGTCACATTGACAACTTGAAGATGTGTTGGTGGGGCAGGCACTGCAATCAGGAGACAGTACATTGTATTTTTGTTGTTTTTCTTCACATGCCAAGACAGCCAAAAAAAAAGCTGTACATAACAGTGAGCTTATCTAACTGTGTACCTGTGGTGATAATGGATGTGAGGGCGTCACTCTGGGCTCTGCCTTGTGTAGTAGTTACAGAGATAATGTAGGAGGATCCAGCAGACAACTTGGACAGAGCCACGGAGGACTGCTGAGAGTCGACAACCATAAAGCGACTCTCCCCTTGAGGATTACATCAGAAATATCACACTAAAACACCAATAAAAGACCCGCAGCGGCTGACATTAAACAAGGGAATTACTGCCTGCATTTTATAGCTAGCCTTTGACAAACCTGTAACAATGTTGGTATATGTGACCCTGAAGCCTGTGAATGTGGTCTTTGGTTTGGACCAGGACACAGCGAAAGAAGACTCTGTTACATTGCTGAAAACCATCTCTGTGGCTGGCTCAGGACCTAGTAGGAGAAACAGGATTTTTATTCACATTTTTGGACTGACTGTGCTCTGGTAGTGGAGGGGGAATTATGCATAAAACACAAATGTGGTACAACTTTAATTACCTGTAACTGCAGTCACTCTGTGAATCTTTGATCTTCGCTCACCGCCAGTACCATATATGTGCAGGACGTAGCGCGTGTTTGCTCGAAGGTTACTGAATTCCATGGAGCGTACGCTGCCAGGGACCACCAAGGAAATCCTCTTGGTTTCAGCTTTACCTCTTGATCCAACAGTTTTCCCAGAGGAGACAGTTGTGTTGGTGCTCTCAGTCTGTGTTTGGACATCAGTCTGTACCTGGACCTCAGCTGGGTTCTTAGCTGTGGATGTCTTGTCTCCGTCAAGAGCTTCCTCTTCAAACTCCTCATGGTCATCTTCATCGCCCTCTGTCCGTGGCTCTCTTCTGATCACAGTGAAATTCTTGAACATCCCTTGTGGTGCTGACCATGTGACGATGAAGCTATAGGAGGAGATGTTCACAACCTTCACAGAACCTAATCCACCCATCCCCCTGCTCATCCCAGAGCCATGGATCCTTGTTTTGTTCTGCAGAACTCGAGCCTCGTCTGAAGTTGCCGCAATGCTTGCATTCACTATATACTGACTCCTCTGTGTAACTTTTCCCTTTGCAGCTTCAGTGTTTCTGTTCTCAGCAGATTGCACATTTACGGTATCTATTTTGACAATCTTAATGCGTTTATGTACAGATGACTGAGTAACATTCTTCTCAGCCAACGTGGACTGTTCCAGGGCCTCCTTTCCTGTTTGAGTTTTGTTTGTTCCCAAGCCTTTGGACAGAATGGTCACAATTTTAGTCGTACCATTAGATTTCTTCACATTACCCTGGGTTACATTGGTATGAGGTTCGTCTTTCAGTTGATCAGATTTAGGATATGTTTTACTGACAGTTGCTTTCTTATCAAGCTTGACATCAGTTTTTTGGAGAATCTTTTTAGAGACTAGGACTGTTGCTTTGCCTTTACGGGCCTCTTCGTGCCTTCTTCCCTCATGTTTCAAGAGAACTTGACCAACAGTTGGGCGACTGGTCTTTGTGGCACCTGCGGAACCTTTCATAGTTATTTTCTTAACAGAAACCTCTTGTGTTCCTTGAGTTTTAACAAGACTTGGTTTAGCATTAGTGGCCTCTCTGGGTTTGCTGTCATACTCTTTGGATTCAGTCTCCTTCTTCTGGTCCTTTTTCTGAGTCACCACCTCCACTGTTTCCTTGGCCTTGCCTTTGGCAGCTTCTGAAATTTCAGAGTAGAGGTTGAGATCAGAGAGTGAATGAAATATTAGTCAAAGGGCAAACAAAAAATAATACGAATCTCCGATGCTACCACATCCAAATAACAGTGCAGACTCTCACTTTTATTACACTCGGTTCCTTGGACACACTTACTGCAGTCTGGACCTGTGAACCCCTGATGACAGACACATTTCCCCTTCTCACATTCCCCATTGCCGCTACAGTCATCTGGACAATTTGCAGAACATGGACCTGGGCAGCATCAAAAATAACCAGAATTATTAATTCCATGTCTCTGGTGAGTTGTGTCATGTATAATAGTGCTTTGAACATGACTGAAACTTACATTTCTCTTTTAGGAGGGACATTTCTCTTTCCAGTCGGGCCACTCGTCCTTTCAGTGCAGTCATCTCAGCCTCACATCCCCCGGTGCAGTCACCAGGCAACAAGCTGATCTTATGCGTCATCACCAGAGGAGCGCCAGGCTTCAGCTTCAGCTTCTGCTCCTTGGCTTTGCTTGAGTCACAACCATCACTGATCACCACCTTGATTGGTTGTGAAGGGGCAGGCTTTTCTTTGGTGGTGGGAGCCTTGATTACAGAGGTCCGATTGGCAGAGGGTGTGACCTTATCTTTGTCGGCTGCAGATCCACTAGACGTGGCCGTCTTTACTGGAGTTGACTGAGCAGTTTGAATAGTATTGGAGGCAGGCTTGTCTTTGGGGTTTTTCACATTGCTGGTGGAGGGAGATTTAGCTACAACAGTCTGATTGACGGAGGCTGTGGGCTTGTTTTTGGTGGTTTTAGCACTGCTGGCAGGAGAAGACTTTGTGGATGTTGACAGAACATTTTGAACTACGGTGGGAGAGGGCTTGTCTTTGGCAAGCTTCCCATCACTGGTTGAAGGAGATTTCATTGAAACAGTCTGATTGACTGAAGGCTGGAGTTTGTCTTTGGTGGTTTTAGCACCGCTGGCTGAAGCAGACTTTGTGGATGTTGACTGAACCTTTGGAGCTCCAGAGGGGGCAGGCTTGTCTTTGCTAGTCCTCACATCACTGGCTGAAGGAGATTTAGCTAAAACTGTCTGATTGGCTGAGACTGTGTGCTTGTCTTTGTTGGTGATGGTGCCACTGGCTGTAGGAGCCTTTATTGCTGCTAACGGAGTGGTTTGAATTACTGCTGGGCTGGCCTTGCTTTTGGTGGCCGCTGTAGCATTGACTGTTGAAGGTTTTTGGTTGGTGGCTGGAGTTGGTAAAACTGTCTGATTGACTGTGTTTGGCTTTAGGGTGGGGCGAATGGTCTGTTTGGCGAGTGCAGAAGTGGTTTTTGGTTTTGAAAGGGTGAAAACGGCATTGGGCTTGGTCACGTCGCTTCCCGTGGAGTCTCTCTTCTCATTGGTTATGGTTTGAAAGGAGGGAAATGGGGTGAGAAGGAGGAGAAGTCCTAGCGTAAACAGCATTTTGAGCCAGCAGCAGAAGCCAGCGATGGTATTGCCTTTGGATGATCTCTGTGTATGTTACTGTAAAATGATGAAGCCCTTCCTCTATATTTCTGTGACCAGTTGTAAAGGGGAATTTGCCAGGTCTCTCCTAGAAATGAAAAAATGAAAGAGCTGAATTATGACTTAGTTCAATACAGGAAAGGAAATTCATTTAATTTCAAATCATTTTATACCTTTTTTATATCCCAATAAGTGCTTTGCTGAGGATACATGCTAATTTTTAAGCACTGTCTAGCTTAACATTCACAGAGTTCCCATTCACACTTTATGCTCCCTTACTCCCACTTTAACTGGCAACTAAAAAACTACACTTGCGCAAAAGTGACCTGACAAGGAACAGCCTTACCTTATCCATATAACTGTTTCTTTTATATTTAATTTATTGAGCTTTCTTAACCCAGTTTAAACTGATCATTAGTGATAGATGTTGGGAAAACATCAGAAAATATCACTAAGCTGACACAGCTTTAAATTCCACAAAGAGACCAAAACGTTCATGAAAAGTCAAGAAAAAGCACATATAAGTTGACAGATTGCAGCAGTGTTCCAGTCAGCCGTAACAGTTCATTCAGAGGCTTGGCAAACCAAGTAAAATCTAAATTAGCAGATTCAGAACAGGAAGGAAGAAGGTGACTTGAGCGGGAAATCCAGAGAGTCTGTTGGAGAGACTATGCAGAGTGGTAACAGAGCGTCACTGTATAGACCTGTGGGACACTGTACGTCTTTCACTATACAGAAGGTTACATAATCCTCTGCACCCACAACTCATAAAACCACTAAAAGAAATATGTCCAGCCCTGGCTTTAAATCTGTAGAAAATCAAATAAATCATGCAGCAGGTAAACATATTTGGATGCTTTGCTACACAGCAAGTACGTTTCTAAATGTTGCATTTGAGTGTATGGATTAATTGACTACGTGGCTGCGTTATTAACTAAATTATTAGGCACTCTTATGGCATTCATTTAAAACTAACTGACTTATAGCACTTATAACAATGTTAGCTTATGTGTGCACACTTAAAAATACAAGTCATGTTCCCCATTGACTGTAACTGGTATTTAAACGTTTTTCTGCGGCCAAAACACAGTATGTAACAACAGCATGACATTTTATCACCCACGACTATGGGAATATATTCAGCTATGCTCTATGTAAGTATTGAGATTTAAAGGAACATCAACAGACATTAAAGTGGAGTTTTCAGTGGAGTTTATTCCTTTTAAATGGCTGCTGAGTTATCATTCTGAGATGATAATAATTACATGGAAAAAATAAATTACTTACCAGAGCAACGATTTTCTTCTTTTCTTTATCACTGTCTTTATCACTGTCTTTGCGCTGCTCCCTCCATCTGATTGGAAAAGCTCACATAGACTTGCTGGATATGATCAGGGAGGAAAGAGGTGAGAGAAAGGACCACCACTAGAAAGGAGGAGAGTGATAAAGTCTGCTCCTACTTAAGGACCCCCCCCCTCTTCCACGCCTAGTGGTCCCACTCTCTCAACCACCATGGAAAATATTTGTACTGGACTTACAAGAAGAGTGACATTTTTACACAGACTTGTGTATCAAATACGATCAACTACTCTCTTGTATTCTGCTACCGGAGAAAAACACATTTTACTTATGTTTAATAGACATTTTCCTGCTAGATTTAACATTACAAATAATCCAAACTCATGTGTTTTTGTTTACTGTTCAGTGTGTAATTTAATTGTTCAATATTTTAGACTCTCAAACTATGTGCAATAAATTGCACAACATTTTTTGTGTTGTTTCACATAACACAAAAGTAACTTGCATCTTTCAGGTTTTCTTGGCTCATGACAGTCAATTCAGTGTCTGCTGTATGTAGCTTGTCCTATTCCAGACGTTGCTAAAACCTAGACACAGTCTCTGATTGAATAAAGCCCTGGTCCGAGAATCATGATTCAGCTGGAATACATAGCATAACACTGCAGGTATTCAGTGCTGACTCTGGGGGACAGGAACCTCTTGCTATATGAATTGGCTGTTTGTTGGAAGTAATGAGATGTAACTACGTGGGAGTTATGTAAGTGACCAAGTATCCACCAGATTTAAGGAATGCTCTGTGAAGGCACTGCATCTCTGACCAAATGGCCACCCACCATCCAACCTTTCGTAAACCACATGAAGACAGGTATATCAAAGGTCTAAAGCAAACAGGGCATAAGTGACATTTTCCTAATTTTACAGGGAAGCAAAAACAAAAGTTTATATCACTGAAGCTCTATCCAAAGTATTTGTTAATTACAAATTATTATTTGTGTGTGTGTGTGTGTGTGTGTGTGTGTGTGTGTGTGTGTGTGTGTGTGTGTCTGTGTGTGTGTGTGAGTTATACTACTTCACTGTCTGTGTCTTCACCCAACGCAAGCCACAGTTAATCTTTATCCATGTTAATAAAGTTCAATTTTAAAAACAATGAAGCTGTGAAACTGTGGCAAAGCTGAAGAAACAGCTCTTTCATATACTATTATTGTTACTCACACTGTATGTTACATTGGGGGAATGTAAGAACCCATACAGTAAAAATTTGCTGTGGATATTTTAGCTACAAATATGTTGTGAGATAGCAAGTACACCGTGTTCTGATTCTGAGACACAATTAACCTAACAGCACACTGCTGCAGCATAGCAAAGTAGTAGACATTAAACTGGTAAATAATGTAGTTATTATGAATCTAGTTTGTGGATGTGATTTGAAGAGAGAGGAACCAGCCAAACTAAAATCTGGCATGACTGACAAAATCTAAATACAATAACACACAGTGTGGGCAAACACAAACCACATGTGCACAACCTTCGATTCACAAGCCAGACCACATACACACAAATACACATATCTGTACCACTCCCTGGTTTGTGCGCAAATACAGCACGTGGGGCATTTCTGTGTATGATGAGTAACCTTGTATGCACGCACACACACACACGCACCCTTTTATCAACATGTTCTGTATCTGTCTTTAACATTAATTCGGGAAAGAAATCTGTATTTCAAGGGTAAAACATGCCACATACTGAGATTACATTTCACCAACACCAGCTGATTGCCTCTCTGGTGTACAATAGGCCTTTTTTCCCAGCAGATATGTCATACTAGGAAAAGCACAAGTGTTACTAATAGCCCTGATAATGACTCTGTTCTATTCATGTGTCCCAGGGATCCATGGCAGTGTGCCAGCAAACACACACTATACCAAGACTCTGAAGCAGCAAACTGTCATTTGACCATTATAAATTTGTGCTTTTAATAGTGTGACATGTTAAATGATGTGCAAAGGCCCTATCCTGATAACAGATCAAGTCTGCTTAATATTAAGATGAAAATCAAAGACTAATTGTCAGTGTAGTGTGGACGCCTGAATGGGTGGTCCCACTCCATCAGTGCCTCCATCTGGCGGCAGCCTCCAGGAACAGCTCCACCTTCACTCCACTTCTTTCTGCACCTTAGGCCACCCAAAACCGCTGACCCTATCTTGGCCTTTGGAAAAATTGCTGGAGACATACTTTCAGCAACTAAGGCTTACTGCACACCTGAGAAAATACACCTGGTCATACAAGCGCATTTCACAATTCCCTGGCCAATTTCACTTTTGCTGCTCAAGCATATTTGTCAGACTAAGTGAGCATGTGCTCAGGGAACATGTGTATTTACAGTAAATCTCTTTTGGAAATCCACAGATCTACGAGAATATATAAATCTCTGTCAGTCTACATATATACATATATATTTGTATTTTATTGTGTAGCCCTCACAGCCTGAGCAATAACTAATCTGTAAATGTATAAACCAGAGACTTTACTTTTTTCAAATGTGCTGTTGCTGAAACTGCGTGATGCTGACGTCTGCGTATTTATTTACCCTTTATTGATTCAAATTTAATAAAATGTCTGATGGCAAAGGTAGAAACAGTGCAGCCATTGATCTGGCTGTGATTGAAGTGATGGTCAGTACTCCCGTGTTGCTTACATTGGACCCGGCCTCAGAGATTAGAATAATATAAGCACATAAGCCCTCGCTTGTTCCTCACCTCTCTAACCCATACCCCCCTCCTTCTCCTTCTGCGCTGCTCCCTCCCGTTGCCACCCGTTTTCTCCAGTCGCCTCTCTCTGCCTTAACTATAACTCAACAAGTTTTTCAGTTACAATTACACTGAAGATCTTCTGCAGCGTGTTTATGACCACATATAAGTGGACAGGTATCAGATTTCTCCAATGAAGGACTTTTATCCTAATGAGGTAAAGACTAATCCAAATCCTGTCACTATTTCACTCCACTGGGAGCAAGTCAACCAGTTTCTTGTACCCAAAACCACTTCTCCTCTCCCTTTTTCCTCACCTTGCAGATGTTAAGTAAGGAGGGGGGTAGCTTTGAGGGCGGCTGCATTGAGTACAGAGACCTCTCTCAGATCCTTTACTGCCAGTAAAAAAAAAAAAAAAAAACATAAAAAAAATATATATTCAGTAGGAAAGCTAAATCAAACCAGTAAACCAGACATGAAAGAGCATATGTACATTTGTACACAGTTTTTTTTTCTCTGGCTGAGTTGAGTTTCATCTGAAGTCATTATTCCAACATGTATGCTACAACTGCCAACACAAATACACATACAGAAACACTTGCTGGATAACATTAAGAGGTGTTTCTTTTTGTTGTTGTTGTTTTATTTAAACACTGGTAGCTGTTTTAGACATAAAGAAATGATAGACAGTTACACTGAAGTGGCACATTTTCAAATGACACTGATGGATGCTCAATCAGTCATCCACCTACTGTCTGATTTAAGCAAGCAATAATGTTTTACTACTTATGGATGCTGTTATGCTTTCATGACTCTGATTATAAAAGTAACGCTGACCTTGCATCTCACATTGTAACTGAGATTAGTTACAGATTTGTTCGGCAGCCTATTTCACTGTTTGCAGCCATCTATCTTGTACTCATTTATGAAGTCAGAAAACCCCCTGCAGGCTGCTTTGTGGGAAGATTTTTTACAATTTCTGGGCAAAGGCTTTTTCTCAACCCAGGTGTTAGATTCCAACAGGTACTGCATCCTACAAAAACAGGGAGAGAGGGAACAAATTGAGGATCAATCAGTGTAACATTGTGCTGCCATTGTGTTGCTGACTGTACTTACGCTCCATTTGAGTCGGTTGTGGAGCCATCTTTGCCCATGATGAGATACTCTTTTCTTTGCTCTAACTCTCCTTTACACTGCCGCCTCTTAGCAAACACTCGAATAGAATTTTGATTCACACGCATATCTCCATCTGGCAGACAGAGGACAGTTATATTTATAAAAGGTTTTCTCAGTCTAAACGTAATCCATTTAAAGATTAACATCTGTTAAGGCCTGTGCTTACAGTTTACTTACGTGATCTGAGTATCTCAATTACACGAGTGTTGTATAACTCAAAGTTGCTCTTCACAGAAATATCGAGAACTTCAACAATGTATGCTGAAATAAAACAAGTGCCAACGCTTATTAACAATCATTCATCTGAACCATAATTTGGTATAGTGTCACTATACAATTTGAAAGAATGGATTTGAGATCTTTATAGTCAAATTGCTCCTTAGATTCTTTACACCATGTTGTGTTATGTGATTACTGACCATAATCTACTGTAGGGAAGAAGCAAGCATGTTGTACACGGTCGTTCTTTGTCACCATTCGATTTCTTTCAGACTTGAATGTCATTTTTAGATTATGGCAGGGTCCTAAAGAAAAGATGAACATAATGCCATTTTAATTATTTATACATATCTGAAGGGTAAAGCTACATTTATTCATGTGTGTTTGTCAGTATGGGTCTTAGAGCAGTGGCCTACTTTCTGCACACTGGCACACATCCACTGAACACAGTTTGGAGACCAGCTTGCTTCTTTGGGGGGCAGAGTAGAACACAGTACACTTTCGTTCTGCAAGGAGAGCGCAAAGAGCCCATAAATTCCTGGTATTAAATTAAACAAAGGTGTCTCTTCTATCCTGACAAAAAAGAAGGAAAGCTGAAAATAGAAAACAAAAAGCTTACTTGGTTCATAATAGTCATAGAACACAGCTGGAGCAGGCTGCAGAAGGCCAACTGGCACTCTCTGTATAGCGTCAAAGCTAATACATTCCTCTTGTTCAAAGAGCTAGCGAGAGAAGAAGTCTTTTAGTATTGGGCATGTAAAATTTTTGTGAATGTAAATAGATTTCCGCCTTACCTCATTGAAATATATCAACACCTTTCCATAGGAGACTTCATAATGGGAAATGTATTGCTCAGGTACCTGTTTTAGCTGTGAGGAGAAGATATTTGAACTTTTTGATATTATAGCAGAAGAAAAGACAGTTCTTAAGTCCATTTCTCTCAGGTATGACTTTGTCAGCAGAGTTCTGGTGTAATGGAATAGATTTGCAAAGTGGGAGGAGCTGATGGTTCTGGAAATATTTTTCCTCATTTGAAATGTTTCCTTTTTATGATATTCATGATTTATGACTTTATAATGTGATTCTATTCTATTCCTATAGGTTGATGTTGCAGCCCCCATTTATAGTCGGTTTGTCAGTTTGGCAAGGAGAACGGCTCTAAATATGATAATATCCATGAGGTTTGGCCGCAATTGCTATGGAGATGAAGCCAGTGAGAGGCTCAAATCAGCACAGAGATGAATCCGGAATGCTTTGTCATTGCAAATGAGAATAACACATTGTGCCGTAGTAAAATAAAACCCAACAGATCTCAGTTTTACAGTATATGAAAGATGTTTTGGTCAGGACCAGTAACTTTCTGGGGTCTCAGCTGACTGCTGGGTCACCACAGGTTGTCTATTGAGAAAATGAGTAGGACATGACATGAGGTGCCCGAAATATCTCCTCCCACTTTGCGTCAAGCATGACAGCAATGAAGAGAAGGCAGGGATAACTACTAACCATGTCCAAGTCCTCAGTTACAGCCTCAAATCCACTCAGTAATGTGATGTCAGCCATGGCCATTCCTGTGAGAGTGTTGTTCAGGCTATGACTACAAAAAAAAAACAAAAGAAAATATTGGAAGAGAGAGATGCTGATCAGCATATGTGACCTTGTCCTGTAAACTCATTGTCTGATTAATGCGTGTAAGGAGCAAAAGTGCTGTGAGACAGCTAACCTGACACAGACTCTGTAGGTGACAGTCCCGTCTGAATTTAGGTTGTTGTCAAGATCTCTCCTGCCTCGGGTGCGAGCGTCAAACCACTCAATCGCTGATCGTGGCACCCGTGCCTCGCTTTCATCATTGTTATCATAGTCATCATAGTAGTCGTATGTTTCTATGATCTTAGCTAGGGAGACAGATGTCGATGTCATTGTGTAGCTTTTATCAGCCATTAATATGGCTGTGATCTGTTCTTCTTTCTCAGTGAGAAAAACTCACCAGTGTACTTCACTTTCCCCTCCACTGTGACACTGATAGACAGTTTGGTGCAGTCGTCATTGGGATCCAGTACATGGTAAGCCTTTACAATCTGCCAAGCAGAATGGTTTTCTGTAATTATCAGCCTCGTTCTGCATGCATACAGAAATGAATGAAACTTACTTTTAGTTTGGTGTCTCCTCTTCCTGACAAGTGCACATCAATTTTGTGCCCTGCAAGTTTCTGGGACAACAGACACAAGAGAAAAGTCATTTCAAAATTAGCTTAAATATTTATTTGTGTATCTAACTGTCCTGCTGAAATGCTCTATGATACCTTCAGATCTGCTTCCACTTTCTCCTTGTTTTGCAGAGTAAGCCTCACAATGTCTCTCTTTCCTGGAACTGAGAACTCTAATAATACATTTGCTTCGGGACTGACGGACCTCTTGAGCTCATACTCAGCGAGGGCCTCCAGTGCCATGATGGTATCCTGGACAAGGTAATAAAACATTAATAAAATGTTAACATCTCTACTCTTTCCAGTTAATTTAGATCACACGTCATGATGTGGGACCTCATTGAGAACACAGGGGCTATGTATGTATTCTTTGGGTTTAAGCAGTTCTCAATCTAGCATCCTAATCACCTGTGTTGATCTGAAGCCTCCAGAATAGCTTTCTTCGGTGGTTAGCCAGCAGGCTGCTTTGTCTGCCCACTGAGTTTTCTTAAGTGCCACCGCAGTTAGGAGGGCATAGGCTGTAGTTTCTATTGTGATGGCATCTGCCCTCTCTTGAGCTTTGCCATTAGCTGTCCACAGATAACAGCCATCCTTCGCTGATTAAACAGACAATAAGTAAACATGGGAGAAACTGTCACATCTCAAACAATACCATACTATGACACACCCTTTTGTTGAACTTTACATTTTGAGAACAGTGCGTAGGGTTGCATTTAGGGTTGGGCAATATGATAATAAAGACAGATCAGTCAGTGGGCCAAGAATTTGCTATATTGTTTTGTTGTTTTTGATTAGACATGCCTTCAGTGGCCATTCCTTCCAGTTTTGTCCAGACTTGTGAATGATCCGTCCCCTCTGGTAGGCAAACTGAGAGGCAGTAGGCTGTAAGGGCAACAGCATAGGGATGCTGAAGTACCTCTAGGGTTGACATGAGATACGCTGTTGATCTTGAAATTCTTGCTTCCTGGTAGAAAGTAGAACAAAGGCAGTCAATTAAATCTTAAATCTTCCTCGAAAATTATGCACTGTCTACGGTTTATTAAAATACAGTGAAAATAAAACTATAACAATTACACGGTTAAGAGCCAACAACCATGCTAACAGTTCTGTGAGGCTGTTCTTAAGCACAGCAGTGCTTTGAGCTGATGTGATGATGTTTAGCAGGTACAATGTTTACCATTCATCTTCCTCTTATTTAAGTATGTTGGCATGCTAACATTTTAAGATGGGATCAAAACACAAAGTACAACTAAGGCTGATGAGATTATCATTAGTTTTGTTTTTTTTTTTTAAATCTAAATCAAAATCATTAGGATTTATCCCCTGGGAAACATGATGTGTGTACAAAACTGCATGACAGTACATTAAATAGCCGAGATATTTCGGGTTCAGCACTGAATGCCAATGGACTGACCATCCTAACACCCAGGACAAAAAGTTTTTAAATTATCTTACCGCATTACTTCGTAGGTCAGGTTTCAGGAATTGAAGAGACAGGTGCAATGACACAGTTATGAAAGCCGTCATGGATGCATCTCGGTCTTTGCCTTTCTACATTTGATATACAGGGATCATACTGCAGTTAAATCACTTCTGCTCAGTTTGTTGCCACATATGAGATTGTTCTCAAATATATACTGTATGTGTGTGTGTGCACATGAACATTATGCTGTGACTTTTAGAAAGGTTAGGTTTAAGTTACCAGAACTCTTCTGTGTAACACAGGAAATGGGTCGCTGTATGACCCGTCATTCCCCTGTACTGAGATCAAGTAGGTGACTGAGTGCATGATCTGCTCTTCTGGTACAACCCTAGCTTCCCGACCCTGGTGTCCAAAAGCCAGTGTCTGACGCTGTGCCACCAGTGAGAGCACTTTCAGTACATAGGCAGTCAACCTGCAGACATGAGAGGAAAATAAGGGAGAAGAGTGGATGGAAAAGGTTAATTTACAATTTGACATACTGGAAACGAAGAAAGTTCATTTATCATGTGAGATATGTGATTTGATTTTGATTTGATTTCACATTATAGTCATAATATTCTTCTGAAATTTGCACACCGTGGCGTACACTGTTTCACACACAGATCAAAAACACAGTATTTAACCACACAACAACTCATATGCCACAGATATATATTACATCATTGTGAATAAGTAGCTAGGCCTACGGAAAACCCAAAACTCTTGGGATTGTCACACTGAGGAACAAAATCTGTTCCTCTGTTCTTTAATGTGCTCAGTCTAGCCTGTGGGATTCTAAATCTTTGGTTTGATGGAAAAAAGTGAAAATTCAAATAAAATATGAGGCATCTGATGTAACATTACTACCCAGACAAAACATCGTTTTTCAGAATCATAATCATATTGACCTCTTGTTGAATCATTTTGCCAATGAGTTTTGTAACTGCTGGGTTCCTCAGGACATGTTTTCTGTGGAAGAGGTATTATATGTGAAGTGTTCTACATTTCAGGAATTATTTGCGGATCTATAGAATACTGAAAAATAGGATGCAACACAGGCACAAGTAACAACCTTACATCTAAAATCAATAAATAAAACATAAAACAAATACTCACCAATTACTAGGTGCATCTGTATACCATGGTCCGTAAGATCCATTGGCTTTCTTGAATGTTAAAACCCTAATAAAACCTGACAAAAAAAAACACACACACATTTGATTGTTTAAAATGAAAATGTCTCTGACCTTGTCGGTAGCCTGTAGAAGGTATAACGTTCATAACATCCCACAATACTAATATGAAGCTAGATAATGGAACAGAAGCCTTGGGGTCATTTTTGCAATTCCCAGTTGAACTTTCCAAAGTGAAAATATGTTACAGGTTCCCTGTGGAGTTTTGGAGCACAATGGAGTTGTTTTCTATGAGTGATCGAGAAGATGAAACACCTTTACTCTGCCACCATCAGCTGGTTTCAGTTGTGCTCTGTTATCCACAGCAAATATGGAAATCTGGCCAGTAGCTGTCATGACACCTTGTTGTGAAAGTGTGACAGAAAACAGACAGGCCTACATTGCCAACTTTATGGTCTGCTAACAAACAAAACAAAAAAGGAGCAAATTAATTCTTAATGAAGTCCTTCACCTGAAATGTTTTTCTTCTTCTCTCTAAACATGTGCTCATAGTTACAGAAAACAGTTACAGACATAATTATCTAATGAAGACATTATGCACTTAACTGCGTGATGTGTTCGTACCTTTCTCAACTTTATCGAGAGCATCATCTCTGGAACCAGCAGGCAAGTTGAACCATTGCTCACTTAGATCAAGGTAGCGGACAGCTAAAGCTGTGGGGGCAAGTCCTGACATTGTCTGTTCACAGCATCCTGTAGGCAATACGATCAGGCGAGCAACCTTCTCAGGAGAAAGAAGGTTCTTCGCTTGGAAAGAAAATCCATTGCCTGCCAGGTGAGAACATTGAAAAGGTAAGTCACTGTCATTAACAAAGATCAGTGAATGTCTGTGTCTCACAGTACATACCTTCCGCTGAAATGAAAATGTTGGAGCTGGATTCTGGGACTATTTCATCTGGTAAAGTTCCATCAAGAATTAAACTCTTTGTGTTCTTTCCTATCACGACAGAAAGAAGTAAGTTGATTGAAGCAAATGCAACATGCTGAACAATAAAAAATAATGACAAATATCAGGCAAGTAGCACTGATGAATACTCTAACTACTCACCATCTAATTTAATCACTTGGGTCTTCTCTTCTCTCTGTTCTAATCCTTCTGTCTACAACATGAAATAACAGGGAGCCAAATTACTAAGTCCCTTGCCATTTTGCCACATTTATCTGGTAGGCCTCCATCATAGAATAATGATTTCACAGAGAGATAAAATAATGTTTTTTCTCACTCACCCACACATTTAAAGCCTTTTCAACTGCATCTATTCCCATCTCATTTTTTATGTCATAGAGACGTATTTTGATGGGTATGGAGCCAGTTACCATGGGGACAGCAGAGAAAGAGACAAACTGGGAGGACTGTGAGTCCACAGTAATGTTAACAAAAGCTGTAGAGGTGGCTGAGCCAGGGGAGCAAAGTCCTTCAGTTTGTTCCATATGAATTGCCATCTATAAAAATACAGGTGTCCACAGAGAAAATTAACATTAAGAATCGAATTTTGTACAGTACAGTGAGTAGTTATTAGTGCCACTTATCAACATTAGGTTATATCTACCTCTAATGGGTACTGGCCATAGTTGTAGATAACAGGTGAGATGGATATTTGCTCATATTTCTTCACTGAGTAAGGCAGTCTCAGAGACACAAATGTGCTCTTAAAGGCTCTGGCCTCAGTTGGCTTGACAACACAGAAACCTGAATGAAACGTAGAGTGAGTTTCAGTTATTAATAAGAAGCTCTTTAGTCAAATATCCAAGATTCATTTGTCAAGTTGGAAGCTGTTATTACCGCTGGCTGCAGATAATGTGACGACCTGAATTTCCCATGTGGTGATGGAATCAGGTACAGCCAAAGAATACCTATAAGTATAAAGTTTTCAGTTCAGAAAAAACGAAATCAATAGCTGTAAAATGCATCTGACAAATGCTTTGTCCATTTATAGTTTACACTGGATTCTTAAGGTAATGCATTTAACCTGATTTTCAGTAGAAAATTCTCTCACTGACAATATCAGAAGCAACAAATGCAAAGAAACTGTGGATAAGCAAAGGTTTTAATGGCTGGGAGTAGCTATTGTATTTCACTGGAAAAGAAAATATAAAAGTTAAAACCGTCTTAAAAGTTCACCGTCCACCTCTTACCTTTGTTTGCCATTTACATCAATTTCTGTGAATGCAAAGCTTGGAGGGAAAAATCTCCGAATATACTGAGCAGCAGTGTCCAGGAAGAAATGTTCAATGTCACTTATGGTTGCAGCTAAAAAAAAAGAGAGAGAGAGAAAATGAAAGTTTTGTATTTAAACTCTGTAATAATCATTCCACAGCTATTAAATGCTACTTAAACAGGTGTGTAAAGTATTTCATGTCCACATGACAATTTCGTCTCACTTCGGCCAAGTGTTTTCCCGGCATCCTCTTGTATTTTTTTTTGTCTCAGACGCTCTCCTTCAAGGCAGCATTTCAAAAAGACGTCTGCACAAGCTTGATTGCGTTGCACCAGTGATACCCTCTTTGCTCTTTCCTGACATGTAAGTGTCATAGGGATGCGAGAAAACCCCTGACCACAACAGTCCTGAAGATTTTCATCGGTAAAATTAGATTCTGAAAGTGAAATAGAAAAGATGCATTTTTTGAATATTGTTGTCTTACATTATCACACACCAAACTTGTAATGCTAGAATGCTGTCTTACTTAAGGTAATCAGTTCCTGTTGAAAGTCCACAGAGCGTCTAGGTCGTGCAGACTGTGACTCACAGCGAAATTCTGGAAACGTGGCATATGTAACAGCATAAAAATTGATGTTGGTATTATCAGAACAATTGTTTGTTGAAAAAGGAATTTCTGCATTAGTGGTTGCAGATGCTTAAGTCAGAAGTGCTAGAGTAAACCAGTCTAGATTTAAAGCAGTGGTGACCAGTATCTAGTGGGTATATACAATAGAATGAATAAGTTAATCAAGTGATCCTTTCCCCCTTCTGGATGTCACCAGAGCTAGAGTCTTCCACCACTGCTATTTATGGTGCCACAGAACCATTTTAGGTAGCTATCAGATATTTCTGGAATTAAATTAGAAAGTTCAGAGAAAAGGCTGGCCTTATATGCAGATGACACAGTTTTGTTCTTGTCCAATTCGGCACAATCTATACCAGCAGTATCCCATCTTATGAAAGAACATGGGTCATTTGGTGGTGGTATCTATTTTTGGATAAAACCAAAACCATCAGTATGGCTAGAGGCCAGTGAGAAAATATTTTCTGTAATCTGTTTGAGCCATCCCCTTGAAAACATGTCCTTTCGATACTCAAAGTGCAATAGCCTATGGCCCATTACCTGTAACATGGATATATTGTCTAAAAGAATTTTTCTGTTCAATAAATGTTTTTTTTTATATTTCAGTCTTTATCATATCTAGACCAAATACATTTACTGTACAACAATTTAAACTTGTAATTCAGCATTTCCATTTCAGTGATAATTACGAAAACATTTAAAATGGTATCAAGGTGTAGCAAAATTTTTAAATCAGTATCATAGCAGGTTTTAGCATTAATTAGTGAAACATAATCAAGTCAAATAAAGGTCATGAAAAAGAACCTTTTAAAGGAATGCACTGATGAAAATTTGTTTTGACATACCCTTTCTCCACACTGACTGGGACTGAGATACAAAAGCCAGGCCAGCATCTCTTAGTACAGATGCTGGGTCAGGTCCTCCACCATATGAGCAACCAAGGTCATATGACTGCATAGTGGAAAACACCTGAAAGGGAACACATGGATTTACTATATTGTAATATATGGACAGAATTTTGAAAAAAAAAATCAGTTCATTTTAAGAGAGAGAAAGTATGAAAGGAGTGTTTGAAAATGCTACCTGTTTGGCTGTGAGTTTATTATCAGCATTGAGAGCGTAGAAGGCCTTATCCACAGCAAGCAAAGCCACTTTGGCTCTCTGACCGTGTAAATCAAATTCTAGTTCTGACTGTTTTCCAGGTACAAAAGATCCTTTTTGTTGCACCTAAAATAAAGTTAAGGCATTACAGAGATAGATAGATAGATAGATAGATAGATAGATAGATAGATAGATAGATAGATAGATAGATAGATAGATAGATA
>JBBMJY010000025.1:12902481-12958652 GCA_037833715.1 Toxotes lorentzi | reverse complement strand
AGATAGATAGATAGATAGATAGATAGATAGATAGATAGATAGATAGATAGATAGATAGATAGATAGATAGATATGTTGGCTCATGGGTTGTGTTCAGGGTTTGAAACTAACCTAAACAGAATTATATATTTTGAGCTGGCACTCACCCAAGTGAATTTACAGTCTTTTCATAATTTTGTCCACCCCCGCCACCATTTTCTGCCTCTTTTATAACAAATTCAAAACTAAAAAAGTGTCACACTTATACTGAATCACACTATTCAAACATACAATCAAAAGAGGTAACGTTCTGTTTGTCCACTGACTCACTCTGCCCAAGCTGCTCTCTTATCTGTCCTGTTTACTCACCTCGACCTTTATCTCACACTCGTCCCTGACATCTATCCACACAGAGTCAGCAATGATGTCACCATTCTGGTTGTAGAAGTAGCCAATCAGACGGAAGGATGGAACCATATTAGGTGTGATACGCAGGTTGTCTTTAACCGAACTACCAAATGGTAGAGCACCTGTGGTTATTAGGATCCCGCGGCTTAGGACCTGTAACAGACAATCAAAATGTTTAATCATGACAAACTGCTGCTCTTCTTTCTCAAAACGCATCATGCTGTATTTGATGTAATCTGGCTCACCATGTAGTATATATACCCATTTCTTGGGCCATTCTTGCTATGGTATGTTACTGCAAGTAGATCATTCACAAAGTACACCTTGTTGTTAACACTCATGTAAAGGAAGCTGTTACTTGGAGATGAGGCTTGTCTAATTATTTTCCTCTCTTGCAGGCCATCTGCGGTCACCTTTTGGAGCCAGAGGTGGAAACAGTTAGAACTGAGAAAAAAAGCAAATTTGAGAAAACCTTCAACTGAGTTTAAGGATACTAACTTCAACATCAATCTGAGATGTAGTGTGAATATTAAAGGCATGAAACACTGCCCCCTCCTGGTCAGAAATTCCTTGCAAGGATTGCTCTGACGATCCTGATACATCAATCTTTACTGGCACTCCAGCTGCTGGAGAGCCATCTGGGAGACTCATGACTACCTATAATAACATCAAACAAAATCTGTGACATACAAAACCATCACAGTCATCTGTTTAGCTGTGTACCCATTTATGAGTTCAATGCATACCACCACATCTAGTGGATATCCAGGAAGGAAGTAGGAGCGAGTTCGAGACAGATCCATGGTGTATTTGTGGGAGATTACAGGAAGATAAGCCTCTGCCTCTTGAATTTCACCACCTGGGTTCAAAAGTGCACATGGCAATATCAACCATAATGAAAAATCACAATAATAGTCCCTGTATCTTCCTCCTCTTCTTCTGATACTCTCTCAAATACAAGGTGGCACATCTCAAGGAAATTATCCTTTTCAGGATGAATTATTATTATTATTATTCCCAGAAGTAGTACTAGTAGAAGGAGTAGGAATAAAAGAATTGTTCTTGTCATTTCAAAATACCAGAAATATTCCTGTAGCATCTGCCTATAGAAATCATATTATGAATATATAATATGTAATGTTAAGTTTTAAGTCACAATAGGGTACTTTTTGGGATTTTTGATCTGCTATAATATCACAATAGCTCTTTTGTGGGGGCATATTCAAAAGTTTGCAGTATATTTGTCAGATAATTCCATGAACTACATGATTGTGGTAATTCCTTTAACTATTTCACTACATTTAACTACTTTTTAACTATTATTAAATAATTATCTATAGTAACTCAACTTGTTCTGGGATTTGGCTCACTTAAATAATGGTATATAGTGTGATAGCATTTCCTTTACTTTGTATGTTTGTGACAAACACTCCCAAATAGAGTTGTGCTCCACTTTGCTGTAAATCAGAGAGGGTTCGGTTCAGCCTGTTTTGGAGCTGATCATTTATGGTTGCTATTTGGAGAGAAGCTCTTGCACTTCCATTCGCGACCTGCAAAAAAAAAAAAAAAAAAAAAAAAATTTAAATTAAGAAAGGCATTAATTGTGGGTTTTCATCTTGAAATGAGCTACATCACACATTTTGGATAGATATCTGTTTCCTTACCGAACCAGTCAGGTTCAGTCCACCGATTAAGACAGGCTTTATTTTTTTTGGATGATTGGTTCGTTTTTCTACCACTCCAACTTGACAGTGGTAAGCCCCTTTAACTTGTTCACCATGTGAATACCTAGAAATAAAATCATTGTAAAACTAGGACTTTTGATGTTAAGTCAAACACTGAGTCTGAAAATGAGAAAGGAAACCCAAATTATGAAACTAGTTTGGGTTTCCTGTGTTGAAAACTATGCAGTTTTAACAGAAAAGCTTGACATTACACATATTTAACTGGAAATCCATCAACACTTACATGGCTGAGATGGTGAAGACAAACTCCTCAGCATTCAGCAAAATGTATTTCTCCTCCATTTCAATGCTTACCCCAAAACTTGGTAAAACTAGGGTGTGTAACAATAAAAATGTTTTTAGATGAAAGAAATATTATAAGTTGTCGATTTATCTATTCTTGTTTTCTTTTTCTTTTTTTTTTAAAGGAAATTAATCAAATTAGCGGCTTACCAAATTTTTGGACTTTGAACTCTCGAGAAACAGCATGTACCTCATCATCTTCATAGTGAGCTGTAATCTTCCATGTGCCCATTCTTTATAAACAAAATATACATTTGTTATTCTGTCAAAGTTGCTTGTGCTTTCATGTAAGTCAAAGTTTATTGCAAATCTGTTGTAACATACTCAGAGACATCAGGTATGACGAATGTGCCTTTGAATATTCCTCTCTTTGCGGATCTAAGGGACTTCATTATTTTGTTTCCACCAGCATTCTGTCATAAATTGATGAAAGCATGAATAATTTGTTCTAATCTTTCAAAGTCTTTATGTGGAAAGGAAATGTATCTACTCACAACTACTGAAATGTGGAATGCTTCCTCATGAGGCCTCATTGTGTGGTCAAGAGTGAATATCCTGTAACGCACTAGAAGAGAGATGATCAGAATTAATGGCTTTGAATATAATCAATGTTAATCCTTCCATAGGATGCAGAATTATTTCCCATTGTTGTTGAATTTATTCTTACCTTTCTCTGTTGGCTTGTAGACTGGCTGATCAGTCTGAATGAAGATATAGCCCCTGTGTTTTGATACTAGGACTCTTGTTGACTTCCTGCGACTGAAAAATGGGCTCTCTGCCACCAGCAAAAGGTAGGGAGGTTGATATTTTGGAGGCTCAAATCTTGACATAAGTTCCCTGTTTATCTGTAAAGATGCAAATTAGAAAAATTAGAGTTAATGTCATCTCAGTCCTGATTAAATTGTCTGATTTTTGGAGGAGTGGGGAAGTTTTCATACCATGAGCTCAACTGTTATGGTGTCCCGTTCATTACTACACAGGGCAGGTACCTTCTCAGACACAAGGGTGCTGCTAATCTCATGCTCCAGATGGAGAGTGACAGGCTTGTTAAGATAAGATCTTCCCATCTGGACAAACACTTTCTCTTTAACTCCCACATGAAACACGTTGGGGGCTGAGATAAAGAAGCTGCACAAAAAGGTGAAAAATAGCTCTTACTGTATCCTATTCATCCTATCCATTGCTATATTTTGCATTCATTGACAAAATGATAATCTCACATATATTAAACTGAAAATACACCTAAATTATTTACAAATTCCGGGAGACAAAAAGTACATTTGAACCATCTTTGCTATGCACACAAATAGACTGACATTACATTACATTACTACATACTCTAGATTTTAAAAGCTATTCCCACATTTACCTGTTGTCCGTTGAGGAGCTCAGTTCCACAGTAAAGATCAGGAGCAGTACTGAAACAATATGGTGCTTCATTGTGCAGCTTCTGTTTCTTTCCCTGCTCTGACACAGGATTGTGATCAACTGAGGTTTTGTGAGTTATCCACCCCTGTATTTCTCAATCATTGGATCTCTTAATGCCCTCCCTCTGCTTTTTACATCTGAGAAAATCTGTATCATTCCTCATTCAAGTAGCATGCACCAACAAGAAATAGGTAAACTAAGAAAGTCATCATACTTTCACATATAGCATGCATACTGATGTGTACAGATGTGTGGCATACTCTTTAGTTCAGTGGTGTGTACATTTCTGCATAAATAAAAGTAACTGAACTAAACAGATTTATCTCAAATATGAGGTTAACAGTACGGATCAGATTATGATGGATTTACAGATGCATTTCAGATCACAACATGTATGGTTGACTTTATAAAAGTTCATTTTATAGCACTGCTTGCTTGTAGCAAGAACAGTGTTCTGTTTCTGTTTCACAATGCGTAACCATCCCTCATTGGTCGTTGCAAGTGAGCCAGATTTCCCCCAAATCATGTGATTTACAAGAAATCAAGTTTTAGCTCTTTGGGTCTGGGTTGGAGTGAGCACTGTTTACTCTACGGCAAGTGATTCAGGAATGATTTACGAATTATAGCTCAAGTGCATCTGCAAATTTCATCAGTTCTTTTAATGTTGCTTATCAATGGCTACTACAGCTTCTTATGTGACCCACTACAAATGGTTTGTGTGGCTTTCTTATAATGCAGTCCTTTTCATGGTGTGTTCATGTTCATGGTATGTTGAATGGAATTTAAAAAGCTGCCAAACTCTGTTACTAATCTGGCAAAATGGTGCAGTATGATTAATGACAAAAACAAAGAGACAATGTCACAAACTTTATTTTTTTTTTCACATGAACAGCTTGGCAAAAGATGCATTCAGGAGATATCTGTCTTCCAAGTGTAGCAGGATGCATCATGATATTCAACATAACATTTACATGATGGGACAATCATGTAAATGTCATGTTTTTATACTAAAATGAGAAAGTGAATGTTTCATAGCTTTGATTGTAGAGTCCAGATGACCACTAATGAAAAATTCTTATGTAAACAGTTCTTGTGTAAACGTAAAGACAAACATCTATGCAAAGATTTCTGAAAGAATTTAAGCCCCCTACACAGCTATTCCAGTTCAATGATTCATCTTGAAGCACTGATCCACAGTTTCTGAAATTTTGCCTCAATTTTCCACCTTGCTGGGATTTTCATAACTATTATGCAGAGATTCGATTCCCATTATTCCCACAATTCCAAGTCATTTTCTGTCCATGTGTAGTCATCTGTAAAAGTACGTATCTTTGTAATAAAAGTTCAGTTGTGTAAACAATATCTCCCAGACGTTTCTGATCAAACAATAACAAACAAACAATAACTATAACATCAAATAACTGAAATTTTCTTATGCAAATTTTTAATCAAGCTCACTCAGTTATGCACATATTTAAAATGGGTGAGTCATGGTCCTTTATAATCCAGAGACTCATTTGGCTCATGGGAGAAACATCTCTGTCAGCCTCCATTTCACTTTGCCCACCACAAACCATCTGGCCCTGTGCCATGTCATCTCCTCATCCATTAATAATCTTATTCTCCCCGCATTGCGAAAAATACAAATTGAACTTTTTCACATTTAGCTGTCCAGCAAACTAGTTTCTAGTAGGTAATATGAAATTCATAAATCTAAAACAAATGAAACAATTTCAGCTTTTTGAACCTTTACAGAAAATTGAAAAAGGTCGGTCCATTGCTACAGCTTAGGAGAGGGAAGGTAGCTTATAAAACAGAATTCTGGGAATCGAAAAGTCTAAGTTCAAGGTCTGGGAACTCAATTTTAATTAGGCTACATAATTAATAATGAATTAATTAAGATATTCATCTCTGTATCATAACTGCAAGAAGACACAGGAAGTAATCGAGAGTCGGGGGCATGATGTCCATCCACAACTCCTAGGTATGGAGAAGTAATACAAGAATTGCGTTTGGACAATCAACACCAGACTCCCTGTCAAACTTGGGAAGAACATCAATAGCATCTCTTAGCCCATGGAGGAAAACCTGTAGTGGATGGATGGTTTCGTAAAAATATTATAGATGAATTAAAACAAGTGCAGAAATATCTATCATAAAATGTACTGAACATTTTAAAGCTTTCGTTCAAGTAGTTGCTGTTTGTTAGAAAGAAGAAAAACAAATGAAATGTCAAAACAAATCAGGCTACACACTCAAAAATCCAAGAGTAACTCTCAAGAATACTAAATGTTTCTTCCACTAAATGCTTTTTTAAAAATATACATGTTCTTGCTCTGCCAGTTCCCTTTATTTCTCATCTATATACCAGCATATTAGTGACTAACTTGTACTAACAAGTAAAAAAGTAAACTATTTCAATACTTACATTATGCACCATCAATAATAGAGTGATAATAGTCCCAGTAGTAATGAGTAATAGTAGCAGCTATTACTCATGTGTCACCATGCATGTGAAATATAAAAGTCTTATTCTTTACTTTTAACTTTTCTCAATTCATGTAAAGTCCCCTCTCTTCTGCATCCGTCCTCAACCGCTGCTTGTTCAGTTTGCCTGTCCATGTCCCCCACTCTATCTCTTCCCCTCTATCCATCTCATTTCATGCAGGAGTGGGGTTACCTAAGAGACTCGGCCTCAATGGAGAGAATCTCTTTTTCTACAATTAACTGTGAAAGTGACAGAAGGGAAAGAAGGGAGGGATCTACGGAGGGGTGCAGACTCAGAGAAGAAAAGGAGAGAGGAGAAAGACAGAAGTGTGCATGGCAGGTAGAGAGATGTAAAGTTAAAAACTAAGTTTTAACTTCAAAATTTCTGAATCAATACTCTGTAAAAACTGTGTTTGCTGACCATAGTTATGGATTAATTTTAGTTGAATGTCTGTAAGATAAAATTGTTTTGTTTAGTTCCTGCATTTAACACTTTGATTTAGTAAACATATTCTGTATGATATTTAGAGAGATATCTGAAATGACAAACAAATACAAACAGTAAATTATCTGTTTTTATTCTGTGTTTGGTGTAAATTGTTCGCACACAATTAATTGATGGTATAGGCTTCAGTTTTGTGGAACCTCATAGGTGAACTGGGATTAGGCCAAATAAGGCTCTATTACACTGATCCAAGTGAAAGTGAATTATGTTTTTCACCATAATCTCTACAAATGCAGATGGACTGACAACTTGGTTACTATGGAGAGATGTACACAAAAGGGTGTGGCGTGGGAATGTCCCCAGGGGTCAGGAGTGAGGGTGAAAGGGTCAGAGGTCAGAGCCAGCTGGACAGCACACAAGAGGAGATGAGGGTGAGAAAAGGAGGTGAGGGGGTAGTCCAGGGACTGAACTGACTGAACCCAATGGGACATTAACATTGAACTGATGGGAGGCTCACTGACCAATGCCTTTTCAGGGAGAAACTAAGCTATGACACACTCATGTGTAATGGTCCGTGGTAATTGACAAGTGACAAGGCCCTCATTGTGGATGCAAAAGCAGTTATCTGAATACAGCACTGGATTATAGCTATATAAGCTATACGTACCAGTATTTAGTGGTTATATGGAATTATTTAATTCAATGATGTAAACATACTCACATACTAATAAAAGCGTCATAAGGAGTTTTCTTACACCTGGATAATATTTAAAGTGATGACAAAATATTATGGTCTCTTCTTTTCAAACAGGAATTATAGGTACATATTAGCATGTAGATAGGTTTAAGGACTCAGGATTTCAGTATGCACCCAATATCACCACTTTTTTTCCCAATAGTTTTAAATGACAGCAGTTACAATGACTTACGCTGCTAAGCACAGCGTATTTCCTGTGTTGTATCACCCTCTTCACACAGGTTCTTCCTTTTCCACCTCAAGAAACACAAATGCTGTGCCAATTGACAATTAAAGCTAATTCAAATGTGTATGTGGAGTCATTGTTTCAAAAAAGGAAGAAAGTGTGTACAGTGAAACAGTGATTGTAGATGCTCCGTGTCCCTCAAGGGTGCAGACAGGAAGGTGAGTGTCTGTGAGCTGTGTCTTACACGTGGCTGCTAGTGAAGGTCAGGTCAGCGAGGGCAGCAGGCAGTCTGGATCAGGACCATTCTCTGGTGGTCTAAAAAAGACAATCTTGGGGCCCACTCCAGGGGGGTCAACATGCAAATAGTAACCCCTGAGTGAAAGGCATAGAGCAGATCAGTGTTCTCACATTACTCTTGCTGACCATGACTGTGAATGTGCACACCTACACACCACATGAGGTTTTCATATTCAATGAAATGCAATCTCAACAATAGAGAAGGCAGCTGTATTTTAAACAAAGGTAAAATATGACGTCATAAGTGAGCATTCAAATAACCATGATGTCTCAGCTGAAATCCATCAAACTCTGCTGGCTTAGCGTTACAATTGTCATAAACCTGGTTCTGAATGTTAAATCAACCACTGCAAAAATATAATATTTCTTCATACAGCATGATTCAAATTGCAGCATCTTTGGCATCTGAAGTATCACTGGCCCTCAACACTCATGCATAGAAGATGAAATTCAGTTTTTCTGTCTAAGGCAAACCTACCCACTGCTGCCTCCCAGTGGCCTCAATGGCACCTGTAACACCACAGTCGTATTTCCCCTCAGATCCTTGTCTGAGGGCCCAGTTCTGGTAACAGCCAGTAGTTGACCTGGTCCAGAACCAAAAATTAAACTTGTAGCGCGGGCCGAGCCAAACGTAGGGTGAAGTGGCGTTCTTCGCCTTTTCAGCCGCTTTGTCTTGAATTTCTTTGCTAGTAATATGGACAAGGTCAATATAGTGCTCCCTGCAGTAACTCATAGCTTCAATCCATGTCATGTTCTGCTGGATTAGTATCAGATTTCCTTTAGAAAGACAACAGAAATAGAAACAGTATTTAATTCCACAATGCATACACTGATGCAAAATGTACACCTTTTGGCACATGACCGTATTAAACATACTTGCAGGCAAACTTTGAGTGTTTTCAGTGGACATTAGAGTTGAAAGCTGTGCTGCGTTCTGGGCTGAGGTTCACACTAGTGTTGTTGATGCAGAAATGCCATCTGTGGTTACTTGCACATTAGTTGAGGGAGGTAGATCTGTTGCTGTCGCAGTTGACATTTCTGTAGTTGCATTGTTGAGCTCAGTGCTTGAGGTACTGTGTACGACATCTGTGGTATTTGTTGCTGTCAGTTCAGCGGGAGTTGTTTCTTCTTCGGTGGTAACATTAGTATTGTTCGGTTGTTTGGTAGAAGCAACCACAGTAAAATGAAATGTTATTATGACCTCTTGAGATGAAATACTTTGAAGAGTCGTGACATTTGTTGGCAGCTGATCTATTGTAAAGGTCTCCTGTGTACTTGTCTGACTGGTGGTTGCTGAAATTGTTTTCTTTGCTGTAAGAGTCAGAATTGAATTAACAGACATTGAGGGAAAGGCAGTGATGTGAGTAATTTAAACTTAGAACTTAAAACAAATTTTACACCGTCACTTTGCTGACATAGAGAGCATGTAAAGTAAAGAACACTAACTTACCCCCACGACAAACAAATTTGCGGTTGCCGCCGCATTTCGGTCATTCCACTGCCCTTTATCTTTGAATATAGCAGCAGCACAATCCTGATCTTCAAGGGATCTTTAACGAGGCCAATCCACACATTTTGTGACACAGACACATTATGTACTGCCTCATTCTCTTCTTCTGAGTGTATGCTGACCAGATCAGACGATAAGCCCCTGCAATGATTCTGAGCGTCCCTCCATGATTTGGTGTCAGCAACAAAAACATAGTTTCACCATTGCCTGCAAGGCCCAAAGTTTGATATAGTGAGGTTCTGTGCCATATGAAATATCTTTTACTGCAATGTTGTCATTTTATTTACCATGACAAACAAAACTTCTTTTAGTTCCACAGTCACGTTCAAACCACTCGTCATGTTGATCCATTGCTACACATACATCTTGATTCTTTGTTTGTGGTTCTCCTGTCTTCCACTTTAACCCATAAGAACCCAGACCCATTTTTCCTTAAAGGAAAATTATGTGGGATATACCACAGACCAAGTGGACCACACAGAACACATCTCTGATGTTTTTTTCAGAATAACACTTTTTAATACCAAAGATCTGTGCTGTTACATATATGTTACAATGATATTTCCGTAACTGGTTTGTTTAGTATATGTCGCTTATGGACTTAATGAGTTAAGGTCAGACATAAAGCTTTATAAGGAAGAGACTGGGGCATTCAAAGTGCTTGTTACACTGGTGTCACCGTGGGTTCTTATGGGTTAAAAAATCCGCTTTTTGATCAGGCCAACCCAGTGCCACATCAACACATCTCCAGCCTCCAGTCCTATCCAGGTTCTGGCAGTGGAAGTTGAAACTAAAGTGATCGAATTATTCATTTCTGCTGAGTTATGAACTGTTGCTAAATCAGTGTACATCTCTCTGCAGTAGCTCTTTGCTTCTTCATAGGTCTTTGAAAGATCAATAAGGTGAAAGTCTGAAGATCCCACTGTGAAGGAGAAAACCCCTGCGGAATTACAGGTAGTATGTTTAGTCACAACTGTCTGAACACCATTAATAACAATGATAAAAATGTTCTTGTACCTACTAATAATTTCTAACCGGTACATGCACCAGTATCCAACTACATATATGTATTTACATTATACACCCACAAATGTGAAATCAGGAAACATTAGGAAAAATCATGTAAAGTACAAACCTGAGATAAAAATAAGAATAAGAAACAGAATTTGACTCCTTTTCGTCACAAATCTGTTTTCAGTCATGATCACATTGCACAGCAAAACAAAAAGCCAAAAAAAAAAAAAGTAAGAAAAGTATATATAAGTTAATATAATAATCTGCTAGGACCAGATACTGGTCATAACATAACAGCTGTGAGCAGCACTGTGTATGTATGTTTCTTTTTGTCTTGCACACCCTGTACAATACATGGCTTTCTGGTTTTGCTGAGATGAAATGATGTGAAAACAGCTACACCTGACATGAAATTCAAGGACCACAGATGGACAACTTTTATAAGTCTGCTGACAAATGAATGATCTACAATTTTGTCATTATTTGTCAATGTCAGCAGATTGGAGTGAAAATTTGTCTTCGATATCTTGTCCATCAGTGACATGGTTGGTCAAGAATGAAGATGAGCATGTCTTTTTTTGCTAACCCTACATGGAAGGTAAATGCAGCATAACAAATATTTTGGCTTTCAAAACATCTCATCTGTATGGATAATGGTTCAGTCTCTAGCTCCATCTAAGTGTCCATGATCATGACACTGAGAAACCTGCCCTGCCCAGATTTATGTGTATGGGAAAAGGGAATTATTAAATTGTTAAAATCATTCATTCAAATCTAATGTTTGAATGAAAAACAGAACAAATCAGTCAATCTGAAAAGAAAAAAACAGGATTGTGATATTTGGAGTCTGTTGGACCATGTATACTGGAAAATGTTACGTTTCTGGGGTGCTTGCATCTGACCTAGGAAACTCTTGTGTGATTTTCCACAGTTTTTCTTAAGAACTGCTTTTTAACTTGGTTACCAAAGGAGTACTTTCAATTTAACCATATGAAAAGAAAAAAAAAGTTGCAGCTCACTTTTATGTCCAAGGACTAAAAAATATTGCAACTAATTATAACTCTTACAAAAGTGCAACTCAGTCTTCACCCTGGAGAACAAGGAACCTTTAAGATGAGTTTTCAAAGAGAACATTGTGTTAAATATTTTAGATAGTGGAAAATATTACTGAGCAACTAGAGCGAGAACATGTTGTGCAATACTTTATGTGCCCCTCCTGTCAAAGGCAAAAACATTCCAGCTCTTTTTGTAGGTGTGGCTATCCAAAAAATTGCTCGGATTAGATCAGCTGTGCCATAAATATAGCATTTCTGTTTGAATCTATGCAAATTTACCATATTATACTTTAAATTTAGTTTACCACTATACTACATGACCAGAACAATTACATGTGTCCATTTTCCCCTGGTAGGGTGCCATGACTACATGCAGATTTGTTGTGTGTCATTTTCCATTACTTAATCTTGAATGCATCAGTAATACCCTGTTGTTACACTGTTAACAGTTTGATGTGTGTGAATGTGCAGACTGTTTTTAGAAGGTCATTTACTCAATCTCAGAACAATGGGCTATATGATGGATTTTTTTTTTCTAACACACCACAAACTGTAATACCATGACTTTAAATGGAAATCTTTCACAAAATTATGAGTACCAAAATAAGGCTGATTAAATAATGCAGCAAGCTGAACATGTATTGCAGGAGTGTCATATGACAGTGCTGTTATGGGTGGTCCCATGAGACATTTTGGCTCGAGGGATGCTGGCAGTGAGCCACAATGGCCTGTAAACAACAACAGCGTCAAGTTGAAGTAAACTGGATGTGAGTTGTCGGCCTGTTGTCTGGCGCTAGTCTCATCACAACAAGTACAGTGCAGTGATTTTCAACAATGCGTCGACGGTGTGTCTGGTAAGTAATTCCAACATTCAAACGACCATCGGCTCTTTTGTCAACAACTGCGTCTCCAGACTATCACTGTGAGCCGTGCATTAGCTAAGTTAGGCGCATTTACAGCGAACAAGCTAATCTTTGCCACCTAGAGAACATTGCGCTGGCTGTGCGGATTTACTGAAGTGGCTCGATCACTGTCGAGTTATCCAGGTCCACTTTTTCGATGACTAACTGGATATGTCTATATTTCAGTTTTACGAAAGGCTACAGTCTGCAGTATCATTCAGACGTATGACAACCAAATGCTAACGTTAGCTAATGTTTCCTAGCCAGAGTCTTTCGAACGTTAATGGATTTGTAGTTAGCTAACTAGCTAACGGTAAAAGCAAGCGTAGGGCATTATTTATGTGTTATGGCCAGCAATATATTCTACAGATGTTGATTTATGGAAATACTCGTGGAGACTGTCTCTTTTATTTGCGGTTAGCGTTTATTTTAATGTTGTTTTCCACGGAGTAACGTTAATGTAGACGTTACTGCGTATCGTTAGCAACATTTAGCAAACGTGGAACGTTATTGCGATGAAACGGAAGCCAGCTAGCGTCGACAAACATCTACTAATGCACATATTGCTGTATGGTTTGCTCAGTTTGAACAAAGATTCTCACACAAGAGACACAAAACGTTGTCAACTCGCGGTGCTTTTTCCCGTTTAATTTGACCTATTGCATTATGGCAACAGACAGACGTCGTAAAACAATTTGGATTTTGTGCTTCAGTTTGGCTAATACATGGTGTGGTTCCAGACCTTTTCGTCCATCAAATCACGTGTCAAATTTATTTTGGGGTTTTCGTTTAATGGATAGTCTTGCTAACTTTAGCTAATGGTTAAGTTTGATAGTTTCCGTCATTGTGTCCTGCAGCCAGGTCTGCAGCCAACTATTATTGCCTTGGTTGATCGAATGGTCGCTAAAATGTAAGCAAAGAGTGAAAAAGAAAATTCCATCACAATTTCTGAAACTACAAGTTGATGTCTTCAAAGCCCAAAGATAATCTTTTTTTTTTTGTGCAAAACTGAGCAAAGCAGCAAATCCTGTCTTTTGGGAGGCTAGAACCAGGGGTTTGACAGCTTTGGTTGAAAAAATAAATACATTAATTAATTAATCAGTTATCAAACTAGCTGACAAAATGATCAACACTCAGTAATTGTCTCAGCTGTACTTATCACATACCCTTACAGCCAGTTACAGTTAAAAATATGATTGATCAGAAAACTTAATATATCCAATGATATTCTTTTATGCCACCCTCAGATTGATATCCTGCAGACGGGACATCATCCTCTCCACTGGGTTGCTTATTAGCCATGTCCTCACAGCAGCCCAACAGTTCAGCCTCCAACAGTCCGACCAACATCTTGGGTTCTCCTTTCTCGGTCATCAGTCCCTCACTTAACTCCCCAGTGGTCTCACCTTCGCTGGGATTTGGACCCATCAGCAACAGTCAGGTATTTGAAAGCCATGAGAATTTGCGAACTGATGTCATGGCGCACTTAATTTCTGTGTTGAAGAAATAAATCTATTTTAACTGTAGGTTACTGGTGTTTACAAGGGGCAGAGGCAGAGAGAGTTTATGGTCCACTGTAATATAATTTCTTGCAATTTATATTAAGTAGGACTTTGGATATTACTAGTTGCCCAGAAGCTTTTTTTAGTCAATATTGAAAAAGGTGATTATTTAGTCAACTAACAGAAAAATCAGTGTTGTCACTGCATACAATTAACCAGTGGCATTACAGTATTGTAAATGTTTTACTTGGTTGTACTGTGTATCCAGATCTCTTCCTCAGCACCCATATCAGGGATGCACTCGATCAGCAGCTCTGAGGATATCAAGCCTCCATTTGGCCTGAGGCCCATGCCAGCTCACAGCCCTGGTATAATGTTGTCTCAGAAACGTCTGTGTGTCATCTGTGGAGACCGCTCTTCTGGTGAGTGAGTGCACAACGAACAGGATTAGCAGAAACAAAACATTAGCTGGAGACCGATTTATTCCATAACAATTTAAGTGAGGATAATCCCGTACTGTCAGATGTTTGTGCCTGTGTTTCCTCAACAGCTCATCATATTACGCCTCTGACTTTCCTGTTTTGTTTTGTTTTTTGTTATATCTGCAATTTATAGGCAAACACTATGGAGTGTACAGCTGTGAGGGTTGCAAAGGTTTCTTCAAGCGAACTGTGCGCAAAGACCTGAGCTACACCTGCAGGGATAACAAAGAATGCCTGGTCGACAAACGCCAGCGCAATCGCTGCCAGTACTGCCGCTACCAGAAGTGCCTAGCCATGGGCATGAAGAGGGAAGGTATGCAAGAAACAGGGTTGTGTCAGAGGTTTAAATTCAAAATGAGAGCCTGTTTGCTTATCAAAGGTTCATGCACACGTTTTGTTGTGAGTTGTCTGACATGGAAGTACACAAAGGGGGCACTTATTAGAACCTTCAACAACCAAGAGTTACATATTTATTTTTAGAATGATTTAAAGCCAGTCTATTATTAGATGACACATTATGCCAAAGGAAGCCCAGTTAAATTGACTAAGCAATATTGGATTAGTTCAGTGTTTCTGGTATAGGTGAGGGTGGATGCTTCATTAGACCAGCTAAAAGGTAGAGCAGGGTATTTTGGGGCTGGTTTATATAACTAAACCCTCTCCATGTCTTCCCTTCACTTTCTCCTATTCTACTCTTTCTCCATCTTTCAATAGTGATCAAACATGTAAAGTGGATAAAAGAAGATGGAAAAGATGAGGGATGGATGAGTATGGAATTAAAGTGTTAAAGATACTGTTGTATTTAAATGTTACTTTGAGAAATAGCTTGTTGTGTTAGACATGTAAAATTGTTTACTGGGGGATTTGTGGGTGAAAATTTACCCAGGAATGATGGCGAGCTTGGATATCTTGGTACATTGCCTTGTGTTGATAGACTTCTTTATAAAATAAGCAGTTAGCCAATTGTAGTCCAGATTTAAGATCTCATAGAGTGGGTTGGTGTTGAAGCAGCAGAGAAAATAATGGATCACATTCTACTGAAGGCCTCATTTAGCTGCAGATTTAGTGTCTCTGTTTCACCACCAGTTAAACGACCTTCCTGGGTCACCTTCTTGCGGCTGCACTTTTGTCGGAATGTTTGATCCGCCAGTGAGATGGGTAGATTATGTTATGTTGTCAGCATTTTCAAAGAGATCCTGACAGTTGTTTTTTTTATTGTTTTTTGTTTGTTTGTTTGTTTAGTTTAGTTTTGTTTTTCTGATTTGTTGGATGGAAGTTGGAATATATGGTAATCCCTTTTTGGATTCAGTGTCCTTTTGAGATGCTGTAAACAACATAGACTCAATTGTTCACTGCTGTTCAGTTTTAGCAAACTTCACATGCTAGTCTCTAGGCTCCTCAGTTGTCCTCAAGGTGATTTGTGTTGGCGATGATTGGGGAAAAAATGATAGATTTTTAGATGCACTTTTGCCCTGTCTTTAACAATTTAGTAGTTATTTAGCTAATGCATGTAAACTAACTTGAGGGCACGTTGATAACAAACTTCCAAAACAAAAGTTCATGGACTTCTGTTGATAATGGAAGTAAATTCATCAGAGTTTTGTCATGATGGATAGTAATACAGGGGAGCACACAGTCGAAAAAATATGGAAATCAAAAATTGGTATGTACAATGATACATTGAGAAACATTTAATAGTAAGCTTCTTAGGACCCCAAACTGAAATCAGATCATCAGGAATGCACGGTAGACATTTCCAGCCCCACACTTCATTCACACTTTACAGAATTCTGAACTGAATATAATGCTTTTTTGATAACATTTTTGTCAAGACAGCACTGAATTTGAAACAGGACTCGTCATTGCTCAGTGGTAACCATCATCTCATACCCTTTCTCCCCCCACCGCTGTTTCCCTATGTTTTGTCTGATGCAGCGGTCCAGGAAGAGCGCCAGAGGAACCGAGAGCGTGAAGGAGAGCTGGAGTTCAGCGTTGGAGTGAATGAGGAGATGCCTGTGGAGAAGATCTTGGAGGCAGAGACGGCAGTGGAGCAGAAGACTGAGCTTCATTCTGATGGAGGCTCTGCAGGCGACTCTGTGAGTGGCTGGAACAAGGAAGTCAATAGATTTATACAGTCCTCTGTTTTTCATGGCACCACAATGAGTTTAGGCTCAATTTTCAAAGATAACTTGATTAAACATGTGCTTTCAGTTTCTAATTACTGGAAGCATTGGGTGTGGATATATAACTAAGTAATCACGTTGTTGTATTGTGTGGTTTCAGCCCCATGATGCAGTTACCAACATCTGTCAGACTGCAGACAAACAGTTGTTTGCCTTGGTGGAGTGGGCTAAGAGAATCCCTCATTTCTCTGAACTGCCCCTTGATGACCAGGTCATCCTTCTGCGTGCAGGTATGATCGAGCACCTACAGTCATGAATGGAATCATTCCCCTAGGACTGTGCTCTCGAAATCAACACAAAGAACACAGAGATCAGATCCACATAATTTCTTTGCAAGTTCAGAAGTGGTGGTTGCAGTGTTACAAAGCAGACTTCTAAAAGAACATCAAGGCCAGTGACATTTTCTGTGTGAAGCTGAATTGTACAATAACACTGCTTTCTAAGTCAGCGCTGTGCTGAACTGTTAAATTAATTTTATTTGCACCCTAAACCGTAAAATTAAGCACAAAGATTTGAACGCTAGAACACAAGGAGATATTTGTAAAACAAATTTGCAAGTAAGTAAGTAACTTTGTACCTTTTGCAGCCTTGCAAGCATAGATTCAGTCAAAGATAAGAATGTATTAATGAATGTGTTGTGAATGCACAATAAAACATATTTGAAGATGGCACTCAGCAATTGCAGAAGAATTTTGTCTAATTGTTTTTAAACAGCTGCACAAAACCTTGTGCAGCTGTTGTGGGAGATGACAGAAGTCTTATACAGGGATTATCTACAGCCACTTTGGTAGACATGCTGACAAAGTCACCTGATGGGAAGACACTGTTACAGTCACTGTTGCTAGGGTCCTGTTATTATGTGTTTGCCGATGTCCAAAGTGTTTTTTTTTCTTTGTCTAAAGGGACAGCTGGCAATGATGATTTTAGTTTAACTTAAAGTGTTCTGCACTGACACGTTGTGTCAGGACCCAATGAAAGTGACTCTCAAAGGAAACTGGTAGGTAGGTTGCAAGGGCTTGCAGTGGTGTGTGGGTGCAGCCTGATGTGTCAGGGACACACAGTTTCTCTGAGATCAAAAGAGTGTTTTATAGAATTGGTTTCAAGGAAGATATATTGAGGAAGATATTTTAATGTTTCTCTTTAAAAAAAAAAAAAAAGTATTTTCACCTTAAGAACTATTGAAATATTTTTCACTGCTCTCATGAGTCGCCAGTGTTTAATTGTTTTTTATTTGTCAGGATGGAATGAGCTCCTCATCGCCTCGTTCTCCCATCGCTCCATTGCTTTGAAGGATGGAGTTCTCCTGGCCTCTGAGCTGCAGCGCGACAGTGCACACAGCGCCGGAGTTGGAGCCATTTTCGACAGGTACATTTCCAGCAAGCTTAAATCTAAATTGCAACTAACTGTAATGTCTTCATCTGATGTTTTACATATGTGCATTATCTGCATAATTTTTTTAAAAAATTTAAAACAGGGAGAGTGTGCAGAGTGCAGAGGTCGGCGCCATATTTGACAGGTAATTCTATGCTTTTGTAATATTAATAAGAATGTCTTTGAGTCAGTAAAGTTAAGTTTCTTATTGTGCTCTTTGTATTTTAAACCTTTTTCAAAAATCTTTGTATCGCTTGTCATTATTTAGGGTTCTTACCGAGCTCGTCAATAAAATGAGAGATATGCAAATGGACAAAACAGAGCTGGGCTGCCTCCGAGCCATCGTCCTCTTCAACCCAGGTGCTTGACAGTGCAAGACACTGCTGATAAATAAGATTTTTTTTTTAAAAAAAGGTAGGGTGTAGTGTCTCTCCCCTAATGAAGTATTTTCTGTGTTTTCCTGCAGATGCTAAAGGGCTCTCCAACACCAGTGAGGTGGAGCTCCTGAGAGAAAAAGTCTATGCATCATTGGAAGCCTACTGCAAACAGAAATACCCAGAGCAGCAGGGAAGGTAAATGTCTTGAGCGACGACAAAGCTTGCATCGTTTTGTTTATTTACTGCCTTTGTTTTGCAGTGTAAACGTCAAAGGTAAACATCACTGGTGCATTGTTTACCTTGTCAAACTAAACGATAACCTCTTTCCTCCCTGCAGGTTTGCTAAGCTCCTTCTTCGACTGCCAGCACTGCGATCCATTGGCTTGAAGTGCTTGGAGCATCTCTTCTTCTTCAAGCTGATCGGTGACACGCCTATTGACACTTTCCTCATGGAAATGCTTGAAGCTCCCCATCAGTTGTCTTAGATAGGAAATGTGTACTGTGGTTAGGTTGAGATAGCTGAAGTCTGGGAAGCTGGAGTGGGACTGGAGTGGCACTTTAAGTTCTTTGAAGATTTGTCAGTTTGTCTCACTGCTGTCTGGGTTACACTTTTTTTTTTAGTGCAGCACAGATTTGCTCTTTAGACCAAACCCAAGGCTTGGCATGATCTACAAGCTGGTGCTATATGTTGAAATAACTTCATGAGTAACTATGGTTTAGAAAAAAAAGAAGTATTTTTAAATGTAAACATTTGCATATTTCCCTCACAGGAATAGCTATAATTTGGGTACACATTTTTATATAAGCTTTTTAGACACCTCAAACATTAAGCTTCAGTTGTTTCTCCAGCTGAACTGATTCCTAAACCCTGTTTTTAAAAAAGGAAGGCAACCTGAATTGTGAGTATACATTAAGGATGTAGTCTTCTTGTAAGAATTTCTAATTCAGACCAGACCTAAAAGTGTGTTATTTTACCAAACATTCACCGGTAACTGTGTCCAACCGCAGCTTTGAGTTTACTTGTATCCATCGCAGAATAGAAAATCCTGACAGTGACGCTGGGATAGACGACAAGTCAGTGGTTAAAACGGTCAGGTCGGACTTGTCTGCGTTGATTGAGGATCAGCTTTCTGTCTTGTAATATACAGGTTGTGTTGTTTACTTCTTTGCCATTTTATAAATCTTATCACTTTGTGGTTAACGATTAGACTGCACTGCACACAATTGCTATTATGTACTATTTCTAAAACATACTTTTAATAAACACCTGGCCTCCAAAGTGGTCAGGCGTTTGTCTTTTGGTGCTATTTCAGAGATAATTTGACATTGTTGGTGCAGACGCCCACCAAACCACAAACCTAAGAAAATATGCAAAACTGAAAATCCCTTTGTTAATCTTTGTTGAAAATGTAGCAATATAAAATGTAAAACACATAAAAGCTTTCTGCCCATCAGTCATTCAGGGGTTTTACAAAGTAAATCATGTCTGGTGGAAAGGGAATACTCCATTTTGTAATTTATCTATACAATTCTAAGGTACTGTGCAAAAGTAATTGTTCAGGGAAAATGTATATTGATAAATTTGAATTATGATCAGGAGATACAAATTATTTAATTCTTATGTGCCCTTGTTTTTAGTTTTCAGCTAGTATAAAGCAGAACGTGTCTTGGGTTGCACTGGATTTGCTGAGACTGTTTCAGCTAAATTTTTTTCCCCTTTTTTTTGATGCTCATTTGTATTTCCTATTTTCCCCCCTTTTTTAGGTAGCTGTCTTGTTCATTGTAATGTCTTTGCAATTTATTAAGCAAACCATAATCACATTTAGATCCATAACACCTGTGGACATAGGAATTTTAAGCAAGACCGAATGAGGTCTGTAAGACGGCCATGTGAGCTGTATTGGTAAGCCTGTCATCGACCTCTGTATGCTCTTGAACATAAAGTTACTTGAAGCATGGGTTGTGTGGACTAAAAATAAAGAGGCTTAAGTTTTTTTCTTTCTTTTTTTTGGTTTTCTTTTTCTTCCCCAAAAGTGTTGTCCAAGGAAGAAACCCAGATTTTAGGCCCAAACTACACAGCTGAAAGATGGTTAGAAGAAATAGTCAAAAGATGTTTTAATGAGCCTTTTTATTGTAGTTGTTACATAGTTTTTGCTGTGGGCATAGACGCAATAGAAGCCTTGTTTGTATAGCGCTCGTGTCCAAGTTCCACAGTGATGTTATGGCACAGGCAGCGATGTGTGTGTGATGAGCTAATGTTAAATGAAAAGAAGAATGTTGAGTGCAATGAAATCAAAGGCTTCTAAGGGATTCCACAGGAGTAGCTGGTAAATTTGATCAGTCCGTGAAGTAAAAAGCTTTAATAACACGCACACAAATCCTACAGCTCTGAGAACCAAAGTGAACCTCCCTTTGTATCAAGCAGAAGTGACACCTTTTTAAACCATGCATGGCTTGGTTTGCTTAAATTATATTTAGAATAATACTGCTTTTAGTCTATAATACACAATTCTACACACGGAGCAAAAAAAACAAACAAAAAAAAAAAAACAAAAAAATCCGAAGAACATAAAGACATTGGCATGACATGTACATCATTTTACAGCATTCCCCCTAAATCACTTAACACATCTACTGTGTTTTGTTTTTGACAAAAGTCAGTACAATCTGGGAAACACAATGAGCTCTTCCCTTGTAACTTCAGTTCTAAGTTGCATGCTACACATTGAGTCTAAGGTGCTGAATAGTTTTCAGTAAATTCTAAACAAAACAAAAACGTTCTGCTGGTGTGGTTTTATGTAGCTTTAGCATGATGTCGCGCTAGATTCTTGTGTCTCAATGGCTATGTTTCCGTCACAGTGAAAATTTGCGAGTGGATAGATTTACCTTGCAACTTGCAAGCCATGGTATCAGCTGTAATTCCGCATGTTATAGTGTAGCCAAGGCCGTTCCAAATGAATCAAAAGCACAATGAGCTCACCAATAGTTCAAAAACATACCCACATAATCAAAAGGTTAAACTGCAGGCTCCTTCTTAGTCGCTTCAATACAGATTTACATGTTTTAAAGTAGATAAATTATGGAGATTTTATGTGCATCCATATTACTAATTATCATGTAACCCCTGATGTTCACATTCATCCTTAAATAATGAAGGAATACTCTACGTGTCCTGTAAATGACAAACCGAGATCTCCAGTGATGCCAGTTGCACTGCACATTAATTTGGCCAGTTCTATTTTTAACTGTTATTTTACCTAGATCTTGACTAGAGTGAAACAACGCACACCTGTATTCTACAGTAAGGCAACAGGATACAGCTAATGTGCATAACCAATCCCTAAGTTGTCATAAATATTTTAAGGTATCTTCATAACAAACTATTTGATCCAAGATATAATGTGGAGAAGAAAAAAAAACTTTGCCAGGACAAGTTTTAAAAACACTGGTTAAAAATAAATCACAGCTCATGAATGATTGCAGTATTGTCATCCTCCCTCCCCTCACAGACCGCACATTTGTAGTTACATTTTCTTGATTTCATTTTTTTTTTATGTCCCTGAAAACGTCTTAATAAATAACTGTCTCTGAAAGGCACTCTGAAATGTGCAGCTCAAAGTTTCTACAAAATAAAACTACATACTACTACTATAACTCTTGAGAAGATTGCTCGTTGTGCCTGCCTTCCTCTAACTGTCCCCAACTGTTCAGTCCATTAGTGAGAATAGGTCACATGATGCAACTTGTCTGTATTTCTCTAAGCTAAACATGCTTGCATGACGAGCATTAGTTGGAAACTAGTGGTATCACCAGTCTTACCCACAGTAACGTTTGCTTCCTCCTTGTGATCTGTAAAAAATATCTGCACTGTTTTTCTGATAAACTCCTTCTCTCCCAGTAAACTAATGCACATCTGCCTTGAATCTGTCGACTTTGGATTAGACGTTAAAAACTGTGCTACTGTTAAATTGCTGGTAAAAACTGTTGAGTGTGTTTTCAGATTCAAATGTCAGAGTGGTTCATCAGTGTCAAGGATTTCACATTCCATTGATACCCAACTTTAACATCCAGTGCAATTGTTCCTTATTTTGAGCACCTTCTTGAGCAAAAATGAATAGAAACACAAAACTACCACAGTAGTATTTAACAGAATAACCCTCTGCGAGAAGCCATCTATTCAATAGATGAAATGTCTTTCAATACAATTTGCCACTAAAGCTGCAGGGCTGACACTAAAACCCAAGCAAACACAGTTAGTGGAGAGTTTAGTGTCTGTACCACACTTCTAGCCCCCCTGGATTCAATCAAGGCCACTGAGATTGAAGCCTATGCACTGCCAGCTCTTTTGATGCCCTTGGCTTTAAAAAAATATACCTTTGCGCGGATGTTTGTGAGCAACTTCACGTTCGAAGGATGACGGTGATTAAGCCCTGTGAGTGCAGATCATCGATGTTTATCCAGCAACAGCAAAGCTTAGTGGTTTGAATGGAGCGCCTTGTTTCTGCCGCGCAGGTCATGAATAAAATTTTGTTCTACTTTTTATCCACTGTCTTTAGGAAGCACTTGAATCAAACCTATGTAAACCAAACGCATAAAGATGAGATCAACTCATCAAAGCTGGGGGGTGGGGGTGGGGGGTTTAGTGCCAAGTTAAGAGTGCAGTGGGTTGCCAGGTTGGTTGTAGACATCGGAGGGGGCAGTGAAAGGGCTTCCAGACGTCTTAATGTCCAATGGGACCCGGGCCCCAGCTTACACCTGCATCTCCGAACCACTGGACAAGCCGAGAGCGTTGGCCTCCTCTGTCGTCAAACCGTTCTTCAGTGTCCTTCTCACTGTGCAGTCAGGGAGAAAAATAAAGGGGAAGTGGCGAGAGAATGACAGATTGCGATAAGTACTTTGTGCTGTTGCAGTGTTTGCACATACAGCTGTGAGCATTCTGCTGTGCATGATAATAAAACTATACCACCCGTCCAGCTGCTGACGTGACTCACATGATTTTCGGTTGGCTCGGGATCGCCTCCTCTCTCGAGGCTGCGTCCGCTGGCTGGGGCCCTGAGTGGCTGACCTGACAATCCTCTCCATGATCTCATCAGCTGTGTCATCTGTGCAGTTCACTGGGTCATCACTGGCAGAGCACCACGGGGGAACACGCCCTAAGGAATGAGGTCAAAATAATGGATAAGAAAACAAAAGATTCGTTTTTCAATGGCAGGGCAGGTTTAAGAATTCCAGAGTCTACAGCCACGCTAGCAGCTCGGTGAGGCTATACTCAGGCGCAGAGGTGCCGAAACCACAAACCTGTAGTGCTGCGACTCAGTCACTAGGATTCAGTGTCACGCTGCTAGCAGGATGAAAAATAGTGTGAAAATTAGCTTCAAGGTTTCAGGTAGAATTATGTTGCTTAAAACGAAGATGCTCGTGCTGTGCTCCTGAAGTAGTTGTATTCTCAAAGGAAGGCGAGTCTCGGTGTACTGGATGGATGATGATATTAATAAAAAAAAGTAGGGGCTGTAACAGTATAACATGTTTATGAGACTGACCTCTGGTGCTGCCGGCTCTGGTGCGTGTACGGAGGCCCGGCACCGTGGACGTCCCACTCTCTCCGCCCTGCAGGCTACTCTTGAGCACGGCCTTCATGTTCTCATGTTCAGCTGCGTCTTCAGCATACTGGATACCCTGAGGCTGGCTGTCCTGTGCATCTGGCTGGGAACTGCCAAATTTACCACTCTGTCGGGGTGGGGGGGCACAGGGCACAGGATTAGAATATCTGACATTTCATGAGTAGGGAATGGTAAAACTCAGCTTCATGCTCTGGTACATTTAGTATTTGGGAAGAACAGTGAGGAAAAGCTTTGAATATCAAACTTGTTATAGTCTAGCAGTCAAACAATACTTTCCAGCCTAAAACAAGTACAGTTAGTCATTTCAAAAGAGTCACAAGTTCCCCAAACATGTTCCTTTGACACCAAAAAAAAAAATCAAAAGATCAGAGTCTCTGTTTCCTCATGTCTGTTTCTTGCAACAATGCAGACATGCCAGGTTCAAGAGTTCAGCTGTGAGTCCTCCTGAGTCTGTTATTTTCTACTAGGAAGTATCTGTGACTAGTGAGATTCACTCAGCACTTCAGACAACACCATGCGACCAACTTATTTTCTCTCCCTGTCATCACCATCGAACTTCATCATTCATGTGGGGTCACACACATACACACATCCTGTCAGTCTTTACCAATGACTCGTCCTTTGTTAATCCTCGTGAATACAACGGTTATTGTTCAAAGTTGCGACAACACGGCCCGGTTGAACGTTAGTCACCGCAGAAAGATCACATGCACTTGTTTTGCACACAGAGTCACCCACCCTACCTCACTATCATCGTCATCCTCACTCTACAGAGATGAAGAAAATGGAAAAAAAAAAAAAAAACATAAAAGGTGAGGTGTAAAAACAGTGTACTGCTGGTATCAGGAAACAGGTTTTCAGCTGGACAGAGAGTACATATACAGCACAAAATACTTCATTTATAATCATTAAAGGAATCATTCTTTTCGGGAAGATGCAGCAACCAGGTAGCTTAGCTTAGCATAAAGACTGGAAATAAGGGGAAAAGGCTGAGCTACATCTAAAGCACATTAATCAGTACGTTACATCTTATTTGTACAAAAAAAAAAAAAAATCCAACAACAACAATCTGTGGTTTTACATGGGATTATTGGTAGTTGGATTTTGGTATTTTGGACATAAGGCTACATGTTACCCCTGCTGTCAGTCTTAATGTTGACTGGCCACTGATTCCTGTATCATTTTGAACAGATTGACAGAGTTGAATCAATATTCTCATCTAACTCCCAGTAAGAAAGCAAATAAGGACATTTCACAAACCATTCCTTTAAACATCAAAACCTCTATGATATTTTCAGGCCCCCCTTATTTATAAAAAACAATACAAGCCAAGAAACAAAAGAGGATACTCGACTGCACACCTTTGTAAGAGGGTGGTTAAGGTGTGGGTCTTGTTATTTCTCCTTCAGGGACATCCAAAGGTTTGAATTTTCACACAGTGATTGAATTAGAGTCCCCTTTGAAGACTGAGGGGCCCCTGCCGAGGCTCGCCGTGGAGTCCGCTCTGAGCAGCTGACTCCTCAAGGTTTAAGGGATTTTAATCATGCAGGGAGGTATTTGCTCTGGCCTTTCTTAGCCTGCTGCAGCTACAGAACGGGATACACTAAAAACAACTCCCTGATTGTTTTTACAGTAACCTATACATGTGAGCGCGGAGAAACTATGCTGATGTCATTACAAATGTATGCCGTGTCAGTCACATATGGGCGCATTTGGTGCTTAAACCGGATTAAGAACATAACCAGTGTCAAGAGATGGTTCGTATTGTTTCACAGAATTGAGAAAATACTAACTAAACAAAGAAGAGCATCAGGAAATGGAGAAAGAGTACATGTGACTGCTGCTCGTGGTGAAGACCACTTACATCTGTTATCATTTTTCCCCTGGTCTTGTTCCTCTCTCGGTGGTTGGCCCTCTTCTGTTTCTGTTGAAGCACACGCTCCCTTGTTGTGCGATACTCCAGGGCAAATTCACTCAGGATCTTGCTAAAGCGATGAATGCTGACCTCGCGTACGCCGTATATCGGATGGCCCAGGAACAGCAGAAAGGCATGAAACCTGCAGATGTGTAGAGAAACATCACGTCACTGGCCAGAGGTCCTCCGGTGGAAACAACGTTTAAACAGGCTTCAAAAAGTAACAAAGGTCACCATGTATAAACACTAAAAATGGTTGTGAATGCCACTGAAACAGTTACAACTGACAATATATTAACCACCCATATTAACATCTAGCAAGGTGCAAGAAACTTTTCACTGACTCATTTGCTATACAGTCGATTATACCTGTTGATAATTCTTCGATGTACGATCTTCAGAATAATAATTCTCTCTGCACAGTCTTTGAGGAAGTCGGACATTTTTTGTTTCAACGCTGGCTTCATCTCATGTTTCGCAATGACCTTGAGGTGATCCCATGATGCTTTGCACTTTCGTTCCATCTGGGCCAGATTGTCTTGAAGCTGGTCAAAGTCCACCTGATAACAACATCACAAACACAAACTCTTCACAGACTATTAAGGACTTTTCATTTGCAATTACTGCTACTAATCATGTGTATAAAAGAACACAAACTGATAGTGTTTAACGAGTTTCTGAAAAGTAACCGGTAGACCCGGCTAACCTTAGTCAAGCGGGTGATAGCTCCTATCTCAGAGTAGAGGTCAGTGCTGTCTGGAAACTTCTCAACCACGATGGAGCAGGCGTGGTGCAGCAGAGACTGCTTGTGAACCGTGTCCTTCACCTCTGGGACTTTCTCCAAGTAGCTCAGCTCAAAGCCTTTAGCCTAAAGATGCATGCGTACACAGAAAAGCACTCACAATGTGGGACGGAAACAACTGTCTGAAATGAAAAATCAAGAGCCCCTATTCCAGGACCAAACTGCAATGAATTTCCTTTCTGGCACAGTCAGTGGAGTGTGCCGAGACGATTTGTAGATTCATTAGGCTGTGATTATCAGAAACCACAATCTACTTTAGTCCCGGCCGATTGTTCTGCTCACTACAGCAAAGCTAGAAAGCTAAAAAAAAAAAAATTAAAAAAGCCAGAATGTATCATGAAAGACATAATCCTAACAGGATCTCCCTTGTTCTTATGCCAGTTTTAAATGGCTTACTGCAAAATATAAATGCAGCCATTATTTACGGGAACTACTTGTTTTGATGTTGATGACTTATGTTTCCCTTTTGCATTTTTGGCTCTGATGTCCCAGAGGTTCACTCATATGTAGACTTACACACAGATGCATGCGCACAAAAACGCACGCAAGGCTGCAGAAACACAGAAACCCCCATCACAAAGTGAGACAAACAAAAAAAAAAAATAAAACTGTTGGAGATCCAGATGCAAGTTCACACACAAGCAGCCAGACAAACACAAACTTCCAGAAAACACTCAATCACACAACCTCCCCCAAATTTTTCCTCTCAGACAGACAGAGCCAGGTTCTGCAGAATCCTTGACAAGCATTTTTTTTTTACTGTAGAAGGACAGTGTCTGCTGGAGACAGTCAGGCAGCACATTCTTCTACACACAGAGTCCACTGTTGTCCTTGCCAAATAAATATGCTGGCGGGGGGAGTTGGGGGAGGTGGGGGAGGGGCATGGGAGGAAATGGAGGAAGTGAGTGAAAGACAGAGAGGGAGAGAACGTGAAGAAAAAAAGGGGAACCTCAAATCCGTGTATGTCCAAAGGGTCACTCACATTGGTTCCGTTGAGGAAGTTGCCAATGGCCAGCAGTGTGGTCAAGATGTAGCGGAGTGTCTTGTTTCTCTCTAATTGGTCCATCCCTTCCTTCAGGTCCTGAAGAGGCTCTGCTACTTCCTAAAACAGTATGAAAATACAGTCAAGAGGGACATCACCTATCTCTGCCCGTTCATGTTTCTGCCAGTTAATTCTGCTCTTCTTTCTCCCTTGGTAAAGATGTACAGCAAGTTGATGAAATAGGAAATTAACACCGCTGCTATGTCTGTACGGGAGACGTGAAGCTACGGTCAGCAGGCGGTTAGCTTAGTTGTAACGTGTTAATTAGTGAGATTTATTGTTAGCGGGGTGATTGTGTTACCTTTGGACATAGACAGGCTAGCTGCTTCCCCTTGTTTCTAGTCTTTATGCTAAGCTAAGCTAATCGGCTGCAGCTTCATATTTACCACACAGACCTGACAGTGTTAATGGTCTTCTTATTTGATTCCTGGCAAAAAGCAACTAAGCGTGTTTCCCAAAACAATTTATATAATTTATGATAGCAGGTGTATTGTAAAAATAGAAAAAAAAATTACTTATGACTTAGAAACTTTCCAAAGTGTGATGTATCTGCATGTGATTAGGGTGAACAGGAATGTTTCTGACCTTCTCAATAAGCTCATAGTCCATCTTAAATGCCCACAGCTGCAGGCGAGCAGAAAGCTCTGTTATGGAGGAGAGGGTGAGAAGGAACTGTTCAGCGCTGCCCAGGGGAATATCAGGGTTGACCAGCTGAGCCTCCTGGATCCTCTGCTTCTCCTCCTCTGTGGGGATCATTGTCAGGATTTTCTAGGAGAAGATGGAAGAAATAAGAGCAGGGAAAGGGAAAGGAGAAGGCTTAGAGGATCATTCATTGTTTGTTTTTTTTACTGAATATGTCTGGGAGTAAATCACAGAGATGGAGAGGAAACAAACTGATTCTGACACGTCTAGCGCTGTTCATCTTAGATGTTTCCAACTTTACCACAAACTTATGTCACATCTGAACTTTCAACCTTGCGTTTGTTGTCTGACTGAGAATATCTCCAGAGACAAAAGGTGGACAGAAATACTCCTCTGGGCTGAAAATGAATGCAAGGAGGAACTCTGAAAACTTCATGTTATATAATACCAAAGGGATACAACATCAATCACCATCGACTTTTGAAGACCTTCAAAAGTCGATGGTATGGTTTTTACAACGAGCTGAAAATATGCATGCGGAGCTAACTTTTAATCATCGCTGTGATTAATTACACGAGATCGGCCAAAAATCCAGCCTTGCAGCCAGAAAATCACATGATATGTCAACATTGTGGGCAATCCCATCTAGATGAGTTGAACGTCTCTTGTTTGGGGAAATCCACCAGTGTATTTTGGTGTGCTGGGTAAATATCATTCAAGAAAACCATGTTTATTTTGGACCCAGTGAGCTTGAATGGGTTTTATCTGGTGTGACTGCACTAGACAGTTCTTATAATATGCACTGCTGCAAATTTTAAATGTGTGTGTCCTGATACAGAATCCCTTTAAAAAACGCTTACCTCAATGCCCTCCTTGTTTAGTGCGTACTCATCAAAGTTGAGGATAGCTGTCTTGATGGTGCGGGGAGGAGGTAAGACAGTCAAACCAATGTTTATAGCGTTGCTTCGTTTTGAATCCAGGACTATGATTTCTTGTCTTTTGCCATCAACAGCTGCTTTCTGTGAGAGATACAAAATGCCATCAGAAATCAAGGGTTAAGCGTTGCGTATTAGATCATGTATCTTGAGAACTGGAAGCAGTTCTTAATGGTTTAAAGATGCACTACACAAAATATGTGACAAAAAAAACCACATCAGATCTTTGAGCTATTTTTCCTAAAATGGAAATGTGACAGAGAGCACCTTGTGTTGAGTTGATTTTCTGGTTTACATGCTTACCTGTGAGGCTGTAACTCTCTTTACACCAGAAAACAAAAAGGTTGGATGGAAAAATGGAAAGAAAAATGTGAGTGGTGTGGCGAAGAGTGCAGGAAAAGCCAAGCTGTTACTTAAATCAAAACGGTTTATTCTCTTATAGTGAGCATGAAAGAGTTCTTGGCCCAAGGGTGGTGCTGGAGGAAAGGCTGTTAGAGAAGGGACTTCTGAATATCTTTTCATGAACAAGTGGAAGCGGGTGTGCGTCCTCATTCATGTGAGACACCCAGAGAGGCAGCAGTTTGACCGAGTTTATCGCTAAAGTGTCTGATAGCACGAAGGCTTGAGCTGTTAGAACGGAAAAATAAACCTGGTTTTATACAACATGGTTCTACTGTAACAGCAGTGCAACAATAAGTTACCTTAGTGACAGGCAGCTCCTTGGATTTGGACTCAAACAGCTGCTCCAGCTTGGATGTGTCCAGTTTAATTGGCTCCAGTTTGCACCAGAGGGACTCCTTACAGAATTTATGGTTCTTACACTGCCAGTCCACAGGACGCACCTCGTTCCAGAAGAGACGGATGGTCTTCTTTTTTTTCTGGAAGAGAGGAACCTCCCCTCGACTGAGCTGAGGGGAGGGTGGAGGGATAGGGGCCATGAACGGTGGGGGTGGCGGCATCATTTTGCCAAGCATGGGAGGAGGTGGAGGGCACCCAAACAGTGGTGGGGGTGGAGGCACGGCAGCGTTGCATGGTGGAGGGGGAGGTGGTGGTATTAGGTCACCTGACCCCACCATGTTGTCCATGTCTAAAATGTCCAAGTCATCCTCGTCCCTCAGGTCCGTGAAGTCCATTTCTTTGATGCGCAGCTCCCTGGGTGCTGCCATCAGCTGATCCCAGATATAATCCGACTCTTTCTTCGGAGGTAAAGCTGATGAAGCAGCAGTTGATGATTTGTCCGTCTGCTGCTGCTGCTGCTGTTCTTTTGAGGCCTCCAGCTCAAGAGGAGACGTTAAGCCTTTGACCAAATCTCCAAACTTCTCTGCCACTGCTCGGACACTGCCCTGGTTGTCCAGATGTCCCACCTCCATTTTTTTCACATTTTCTTCTCTGGCCTGTCTGTGAGCCTCCAGTGTGGAGATCCTGCTGGCCAAACTAGCCACAGAGGAGTCACTGACCTCTGTCTCCTTCTCACATTTACATTTTTCTCCTTTCTGCGTTTCTCCTACATTCCCTTCATCCTTGTTGGTTGTCATCTGAGCGTAGAGCATGTCCAGCATGAAGCGCTTGCTGTTGAGAATTTTGTTGCACTGGTCGTTCACATCTGCGTCTTTAATGCACTGAGTCCACTGGCCTGTGGATACGGAAACAATTTTGATATTGATAGTAAATAAACATAGCTGATTGGCAAAGGAGTTAAATAAAATTAGCAGCGGTCATACCTGCTTCAATGTCACTGGTGAGCTTCTCCTCCCGCTCCTCCCTCTCCAGAGTGCTACTCGTAGAGGAGATGCTAGAGGCAGAGCAGTTGTCCTTCTCATTCACTTCCTCATTCTGTCTCTCCTTCTCACTCAGCAGTACACTGTCTTCTACATCCCTTTCCGTCGGCTGGTCCTTCTCGCTCTCCTCCCCTAACTCGACATCCACCTCCACGTCTCGCTCTCCCACCTCTGCTACATCAGCTACCTCTGCTTCTTCTACCTGCTCTTCGGCCTCATCCATGCCCTGTTTCTGCTCCTCAGGCTTCTCCTGCTCTTGCCTCTCTTCTGTCTTTACGCCTGACTGTTCGTCTGACGCCGGCTCTGACACTACATTTTGGTTAGACTCAGCAACGTCCTCTGCCTCGGCAGGCGACTCTGTCTCAGTCTGCTGCTTGTCTGGCTCGGAGGGAGGTGTGGGGGAGGTTTCTGATACTGTTAACTCTGGCGCTGGACTTTTGGTTCTGGTCTGTGGGTCAAGGTTTGGCTCTGAGATGTGTTCTGTTCCTGGAAGAGAAATCAAAACAATGGGGACAAAAAGTTTCTTTAAATACTTCAGTTATGGGCCTTTATATTATCCGATAGTCTTCAGAAACATTTTTGTTTATAATTAAAACAGCTCTAAATTGCTTCCTGACATATCCTTAATTACACCGACTGATTATTTAAACATACACTTTCAGACCGTAGAAGTCATTCACAAAGCAGTCATTAAATTCTGTTACCATGGCTCAAGATCATACGGCACGACTTTACTACTAAAATTCAATTTCAATCTTTAAGAAGTATGTTGTAAAAAAATAAACCACTACAATATTTAAAGACACAAACCTTTAGATCACGCCATGAGAAACGCTGTTTTTAATCAGAACACAATTACAGCCATTTCAAAAGTAGGAAATTTAGGTATTTGTGTATACACAAACCCACCTCCTACTTACTTTCTTTAGTCACAGTTAGACACATTATCTGTATCTATTTACCTACAATATCCTTGTTTCACATATAAATTTTGGCACACATTCTAGAGTCAAGCAATTATTCTCAATAACCCCTTTCAAAAGAAGTGAAGCAGAATCTAATTTCCGTGTGATAGTCACCAGTCAAGTGTTAATGCCAGCCCAGTGTGTGTGACAGCCAAGCTGACGGCCAGTCCACTCACGCTCATATCACTCGGTTACTAACGATGATGAATAAATGGTTGGCAAACACCGCTTACCCGATGCCTGGTGTGCCGTGGCGATGGCGTCTTCCTGCAAGATGATGGATGAAGGTGTGGCACAGCGAGACGCTGAGCGGCTGGCGGGGTTGGAACTCAAACACAAAGTGATCTCCGTCCGTCCTCTTGTTGGCACTCTGGGTCGCTCCCGCTCAAACTCCTCTGCAGCTAGCCTCTCCACAGCCTTGTACCTGTAGTGACAAAACGTAGTTGTGATAGTTGTGGTATAATGAGGTAGAAACATGGTGCATGTAAAAGAATACAAAGTAGTATTGTTTAGCTTTTTCTTCTTAAAAAAAAAAAATCAAAAATATAAGCTACGGGAAAGATGACATTTTAGAGACATGAAAGGCTTCGTCCAAAAGTGATGAAAAATAATAATAGCCATAATGTCACCATTATTGACATGTTTGTCTTATTCCTTAGTAATTGTGGAAAAATTGAGCTGTGACCCCATTATTACGGAGCTCAAATGATGACAAATGACGATGTTGTTTAACATTTTTTTGCCCAGTGTTAACGGATCTCAGTTCACACATTCTTTCAAACTCAATGTGACACATGTTCCAGGTCCCGGGGGTGAAAAAAAGGTGAGGGCATGAGAATGAGCTATAAATTATATTGAGGACACACTCGCACACAAGACACGGTCAGAAGGAGATAACCACACCACATCCATGGCAAAACACAATTACACACTTGTCCTGTTAACACTGGGACGTCTTAATGGTGAGCAGGCCTGAAGGGGCCCTGACAACTATAATTCAGTCTGAAGCTGGGTGCAACTCACTTTACATCTGCTATTAATTTCAGAAAAGGATCTCAAAGCATTTTACAAACCTCCTTTTTTTTTTTTTAATCTACATTCACAACTGCAGAATGAATCTATGTGAAACCATGAAATAACAAACTCACCTTTCCTCTCTGGCTTGTCTTGCTTCTTCCCTCTTGTCTACATAATCTCGACTGAGATAGAGACAGAAACGGAGCCAGAATGAGTGATGAAGAGACAATTTAGAAACTGCAGTCAGAGCAGCTATAAATCAAGATTTAATTTCATAATCCATTGATTACCTTATTGAAAATTATATGCTAAGTGCAAAGAAAGCAAACCAAACATCATGCAATTCTAAGACCTGAGCTTAGTCCTCCTGCCATGATTCAGTATATCTAATGATCCTCATAAAAAAGACAGCCCATCTTTTATCAGACTCATGGGAGATTTGTGAGTATCCCTCCTGACTCAAGACCTCAGCCACCTGTTTCTAAACATTACATATGTCAACATGTCTTTATTTGCTTTACAGCTGCCTTTGGTACAAAGTAAAGATATATTATACTCTCTGTTATACAAAGTCATGCAGTGTTTTGTCTGATTTGTAGGGAGACTGACTTGAAGCGATTCCTCTCTTCTCTTTCGATTCTCTGCAGACGCTCTTCTCTTTCCAGGCGCCTCCGCTCTCTCTCCGCAGCCAGCGACTCTTGATGCTGTCTGTACGATGAAGTTAGCAAACCTCCTAAAGCGGGTCTGCATGCCAAAGAGACAGAACACATGTGACAGCATTATTAAAATGTGAATGATTTGTTTGTGTTTTGATTTAGGTATTCGTTCAAAAGGAACTTCACAGAGGGAGCTAGTTGCACTTAATCAACCATATCCAGAATACGTTCTGCAATATGTTCTGCATTAGCTGTGGAAAAGCTGACATGCCAACCTGTCAGGTTTAGAGTCTGGCGTGGAGGCTGCTGAACTGGAGAAGCGATGAATGGGCGATGTAGGAGCCTGGTGCCTGCCAGGGTACGGAGTGCCATTGGCATTGATTCTGTTAAAAAAAGGGGGAAAAATAAATGCTTTGTTCTCTCCTAATACATTTTTTTCCACTGAAAGACAGAGAAGAGAGCAGGACAGTGCTTCGAGAATCTGTGATGTGATGCGATGTGAATTCCAATGTCATACTGCTGGACAGATTCCACTGAGATATGACTGCGTTGAATAAAAGAACAGCGCTCTTAAGCACTTCTCCCTAGGCATTTGAACAGCTTTCCTGCGAAGAAAGCCATGTCATTAAACTCTGAAGGGTACCTGCAGGTGCATTACTCATCCATGTCTGTGCATAAGGACAAAAATTTATCTTTTCACCAGACTAGCTCTTGTCTATGGAACCTTGTCATTGCTGTGGAATCCAACAGCAAATTGTGCACATTCTGTTGCCCCAACACATTGTGTGTGGATTAAAAATAGATGACAGATGACAGAAAAACTGCATTATGTGCACATCTTCCTGAAACTATGAATGTAAATCGCAAAACCTCTGACCCATCATATGTACATCATGTCCCTGCACACTCTTGTTACACTTGACATGTTGATTCCTGACCTTACCTTTCAGCCCAGCAAGGCTTTCTAGCTGTGTAAGATGTAGGAGGGTTGTTTGTATCTGTCAGACTGAAGATGGAAGTGAGAGAGGAAAAAAAAAGAGAGTAAAAGTCAGGTCAGACATTCCAAAGATTAAAATAATGAAATGTTAGTCAGTCAGACAAGATAGTGAGACAGCAGTTGAGGGTAGGAGGGCTGCAAGACCACACAACAACAAAGCCGACAGGGGCAGGCCAGGAATAAGTCTGTCTTGCCGATTCAGTGCGCTGTTTAGAAATCACTAAAACTACTGTTAATCCTACTAAATAAAACTGTTTCAGAAAATTTCACTGGATGACGGTTTATTTTCCACTGCACAGAAAACGGAATCATTTCTGCTTCGATGGCTTTAGGGATGCATGCTGGGGAATGGCTGTGCCACTCCAGATTTATTTGGCTAAGAAACATGAACAACTAAGAGACAGTGACTATGACTCATGCTAATACTTTGAATTCCTTAATGCTTTGAATTAATTTATTGACTTGTCTTGGATTAACTGTGGTGCAGAGCCAAAATGAAAGACAGATGAGTAGTAAATGTCTGTAAAATAATGCTTTCCAGCAACTGAGAAAAGGAAGTAATTATGACCTTCCTTCTTCTGGTACAGTACATCTTTGGAGATGACAGATGAAACATAAATCACATCTGCTGGGAAATAAAGGCCTTTCTGGCCACTACGATCAAGAAAACATTTTTAAAGGATGAAGGAGGACGAGAGGAACACAGCTAAAGCATGTCCGACACAAATAACCCCGTGGGACGCAATTTAGAAGAACACTTCAAAGAAAAAAAAAGAATGTTTATTTAGTATTACTGTATCTGCTTTTACTCTTATGACGCTTGCATGTGTCTCTGCCTACTGTACAGTGAGCTACAAAGAAAAACAGACACCGGTGATGGGGAGGATAGTGTGTGTTTCCACATTGTGAAGTGCAAAGGTCTGGATGTAGCACAAGATGAACTGCACAGTAGCGCCCGCCCTCTACCCTGCAGTGCCTTTTTATGTCCTTGCCCTTCTTACTCTCTGCGAACTCAACAGACACCTGGCTCTGGCTCTGGTTCAAGTCAGCGGATGGAGGGAGAGGTCGGTGGGAGGGGGGGGGGTGGGGGGCACGGTGAGGTTGGTGCAGACTGACACTGAGGGTGTGCAGAGCCTTGGCATTCTACTCAGAGCAACAAGGAAGACACAATCAGGTGGCTGGGGAGGAACACACCAAGGACTAAAGGTCCTCTTTTTAGGTGCGACGGACACAGGAGAAGATGTCCTGGTCTTGATGCTGAGAAATTCTCTCTGCCCTTCAGGGTCACTGGCTTTAGGGAGGATGTTGGCCATACACTTTAAGTTCAAACACATGTTAGGAGTTTCTGCTACAGCTGGAGCCACACTAGGATGACAAAATACAAGAGAGTAGGAGTCCAAATGGGTAGAGGGAAAGAATCATACTTTTAAACTATGTCAGAGAAACTATGCAAATGTGAGGGGAATGAGACATCGAGTCACTCTTGGGAAACCAGCTGGCCTAAAATACCTGTGAGCGCCCTGTCTAGAGGACTCAATGACTGGATGACTTTCATCATCTGCCTCTTCCTCGTCATCCTCCTCCTCTCCCTCCTCCTCCTCCTCCTCCTCCTCTTCCTCTTCTCTGTGGCGAGAGGAGGGGTCGAGGGTTGAAAGGAGGAAAGGGAGGACGTAGGTAGGCAAGAGGGAAGAGAAATTGGACAGAGACAACATGAAAACACACAGCAGAGCATGGCCCCAGCAGACACAGAAATGACTTTAAAAACATGCTTGTCAGAAAAGAATCAGACACATTAGTGAGGTCTATGAGAAGGTTAGTAGGTTCTGACAACACTCTTTCTTGAAATAGTAGAAATTGATAAGCACAGGCAAAAGTTACATTAAAGCACAACTTCGACAGCAGCATTAATACAAATGAAAACGGTTTATTATAAAATATCTTCCAGTGATTTTAATTAAGGAGAGTAAGATTTATTTCAGTAAGCAGTGTTATAGCTGTGGGACATGTCCTTTGTGTTTGAACTGGGATACGTTGCTATTCAGATCCCTCTTGGTTGTCTGGATTTCATTAACAATATGGAAAGTGGTGATCTTCAAAGGCAGCTTGAATTTCCTGTGGTGGACTGTAAGAAGCTAGTCTGGTATCAGATGACCTGCTGGATTGAATTTAAGTATACCTGAAGACCTGACTGCTACCAGAAATATTAGTAGGTATGCTACTTTGAAACAAAAAAAAAAGGTCGGGATTAATGACATGGATTACGTGGCTCTGGGAAAGACACTAATCAGTAGTGATTTTAAAGACAAATCAAGGTAACACATAATCCCTAGCGTAAAATTCAGTCCTTGTTTTTGTCTATGACCTATAAATAAAGGGTTAACAAAGGGTTAACATAGCTTCCATAAAAAGGAACCGTCTCGCTAAGTTTTTCTGGTGCTTTTATAAGGCATAGTCCGAGCTACTGTATAATTAAACAAGATTGCAATTTGCTTCTTGCCTGAATCACCACTTGTGGTTTCTCTTAGTTTGTGTAGTCACAAAGGTTTGTCGTATATAAAACAGATGGCAAAGTGGGCTTTAAGCTTGACGCACTCTCGCTGAAGGAAGCGTGGCTTGAGACAGAGAGCAGATAGCTCATATCATGTGTTTACAGAAGTTTCCTATTTCCATCAGTGGCAGTAGAACGCCTTTGACTCTGGGAAAATTAATTTAAATGTCATTTTGCAGCAGCGGTCTCGTCTTTGCCTTTCTTTAAATTACTATGTAATTAAATTCTCTGCTTTGGCTCTCAATAGAGCAGACACATCTCTCCAAGACTGAAATGTAATACAACACTTGCAGTCAAGCTGTTTCCTGTGAAAATGAGTAATACTCCACGGACCCAGGAATAATTTGTGATTCCTTTTTAGCTGCAGTTATCTCTCTGGGTGTAAAACATAAATCAACCCCCCTGTGACCGAACCTTTTAAATGCTGGATCAGACCAAGTTCAAGCTAAAATGGAAGCAAGGATACAGTTTCTTTCTTAAACATCTTCCACTTTTCCATTCCTCTCTGTCCTCCCCCTGCCTCACCTTTCACTAATGTCTTCAACACCTTGGCCACCGAAGGGCAGGAATCTGCTTGCATGAGTATGTGGGCTGCTGGGTGATGCTGGGGCAGAAGCGTGGCCTCTGTTATTCTGGAGTGAGTGTCTTCGGCTGCGTCTTCTCTCCAGGCCCCGCCTATCGTTGGTGCCGCCGACACTGGCCCGGCGGCGGTCCTTTCGGCCGCTGGGAGGCAACTGGGTTTCATCATCGCCATCCTCATGACGCAGAGTCATCTGGGACAATGAGACAATGAAGAGAAACTGGGTAAATATACTGTACGTATGTTGTTCATAGACAGCAGCCTTAGTGCATACTTCATTTGTGGCAGCTATAAGAGCCAACATGATCAGACATCATGTGATCTATGAGCTATTATGAGACACACACACCTATTTACCTATTAACATTACATTAAGGCCCTTTGTTATGTGATAATGGTTGGTAGTGTAGGCTTCCTGACCTCGTAAATGTTGAACTGTTCTACGAGGTCAAGGTCTGTGCCCTTCCTGGCCAGGTGTCTCTGGGCCATGGCTTCGATGCCCTGTTCCTCCAGGCAGTCCACCATGTCATAGTAGGAGTCCTGGTCTGGGAGACCTGCCAGAGTCTGAAACACAAACACGTACACATTCTTGTATTTTTTTTTTTTTTTTTGAAGAAGAAAAATTTAAGCCTTTTTTTTTATAACTTCTTTTGTAAATGTGTTTTGAAAAATAGCAGCTCAGAAAGAAGAAAAATGACTGTAGTGCTAGTTGTTGGAGTAATAACAAGGAAGGTTTTCACTAAATAAAATTCACTGACCTTATTGATGAGTGTCATTGCATACACCAGCAGCTCTGTATCCACTCCATCCTTCTCATCGAGGATCTCCATGACGTTTGACCACAGTTTTGTGCCTGTGGAAGCATAAGGTGTGCACACACTGTATATAACAGGACAACACTGAATAATAAACCCAATAGTAAACATTGTGTTCATATTATAGCATAAAAAAGTGCTGAAACCTCTCACCTCTACCGCTGTGTGGCAATAAAAAATCAAAAATTGTTATGTCATCTCATGGCTCCCTTAGGAGAAATGTAGTCATAGCAGTGTTTCTCTAAAAAGGTGACTGATCTCAAGTGAGAAAGAAGCAGCTCGGTGTCTCAGCCACAAGGGTCAAGTCCATCTCCCTCTCATCAAGAGACTGGGGATCAGGTTTAGTCTTCTTATGCAACAGCAGAAGTGGCGGGATAAGACAGAGCTGAGGCAGAGGGATACCTGACCCCTCCACGCTGATGCTCAACCTCCTTGTTGTATGCCTCAGTACAATGCAGAGCTTTTAGAGCAGCGGGTAACTGAACCCCACCGCAGGCGGGAGTTACAGTCTGTCTCAATAAGCCTCATTCCATGCTTGGCTAGGGAGCTGCTCAGGACAACTGATCTGACTGCTGTGTAACAGGAGACTGTGATCTGCGATCAGCTGAACAACACTACAGCCACCATGGATGGTTTTATCAGTGGAATTAAAGGGAAAAGCTACCCCTGAAAGGGAGCTTGTCATTTCACTAATATTTGAATGCTCAGGTTTCACTTGTGCATTTAATCAAGTCTGAAGCAGCACAGGGCTCTATGACAGGATCTACTGTGATTTCACCGAGATAAGGGAGTAATTTCTAATAAGATGGAAGACTCACATTCAGATAAAACTCCTTTGTATATAATTTCTGTCACAGTCTGTCACTAATTCAATGGGACAATACCAAAAATGTCACCTAATGACATTGTCGATTCAAAGTCAAATGCTCTGACATCTGTCTCTGTCTGACATTAGCATCCAAAAATCCCAGTAATGGCACCATGTATTATTACAGGGTGGATTACATAAGTGCATCTGCAGAGAATAAGTGACTCAAATCCCCTATTTACATCTTTTAAATCTAAGAGCCTGGGCTCTTACCTCTTTTGGCATCCACAACGTTCACAGCCTTTATGAGCAGGGTGGCATTAGACTCTGTGTACTCCACAAACACCAGCAGCAGCTTCAGCGCCGTCTTCACCACCAGACGGAACTACACTCAGAAAAAAAAAACACAGTTACTACAGAAAACACAGAGCAGCACCAGCCCCCAAATCCAAACCCAAAACACCGAAATTCAACTGTGAACTTTTTTTTTTAACAACCACAGACCAACATGACATGAGTATGTTCTAGCCCTTTAAATTCCGAACACTAAATGACATTATACTGTCTTAGAAAAGCTTTTCCTGTCTGAACAGTCTTGAGGGGTTTGATAAGAGTGCTGTTTGACACTGACAGCTCAGTGGAACATAATGTACTATAGTCAAGCATTATGAAGATCAGACCATAAAGGTAAATATGACTAAAGTCTGTTTTAATTAACTGTTAAACTTTACCCTGTGTCAAAATACAGCAAGATAACTAAAGCCTGCCAAACGTTTACACGAATTTACACCACTACAAAATGTAAAAAGAAGAAAGAAAACTATTAGAGAGGGGAGTATTAAAACCAACACAATAAGCGGTGATTAAACCATCTGCATTAACTTAACACTGAACAGTGAACAGCTGCCACATCAGCACTAAGACTGGACAAGCAACACCCGAATGATCGCTGTGAAAACGAGTATTGCTAATGGAAAATTGCCATACGAAAAGATTGGAAAGACAGTGTTCTGATTAAAAAAAAACAATGTGGATGCCAAATATTATGTCAATATTTACACAGGAAGGCGGAAAAGCAATTAGCAAGAACAGAAAACAGTGGGGAAGGAGAAGAGAGCCAATGTAGTCCCTCACATGCAGCAAATATGCTCCACTATGGAAGCTGGCCACTAGAGGGCTGAAGACCACAATGACAGGAGAGTTGCTTGCATGTTGACAAAGGTATGAAATTTTAGAGTAGTGAACTATACGGCTATTTCAACTTTGTCAGTGCCCAGATGTGGTTGCCCAGTTGATTTTAAAGCCAATCTACTGGATAGCTGTGGCAGGGATCTTGCAAAAATTCATCTTCATTTTCTTTACCTTGGATCCAACCAGGGTGTAAAGCCACTGGACTGTTTCATTGTGAGATATGAGGCCGTTCATCCCATCCACATACAGCATTATCTGACCAAGGGCTGCACAGGGAGAGAGAGGGAGAGAGAGAGAGTTAGGGTTTGGTTAAGTATCTACGATTCGAGTTGTTAGTTTCATCTACTCACTCTATCACATTTGTCCTGCTGGGAAAAAAAAGTAAGAAGAACCTAAACAGTAAGTGCTTGACCCAAATCTGAATGTGTGTGTACTTTGAAACCATGAGGAATTATGTATTGTTACTGTAGCTTAGTGTATCCATAAACACGCATTTTCATTCAACATACATATCATTTTTCTCTGTGGTAGTCATCCATACACACATAAAGAGGTACCCACATAAACAGGTAAACTCCGGCTCTGTTAGTGACAGGGGTCGGTGATATGCATCTGCCCACAGTGATTTAATCTACGCACAAACCGGAGCTGCTGTACAGAAGTGAACTTCTCCAAAATCACAACAATCAACTGAAGACCTTAAAAGAAAAAGAACACTTGTGGGGTGGGATGCAGAGCGCTGACATGACACGACTTCCATCTGTAACAGGACACTTAAATAAGATAATAATAATAAGACCCAAGGGATCTCAGTGGGGGGGCAGTAAAAGTGTAGGGCTTCTGTTAAGGTAGGGAGAAGGGGGAAGGGAGGCAAACACCCCTGGACAGGAATAGGAAAAAAGACACAAGCTCCCTTTAAATATGTTGTCTTTTTTTGTTTGTTTGTTTTGTTTGTTTGGGGTCTTTTTTTTTTTTTTATCTGTATCTCAGTAGCCATCCACACATAAGGAGTTAACACATACACGCAGAAGACTACAGCAACAGGATGAGCTCAGCTTGAACCCACTGCAACTTTAGGTGATACATTAGCTGACAAGGGAGAAAAAAGCTGGAATATAAACATGTGAAGACACTGAACGTGGGACAGTTTTGGAAGGCCTGTAGGTTTCTTAGGAGAATTTTGCTGAAAAACTCCTGAAATTCTGTTTTTTCTTCAACATGATGCAAAAGCTGACACACCAGGTGACAGGTGCTCTGAACTGTAAAAATCTAAGAAAAAATAATAAAAACAATAGACAGAGTTCAATCTCTGACCATTAACCAAATAAAATACTTTAACAGACCTGAGTGCTCTTCCAAAAAGTCCCATCTAATCACCTCTTGCTGTGTTTAGAACAGGTTCTTGTGACATGTTATGATGAGTGGCTCCAGTTTCTGTCATATCTTTCCTCTTCTCTAGAGGGGCATGAAAATCGTGAATATGCTGTAGATATGCCAAAATTCCCAGGTGCAGCTGCTGTGTGTACATGGTGTGTGAGAGCATATGGGTGGAAGCACGGACATCCATGTGTTTGTGTGCGTGCGTGCGTGTGTGTGCGTGCGTGTGTGTGTGTGCGCATGCTGTGGGCCCACTGCTGCAGCAGCGGCAGGTCATCATTTATCAGTCTGGGTTAATTACTCACAACATGTCAGGCCTGAGCATTCCTAACAGTCCTCTCCTGCTGTCAGCTCTGAGCCGTGTGTCACAGCAGCCGGCAGCACGGACAATATGGCGAATCAAAGCAGACCACATCAGAGTGTGTTTATGAAAACATGATTAACCCCCTCAGTCAGCACGAGCCAGAGTGTCACCCTCTCCTGTAGTTCCCCCCACTTTGTCTGGGACCGCTGCTGACAGATGAGTGACAGCAATAATGACATGATGTACAGCTGGTCTAAGAGAGTCCAGAATGGATTCCAGTGGTGCACTGTTTGAAAAAAATAAAGTGTTAACCAGAATGTTGAAAGTGTCTTAAATTATGATTCACAGTAATTCTTTATATACAGACACAAACAGCTGTGACTTTTGCTGGATGAGTAATGAGCTACACGCCGCTTTTCAAATTGGTAGCCGTTGTCTGACCCGCAATATCATCAGTGCACAGACTTTTATCTCTCGACTGCACCTGTGTACAGTATCTGCCCCGGTGCAATGAGGTTTTGAGGAATGTCCACTGAAAACAGGGGTGAGAAAAGATACGCGGCCTTAATGAGGCTTTTAAAAGTGTCATTACGCAACCTCAATGTTCAGCTGCTGACAGATGAGACATTGGTGATTGTTCCCAAAAGTCAACCACTAAAATGAAACGACTTTTAGATCATTCTGACATGTTATCATAAGACATTATTTAAAGACATTAACAATGGGGGAATGGATGGCTTTTCAGCATGTAGCCAAGTTAAATAAAATCTGAATCAAGGTCTATATCATATGTGAATTTAATTTAGTGAGCAGTTAAGACACAGAAATGATATGATATTAAAACACTTATGAACCACGCCAGAAACCACACGATCATTACCTTTTCTCTCAGATTCATTAAAACTGCTGCCTCGTGGAATTATTCAGTGCCAGCTGCCATTCATGTACAGTTCAACTCTAAGGACCAGGAAACCACATGGACTGCAGTTACCCTGTGAACAGTTAAGTAAAATGATACCGTAACTGTTTAAAAAAAAATAAAATTACCTTTCATTATGGGAAACTGTAACCTTCAGAGCCTGGTCAGAAACGGTTTGAAGGAAACATCTAATTATTCTCAAAGCAATCACCTTTGTGAACTGCAAATGGAACTAATTTCCACACACTTGTGATTAAATTAGTCATGAAACTGCTCTGAAACATAAAAAAAGTTACCTGTGCGTTGCAGTTCAGGCTTTGAAAGTGTGATCAAATCATGAAACATGCCGCACGTTCCCAGCCTTGTACCTTTGTGGTTAGCTGAGACTGTGGGTCCAGAAACGAGGATTTGTTTTTAAACTCCACAACAGACAGTCGTCAATAACATTGGAAGAGGGTTAATAAGAAGAGCATGTGAGTGCTGAGTCTGTACAGGACCCCCTCCACTTCAAGCACTGATCTGGGGCCAAAAATGTGGGCCTCCATTCGAGTAATCACGAGCAGCTCTACAATACCTCACACAAAGTACAACAATAACATTTCTAAGTCCTTTTGCATGTATATCACGTAATGAGATGCTGGCAGACAATGAGCTGCCTTCAAAGCACTGTGATTAGAATTTAAATGTAAGCCATTATGGTAGAGGATAGCCAAGGAAGAAAGATTTAGCTTAAAACAAACTTGGAAGTGTTCAATGAGCAGCCTGGTGTCTCTGCAGCACTCTCACTCTCCAATTCTCTCAGTACTTTTACATTTGCCTTAAGAACAAATAGAAAAACAGAATGGTATCAAGCTGTAGAAGGGGAACCACAGACCTACTGACTGGAGGAGACAGACCCTGTTCCGGTGTCTGAACCAGAACTCTGAGAGAAGCAAAAACCCAAGCAACTGAGGTCTGGTGGAAGTGTTTCTTCAGGGCCTCTCCCTCTCATAAACCACAGCAATTATCTTCCACAGCTCCAGGAATGTGCAGGAAGGGCTGCTCCCTGACCGCTGCCGAGGTGAGAAGCACTCTGAGGTCTGGGTGGCAGCACCAACACGAGCCGGCCGACTCATATGTAGACATTAAAATAAAAAAAATAACAACCTTATCTATGAAGATGCAAGAAATCAACTCAACAGCTTCCCCTTCTACAAACCTGAACCCCTCCCCTCCCCTCCCTCTCACCACTCTGCTGGCTTGGTTTCATTTACATTTTGGAATTTATCAAAACTGGGTCGGCCAAACTGTCTGTCAGCGTGCAACATTTATTTTACCAGGATTTTGGGATAGGGGCCAAATCTCCATCCCATACAGTGCAACTTAGAACCCCTTATCTTGCTATGCTCTGCACTAGCTGGGAGCTGCACTTCAGGTTCAGAAGTGTGCCTCCCTGTACCCACGTGAGCTGGATGTGCTTTACTGCACAGCCTGGAAAATACTTAAAAAAAAAAAAAAAAAAAAAAAAAAGTAAATTCTTGTTCTACTATGTCACAATGATTATAGTAAATTATTTGAATTTCACGAGTGGAGAGTCCACACTGGATTCTGGGCAGAGACACAGACAGCACTCAACACTGACCTCAGTATTTCTCATGTTCTCTTTACTGGCGGTCATTACTGATAGTGAGTCATCAGATAAATTCATTATTCACATTTTTTTTAAATCAAACTTTTACTGCTGAAAAACATTCGTCTGGACTAAGCTAAGATATACAGTACATTTAACCTCATGCATTAACCTCATTAATCATGTGGCCAGAAACAAGACAGTAAATCCTAATGTTGCTCCATATCTGTTGGATGTGGGGAGAGGCAATCGTTTGCTAACATGTCCATCTTATCCACTTTATATCAGTGTTGTGTTTGCACCTTGTTTCCACTGTCCCCAAGTGGTCAAGACATCAGTTACTGCAGGCTTAAACGAGTCTAACATATTGTTTTCTAAGTGGATTGACAGGAGTGCACCCACTTCTCACTGTCCACATATTGCTGCATTGATCCAGACTGCAGAAATTTTGCATACATGTGTATATGCTCATCTACAAATTGAACTGATGACATTGATTCAGATGAAGTTATACTGAGCCCCTACTGGTCCCACGATGTAAGCTTACACACCACATGATGTTTTAATGTTTTCTTTTATCTTTATCTATCTGTATTTGTATATTGTTTTTATCTGTATACTGTTAGTTCTAAATAAACTTTTATTATTTACCATTTGGAGTCTACAGTGATGCTAGAAGTGGGGTGAAGCTGTACTTGGGAACTGCGATGATTCAAGCTAATTGCTAACACCAGCATGCTAACGTTCTCACAGTGGCGATGCTGATAGTGTGCGGATGCAAAGCAGGTATAAAGTCTGCCATGTTCACACAGTCTTGATTAAGTATTTTAGTGTGCTAATATTTGCTAATTAGCAGTAAACACAAAGTACAGCTCAACTTGATGAGGGTGTAGTTAGCTGTGCAGGTATTTTACTTGGGGACTTTAGATGAAAAATCAGGGTATCACTAAAGTGATTACAATTCTGAGCGGGACATGGTTGTGTGTGCTAAGTTTCATGCCACACACCGCTGTTGAGATATTTCAGTCTGGACCAGACAGAGAAGAGGTGGGTGGGCCAAATGATGGTGCCATCCATAGAGCCATGTCATTAAACACAGTTAAATGGCTAAACATTTAACTGTGTTTAATGACACTTTGATTATGTTAAAAGCTGGCAGATTTCCTTTCTGGTGCTGACATTTATCATTATTGCATTATTGCCTCTAGCTAGCTTCTGATTAAGAGTCTGTCTACCATAAACAGACAACTTTGCTACTCAGGCCAATTAAACAGCTCTCACTGTATATGAACTGGATAAGACATGTTCATGGGTTACGTTCCATTTGTTATTCAGCTAATCACCCAGACCATTAGAGCCAGACAAACTGCCTCTGCCAGACCAATTCCAGTCTCTGAGCAGACTGCCAGACTTACGTTGAGCCCCATACAGTAAAACAACAGGGGGATGCTTCCATTTTCAGACCTGGATACATGTCTGCCAGCATCTGACACAATTTACTGTGGGCCTGAGCCCAAACAAATTCCCTACAGACAAACAAACAGACCTAATGGAATAATAGCATGAAGTAAGGCAGGGGTGCCTCTCCTGTATTTGGCTGAGCAAGCTCTACAAGCACTGCAGACCCGATGAACTAAAGCACTGCTGAGCAGGGCAAAGTGAGCTGAGAAGACTACAACAGTATAAGGAAAACAAAAAGCTGAAACATGTCCAGTTCTCTATGCTTATCTATTTCCTAATAGTTTAAAGATCTGAGGTGCTACTGTACTTTTAGAAAATCATTTTAGGACACACAAATGGGGAAAGCCCAGCAGAATTTTTTCCCATCCTATCCAAGTGGGGAAGACTTTGGAGAAAAGCTACTGCATGACATCCACCCACTTGTAAAGCGAACTGAAAGATGAGCTGCGGTAAATTCTTACTGCTCTTGAGAGAGTAGTGGTGTGATTCGCTCCGGCTCTGGCCAGCCATATGCTGAATTCAGTCCCAAAAAACACTCAGCTCACAGGAATCAGCCGTAAAACCCACTCGAATGCTGAGGATTTCAGTCTATCTGCCTGCGTGCTACATTACTGCAAAAGATTTATTTTTTTTCCAAATTATAGTTTATGTATCTTAGACGGCAAGGTCGGAGATGATAAAATAAGAGCTTGAGAAATGAACCAAATCAAACATTCTTATAATATAATTGGCTTGCATACTGAATTCTGTTACAGTAAAACAGGCTCCAGGACGGGGTTGTAATTCCAATGCCAGTGGGTTTGCTAAGGCTGAAAACTTCCACAGATGAAGGGAGAAGAAGAAAAAAAGGGGGAGGCAGAAAATAGGTCAGACAGGTGGGGTTGAACTGGGTTCAGATGCAAGCTGTCTGCTCAGTCAGGGGGGATATGAAGGGGTCTGTGGGGGTCTCAGGGGTCTGACACAGGGGGGAGGACAGGGTGGGACGTATCCGGTAGGAACATGGCTCTAAGATTAACGAAAAACATGACAACTTTTTTTATGCAGTTAAACATTGACTGGTCTGTTTTTTTTGTTTTTTTTTTACTTGTAGGTAATATGCATTGCAATGACAGAACATGAAACATTTAGTAGTGTATCTTTTCGTGCAGCCCTGAGTATGTCAGTCAGTGTGAAAGCTGGTTATTTAATTTAGTGGAGAGAGGCTATGCTGGAGGCAAAAACAAAATGTTGCCAGTGGAGCGAAGACAGTTGAGAGGTTGTGGGCATAAACTATGTGTAGTGCTCATTTCCTAAATTTCCTCTAACCAAATGAAGTCATTCCTGACATCCCAAAAGAGAAACGTCTCAGACAGGTTCAGAAGCATATGTTTCAGAATTCTGGATTTGTTTGGGTTTTTTTTTTTTTTTTTTTGGGTGTTGGTGTTTAGTTAAGGGGTTAACTAGTATCTTTATAATGAAGTAAAAAAAAAAAAAAAAGAAAAGTCTCCCTGCAGAGTAACCTTTGGATCACAACCTCCACATTAAAACATACATGTGAATGCATTAAGCCTTAAAAGAACAATAGTGGTATCAAGGATGTGTGTGCCTGTGTCTGGTTTTTAGATTGAAAACTTTTGCACACAAAGGGGCAGCGGTAGCGGTGGCTGGCTCAGAGGGCTGCAGGAGAGATTGGGTGGAAAACATGCACGTGTTCCATGGGATTTCATTACAAACCAGGAGTTCAAGTTTCTATTGGTACGACAAGGGCATTCCTGGAGATCTCCTCCTCACTCCAAACACAGGGCTTGTCCACATATGTGTGTCAGCAGTTCCTGTGTTTTCCCTCTCAAATTTCCTTCATCCTGGAGGATTTAACAGAGCATTCCCTCATCTTCCCCTAAGCATTATTCTCGCATGATCACGCAAACAAGGAAATGATCACACCGATATTAACCAGCAAATACATTGATACTTTGGCACAAAACCTCTCAGCACAGCCCAGACAGAATGGAAATGTTTATCCAGACGATAGACCATAGTAAAGGTCTCCCCCTTCTAGAACAGACGACCTATAACACAGCTAGACAACACAATACACACTGTTTCCAACAAGAGCTTCCAATACTGCTGTTAACCCAACTATGCCTGGGTTTTCACTTAATGCTTCGCAAAATGCTCATACCAGCAAGGGGAGGATTCACTTACGCTGTGTTAAACATTTAAAGAGCTTGGGTCAGGATATTACACAAAAGCAATGATCCTGATCCAAAATTAAGTGAAATAAAATGTCACTCTAAGACGTAATGGTGCTGGATGTTGGAAAAAATTACTTTTTTTTTTCACTTCTATCTAAACACATGCAAAGTCAATCCATTATCTGAATGTTTTTTTTTTTAATTTGACAAATTATTTTTTGTTCATGTGTCATGCAATGCTGACACAGTTATACAATCATAGTTTGGTAAAAGATTTAAACTGTTCCTCTAGTGGTTTTTCTCTGCTCTGCATGGCTAAGGTCTAAAGTTTTTCAGTACAGCAGCTGGTTTCACTGATTAAACTCCTTTGACAACAGAGGACGAGTGAATAAGTGACATTATCAACTGTTTTGTTTGTTTACAGTGAAAAGATTCTTGGCTCACACACACACACACACACACACACACACACACACACACACACTCTCTCTCTCTCTCTCTCTCTCTCTTGGCACACAGATGAAAACGGCTGCACAGATGTGTCACTGGATGTTCTGCCTTGCTGACCTGGAACAAATAAAGTTTTATGCCACTACACCGAGAAACACTATAGAGACCAACTAACACACAAGACCCTTTCAACAAAAGGGTCTTGTGTTTCAGGTGCACTTGTAGCGTTGCTGCCCACTAAAGCTACCGCCGTGTGCGACACTAAAAGCTGGACTGAGCGCTGTATAGGGAGAAGTGTTCCAGGTTCCAGACAGTTTAAGAGGCAATGAAACACTTGACAAGAGCACATCTCCCTTTCCCACAGAGGCCCTGTGAGCAGCTCCTTCCCTCTGGAAGTCAAGGTGCTTCTGGTGTAACATATGGCATCAGACATTAAAAACAGGAGCGTCTCCAAATGGTAGCAGCAGAGAGAGAGAGAGATACATAAATAGATTGAGGGAGAGAGGAAGAAAGGATGAGATAAAAGCACGAAACTGAAATATGGGCATGACTTATTCGATACAGTAATACTTCTGGACCATTCACAACACAACTCCCATTTCTGTGGAAGCTATAAATTCACAAGTATAAGTTATAGCATGTAAGCCTCTGTATATACAATATAAAACAGCATGTGATGAGATATGGCCTTCTAGGTATGGAAATAATTTATAGTTTAAGTTAATAATAATAGCTTAAACTATAATTTAAGTTTAAGAATGTGTTTTCCAAAAATGTATCCGAGACTGCTTTGAAAAGCTATTTAAAAAAAAAAAACTAAAGAAAGAAAGACTGTTTCTCTAAATTCCTATAGATCAAAAACTTTCTTTAGCTTTCACTTCCAATTTGAGTCCACCGAGGCTTAGAGATGGAGAGTGTTTTGTAAGCAACGGTGTGCAGACAGAAACGGCACGGGCCTTTAAGAAGGGAAAACGGAGAAAGTGTAGCTAAAAACACAGCTTATGGTGAGGAATGTCAACAGCGAACATTTCAAAGCACGGAGTAATTGCTTCAAGTTGACTGTAATTGGTTTGTCTTTAATCTGCCCTCTGTCCGCCGCTCCCATTTTTACAGTTACCAATTAAACACAGTTGTTACTTTGTTAGTGCTTTCTGTAAATACTACAAGTGGGACGATGAGCCAGGAAAAACCTTGTTATTTGTTCTTCCACCTCGTCTCCCTGTTCTGCTCATGATAATTAGTACCGCTGGGATCTTTTTTTTTTTTTTTTGATTGTTGTTTTTTGTTTTTTTTTGAGCCACAGTGAAAAAGTTGGAGCTCAGTGCAGAAACTTCTTTAACCTTTTGCACAAGCTGCTTTTTTTTACATTTTACTGCTTTTGAACCACTTACTGTGCTGTGCTGACGTGTTACTGTGACCACCTGTATTATTTTGTACCTACAGAACAGCACAAAATCGTATTTAAGGGTGTACAGAATAACAGGAATACCTAAATATCTTGCAATGTGTGCATCTGGTGAATCAGCAATTAAGACAATACTCAATACTCAATACTCAATACTCAATGCGACATTTCTAACTGGATTACATTATATGTTCTCAGAGAAAAGGTTGAATCTGTTTTCCACACTAGAGATGTTGATTGAGGGCCAAAGACTTTGAGAGAAGCTTAAAGTGTAAAAACCAATGGTGATAAATACATCTTGAAATAGAAATAACATTTTCCAACCCCGGGAGACCTGTGAGACCTGAGAAACAACATTCTTAACTAGGAAAACATACATTACAAAACCTTTGCTCAGCTTTTCACTTCATCAAACTACAAATGGGTATAGATGCTAGGTGTTGAGTGAAACATAACCTGTGTGTTCATTTAAGTTCTGAAATGAACAACATGAAAAGGCTTATTTTAAAATGAAGAATGAATATCACTAATGAGGCTTTCGTTGCCTTTTTGGCTCCTGTGTGTTTGCAGCACCTCACCAGGTCTGAATATAAGGCTTACAAGAGTACCAGATGGCACAGGCACCTCAGAAACAATGACCTCACACCCTTCCCCACTGATGGGGTGATAAAAGCATACAAACTTTCCCCATGGGCCAAAAAAACGCGGGCCTCCACGGATCTAAGTCCAGGTCTGGAAGCCCTCCGAGCCAGGTGTGAGGGGCCCGGAGAGGGGCCAGACCCCAGCCAGGCAGAGCCAGAAAATACCCACATCACTGAGGGAGCACTAACTGGCCACAGACACCTCCAGGGCTTTGAGAAGACGGAATGAAAACGTGAGGAAAAAGAAAAAAGTAAGATGGTGTAGATTGCCGAGAGAGCTGCAGGAACTACTATTTACAATGACGGCAATGTTCCAGCGAGCTAAGGCTGGGAACCTGTTCTTGTAAAATGCATACAGACTGGTGTGCATGTGTGACTACAAAAGACCCATAAGATTGATTTTTATTCATGAAAGAGAGCAAGATTGTTTTGTCGGGAGGTTTTTAATGCACACCAGACAGATGGGGTTCAAGGCCACATTCCTTTTTTTTTTTTTTTCTAAACTGGCCTCAACTTGAAAGGCATTAAAGAAAAAAAAGCCCACATTAGAAGTGATCAGTGTTTGATACCAAAGCAATTACTGTTGTTGCTTGGCTCTCAGTCTCTCTTCCTCTCTGTCTGTGTGCACGTGTGAAAATTTCAGGCAACTAATTTACTCCCCTCCTGGGAATCCCAATGACATAGCTCCTCTTGGAAGTCATCAGGAGTAAAGCAGCCAGATCTATAGACATTTCTGACTTGTGCATCTGCGTTCCAGCACATGCTCGACTTGTGTTCTCCAACACATGGCTCACGAGGGAGGGTGATCTACTACACTCCACATTTCCTCAACTGGTCAGGAGAAATTAGGTCAGGAGTTGAAACAGGTTAAAGGGGCTTTTGGGAGAGTGGTAGTTTGGTTTAGTTTCTCATGGTGATGTGAAGATGCATGAGGGGGAAACCCCACAGCCTGCAGAGATAAAGCAATAAATTAGCACATGAAAGAATAAAGAGAGTTCCACGGAAAGACACTGACACAGATGTTTTATCAGAGTTCTCTGGGAGGTAAGGGGGGGGTACAATAAAGAGGAGTGAAAAGATATGAGAAGTGGTCTCATCATTCACAGAACAATGACACTAACAACTCTTACATGTGGTCAACTGTGAGGTTTCCATAAGCCTGTCGTTCTCCTCCTCCTCTGCATTGTTTTGGCCATTAAAGCAGAGTGATTTATCAGTCTGAGACAGAGACCACGCCAAGTTCAGATGAAGCGTTGAACATTAAAGATCAGAGCCAGCAGAGGTAGTCCTGGCAGGGGTCATGTTCATGCTTATAACCTACCCAGGGGGCAACAATAGTACTTTGTCACCGACATCCGCCCTTCCCTGCTCTTTGATTTTTTTTTTTTCAGCGGCCAAAAAGGTCAGCAATAAGCATTTTAGGAATGTGCAGCATCTATATGAATAAACATATGATTGAAATATGCACCCAAATCATGAGGGTCGCCCGACTCTCATTTTAGCAAGGCTTAATGAAGTAGTAATGAGGTGTCTGAACTACAGAACTTTAGTCTTAAATGAAATTTTAATACCATAAAAGTTGGAGAGAAGCTTAAGCATTTGTGTTTACGTTTATTCTGTAAAATTAACTAATGATGTAAGAGCTTATGTCAAACGAGAGACCTGCAACAAATTTTCATGAAAAGATGAGGAAAAAACAACACACAGGGAAAAAAAAAAGCGAGAAAAAGAAAAAAAAGAGGTGGAGGCGGGGGGAAATTAGTTTTATGATCTGCAATATCCTGCCAGAACTTTTATTAGCCACTTAAGCATGTGTGACCTGCCCCCTCACAGCAGGCTGTTAAATGGTAGTGACCTTGGAGTGCTATTGTCCTCCAGCATCCCCGAGCATGCTGCCCCTGCCCCTCCCTGACCTTTACATGTATGATCTTTCACCTCACCGGCATGGGACAGATAAATCAACCAGCTGCCGCTAAACTTGACCTAACGTCCGTTTCATCCGTGACACACATTTGAGTTTGTTTACATACTTTAAGTGTGTGAGTGTGAAGAAGGTCATCAAGCGGAATCATCAATTAACATGGTGTACGTAAACACATGTGGTTCTGGATAGGTTTATGGAAAGAAAAGAGTTACAGGATTGATTAATAACATCCTCGATTCGCCGGTGCTATAAATTGAGGTGTGAGAAAGTAGAGAAGAGGAAAGAATGCAGTAAGTTTATTGGAGCAAAGCTGTGCTCTTCTGCAGTGGACCTACCCCTGAGGATGTAATTCTGGTAGTTCTGGTCAGCTTCGGCTCCCACTTTTATCAAACACGTCAGTCCCTCTGCCACCACAAACTCATGCACCAGGTCCTTGTCATCCTGGGAAGAAATCAAGGGGAAAGAGGAAGAAATTTAAGATCTGTCCTCCATCATAGACAGAGCCAGATACTATACTGATTTAATAGTTTTTTTTTTTTTTAGAAGTTATTCTAATATGATAGATTTAGTTTGACTCTACATTTTATATCATTGTTCTTAGAGATACATACATTTTGTTTTGTTTTTTGTATGAACATTGGTTGCAAATCGTAGACTAAGAATGAAGGGGCGTGTAGAGAAATAACAAAGTGACACCTGTTGTGTAATAGCCCACACAACTCTTTCCAATTACTTACAAGAGATGTATGTGATAAAGAAGTAAATCAATCCCAAACAGGTCCGGGAAACTGTTGAGATGATTTCTGCCAGTTAACTGTTCACAGCTTATATATATGACCAATTACTTTGCATGCTTAGAGCAGAAAAACTGATACAACAACTCAGTTGTTGCTACTCCGATTTCTTTATGTGATCCATTGTTTGCCATCAGCACGCTTTGCATTTCACCCTCTACAGAATCCTCAGCTGGATAAACGTTATCTATCTTCACTGGCTTTTTACATCCAGTTATAGCTACTGCAAGCGCAATGAGCAATGCAATCTGCCTGCAGCTTGGTCAGATGGACTCCTGTTGCTTCAGCCTCCCCACTTCACCCGGCATTTTGTCCTCGATGACAAAACCACCTGCATCTCTCACACCTGTCGATGACTCTGTAATTTAAAGCCAAGCAGGAGGCTTTCTGCAGGATTTAACATTTTCTGATACACTCTGCTGTTCAGATAGGATACAGAGGAAGACAGCAATAAACACTGTGAGGTGGTCAGGGCTCCTTCTCTCCCAGGAGGAAGCGTAAGTGCTTCCAGAACAGCTTCACCATAGATCTGTGATGGAGACTCCAGTCATTTGGCAAAGAGTCTAAATATACAGGAGCGCATTAAAGAAACAGAATGAACAGCAGTTCTGAGACTCATACACTATACTTCTGCAATATAAGGAAGTAACTGGTACTACAAATGAAACTGTACAAAGCCACAAGTAAAAAGTGAGCCATTCTAATCTTTTCTGGATCTGCATCATCGTCTGTTGCTGTCTTTTTCATCCAGCTGTCACTTAACCCTCCCCCTCTGCAGTCGACTGCCCAGCAGCCCAGCCCAAGAGTGTGAGTGTGTGTGTGTGTGTGTGTGTGTGTGTGTGTGTGTGTGTGTGTGTGTGTGTGTGAAGTATGACCAGACCTGAACACTGCACAGCTGCCACGAAGGCAGACTCTCAGCAGCACGACTCTGCCTCAGGAAAACAATGCCTTGTCCAAATGTGAGTGTACATGCGCTCCCTGATGCATGCGTGCAAGCTACATATAGCTAAGTCATGTAAATGTGCATACATGCACGTAAATATTGCAAAGCCCAGCAAAAAGCATGGCAAGGGATACATCACAAGGACTGCTGCTTTTCTGAAAAAGATCATGACAAACACAAAACGCTGTGGAATTTACTGGCTCTTGTGAGCTGCAGTTTTAAGAAAAAGACATTCTTCAGAGGCCAGAAAGAGCTAGAAAAGAGAAATAATTACCTGAAAAATCTGCTTGAGGGAAAAGAGGGCTCTGCGTAGCTCCCGTCCAGTTGAGTTGTAGAGTTTTTCTGTTTGGAGAGAGAAAAGGAAAGAATGGAAAAATCAACAGTCACACATGTGTCACTTAAAAAAAAAAGCGAGTAGAACAAATCTTGACAGGAAATTCAGGATGACTGTAACTTCTCTTGAAAAATAAAGTGCCCATCTACTTGTGTTTTAGTGCATCATTTGCTTTACACATGATGTTTCCATGAGCTATAAATTTCTCCTTCAAAATCACTTGTGTGTTATGTCTGAATCATGCACACATGACATTGGCAGCAATTATCCCAAGTAGCTAAATATGAAAAATATCCTACAAGAGGAACAGTGAAAGCAAAAGAACAGTAAAAAAAGAACAGTAGGAGTAACTCAAAGCACATCTGTGGAGAATTAGTGAACAGAGGATGTTTCCTGCTGACAAAGCCATATCTGTAACTTACCATAATACAAAGTCATGGCAGAACCTTAAGCCAATAGCCACCACAACAGCTAAGACGAATACACCCGTTAATCAGTTATGGAAACTCCACAGGGTACTAGAGGAGGTATAAGACAGATGACAGATGGTTGTGATGGAGGCGTACATTTCCTGCAACTACTCTGACAATCCTTCACCCTGCGTGCAGCCTGCAGAGTCTGCCAGGGAGTGGCAGCGTTGAGCACGATGCTAGTAGCTCACTCATCACTGCTGTGCGAACTCTCTCTGACTCAGCAAAACCTGCTGCAGATACAGCAGCATAGAACCCACTCGAGTCCAATGCAGAGCAGCACAGTTCAGTCCTCTCACTCTCTGCCTTTCTCTCTCTCTGCTGTCTTTTTATTCACCCATTGCTTTTTATTTTGATGCAAAATTCACTCTCATTTTCATACACACACACACACTGTCTACATAAAGACATGATTAGCACCCTGCAAAGTGGCTTGAGTCTGTTACACCACTGCTGACTAGATGGGCAGGAAAATGTGTGTGTGAGTGTTTTTCAGTTACAACTTGTATATCCAAACATGCAGTTGAGAGAAACAATTAGGTAGGCACAACATATGTACATATTGCCTTGAATACACCCTTCATGCACATAAAAACACACACACACACACACACACACACACACACACACACACACACACACACACACACACACACACACACAC
>JBBMJY010000025.1:12853500-12902381 GCA_037833715.1 Toxotes lorentzi | reverse complement strand
CACACACACACACACACACACACACACACACACACACACACACACACACACACACACACACACACACACACAAATCAGCTGTGCCTATGAGCTCCTTGGCTTTACAAACAGCTGCCACTAATTCTATAGAGAAGTGTGAGAAACACACACTGATGAGTGTCTACGCTTGGGATTCACAGCAAAAAGCCTCTATTCATTCATCCATGGAGTAAATCCCTTCAGCTGATGGACTGAGAGACAGACGGAGAGAGAAGGAAAAAGGGGGTGTGTTGCCAGTTCTGTGGGGGCTCACAGGGTACTTCAAGACACCGGGCCAGGGTCCCTTTCCTTGTGACACACAACATTTTCCCAACACACATGAGCCTTCACGTGGCGTGACAGCAAGTATATGTGTGCCCAGTGAGACAACTATCATCCAGCTTTGTAAACTCAAACCCTTCTGTGAAAAGGACAAAGCTATTTCAGTGGGAACATGACAACAAGATAGTGATTTAAGAAAATAAGTAATGTCAAATATGAGTCATACTTCGGGTTAATCTTAGGACATATTATTGCAGGGAAAGGTTGTCCACAGCAGTGTAACTCTACACACTTCATATTATTGGTGTAATCCATTCTGCTACAGACAGACAAGACATTGGAGATGCATCTGTACTGCAGACAGCCTGGGACTGGGCCATATGAGGTTCAAAGGCTCCCATTCGATGAGGCTGCATGCTGAAATCAAACACCTCACAATCCAGTTCCAGGAGAGTTCCTTATCTTTAGAAGATGTCTTGTTTCTAATTTATGACTCTGATGGTATTCTGCATGAGTGAAGCAGAGCTTTAAATGTTTTGTGCATGCAGTCCCGTACATGGCTCAGACACCTGATGAGTAGATGAGTAGTGGTCTTTTATGGAAGAGTCCCAGCAAGTCACTGGCAACCACATCCACCAGGAAATAAATCTCCAGAGGTCCAGAGGTATTAGAAGGGGAAGCTACGCGATGTTGGTGATTTATGTCTTTATAAATTACAGGAAGGAACAGTGACTGAGCCTTTTTTCGGCTCAGGCCTCCTACATTGGAACTCCCAGCCTGAGCAACTCAAGGTTGTCAAAGTCGGCATCGTCTTTGAAATCTCTTCTCAATACCGACACATTTTTGTAGAAAGTTGTATTTTTCTTTTCTTTTATTAAGTCCTTTTTAAAGTTCATGTTCTATTTTTATGATCATCATGTTGTGTGGTGAAGTACTTTGTTTCTCTACTGATAAAAGTGATGTATAAATAAACAACAGCAATAAGTATTTAATAATACTACACTCAGTTTTATGGCTGAGAAATGTAGAAACACTGCTCTGTTTTGTCATTGTTTTATGTATCTAAAATCAAATCCAGGGTTGAGGTACCAAAGAACCAAAGCTTTTTAAGCCCTGCACCCTCCTCTACAGGTCAAGGTAGGGCCATATCTGGAGTCATCTTCCTGGAGTTCAGGAAGATGACTCAGAGTTTAGATTAGGGATCTCTAAACAGAAAAGCTCTCTGATCACTGGGGCGGAAACACAGATGGGGGATACTCTGGGTTACTCATCACACCTTCACCATACAAAGCAAACTTGATTTGTGGTGCTACTTCACCCCTTGCCTTGAAGCAGTGTGCACTTTTTCTTCTCAGATTCTTAACTGCACTTCCTCACCACTGACACTGGATGTTAAGCAGTCAACAGATAAATTACACCCAGCACTGCTGAACAACCAGTGGTGGTTTTGCCCAGATCACAGCACAGCACTACGACAGTGATGCATCAGCACCTTGGCTGTCTTTGGGTTTCAATAAATCCCAGGAGCATGTTTTGTGTCTGTTTTTGTGCATGCGTGAGTCAATTAGAAAGAGCACGGCAGAGAAATTCTTGCAGAGTCCCTCTGCCATTTGTACACAGGGCTTGTACTTAGCCCTGTAGTTTGGACAGCAATAAAACTGTCAGAAAGTTATTCCTGCCCAACACACAATGATGCCTGTCTGCAGGAACAGAAAGTTCCTTCCCTGTCCCTGTCCGCGGTCCACACACCGATGCACCTCCCAGAGCCCCATCTCTAATGAGAAATAGCTCAGTGCAGATTAGTTCCATATCATTTGGCACAGATATGCACCCGAAAGTATGGGGCTTCTGAATTTCCCTATTTAGGAAAAGAACCCAGGCACTCATTTATTGAGAGGAAACGCTTGTGAACCCAAACTCTCAAAGTCATGTTCACCTGAAACTCTAAAAACCAACCTAAAACTTCAAACTCAATAGCTTGCTACATTTGTCATGGATTTGTTATTGGGCCAAGGCAAACCTAGGACTAGAGGAAGAAAGGAAGATATGATGGATAACATGTAGTTTAGGCACTGAAAAACTTTGTGGGCACTTGAGATGCACCTTTCTGTTCTCACTGGACCGTATTACAGCTACAGTAATAACATAAAGAAATTTTCCACAGTCTGACCTTAAGATGAATTCAGTTTATCTTTTTAATGCCAATAGACCCATCCAATCATGTCGCCAATTACTCTTCATACCACAAAACAAGACAGCCTTAAAATTAAAAGAATGTATGAGTGCATCTAAGGACAAGCAGCCGGTTTATTTTCCATCATCTTCACTTTCACCTTAGGCTTTTTCTGACAACTACCTGACAGTGGTAAGACTCAACAGAGTGAAAGTGTTTCTTTGATGCCTCATATTTATGTGCCAATGAGAGCAGCTGTTTTCTCCTCCTAAATTGCAATTCACAGTCACGTTTTCTCAGCTGGAACAGCTACAGGGATGTAATGGTCTCATAATTATAAGTATCATAAAAGTAGTAGAAGAATTTCTATAATCATCAGGAATGTGCTCTAATGCCCAGAGTAAAAGAGAGCGAAGAAAATCCTGTTGTGGGGCCTGAAACATTCAGACATGACAGGACTACATGGATGGTTGTGCTACTGTTGGAAAGACAACTTTCAAAAGCAAACCTGTCTTGTGCTGCTTCAGACACCTTATGATTCGGACATGTCTCTATGTGCCAGCACATTTCAGTACTGCTATCTAGTATGAGTCATGGGTCACTTTTTATTTATCTCCACATGCCAGTCTCAGCCTGAGACCAGTCCCCACCACTCACTTCTGAACAGCTAACAAACAATCAAAATTAGTTTGCAGATAAAACCCTTAACCTTGCTCATTTTCCATCTACAAACACACATCTGAAATGCTCAGTTACTCATGTGTTCGCATGCCTGTATTTCCAGAAAGTGCCATAAAATGAAAGGGATGACTACCACTGCTCATGCTTTGCGCAGCAGGCGGAACGCATAAACCACATCCAAAGCGCAGCCAGGAAACCCACAAAGACCCCACTGGGCAAGACAACCCCGCACACACCGCTGTAAATTAAACTGTGTTTGCTTTCAGGCGTGGAGCTGTCAGACAAGAAGCTGAGGAGGAGGATCCTTAGCGTTGTACTGGTGAATGTATATAAAACTTTCTTCAACAATCCACAATCAAATCAACAGCCTTCATGTGGGATGCAGAGATGCTGAGTTCAAGACAAAAACAGCGCGTATGAGATCATGGAACATTTGATATGAGGCTGAGGCATGAGCAAAAAACCAAAACACAGTCTGAGAATTTCTTTAGAGGACGTCAAGGAGATAAAGGCTAGCATGCGCTACTATATCCAATCAAACAATCTTCTTAGAGCTCATCACTGAATAGAATGGGGAGTGACGACAATTAACTTTCCAACCTTGCGAAACCTTACAAAGCCTAAATGAGCCGCAGGAGTGACAGAAGCAGCAATGTTGCAAAGCACACACACACACACACACACACACACACACACACACACACACACACACACACACACACACAGCCATGGGAATACAGTACTGCATGCATGTTGCAGTGAGCAGAATTTGTCACAAGTCAGTGTAGAAGTGCAACTGAAGTTGTCTGCCTGAACTGGCGGAGCTGCTTTGATCAATGATTAGCCCTCAGGAAAAGACTGAAAAGCATCAGTGCACATGCATGAATGCCTTGTAAGGCAACCAAATAGCTAGCTAAAACCCACATTAATCAAATGGGAGGAGAAGGATGGTGTCTATGTGCAGCCTCGGAGAAATAAAGGTCAGTCTGTACTGTAAAGTTTTGGTCTGGTCAACGCTGGACCTTAAGATTGGACTTCAGTCCCAAGCCAGTGTCCTGCCCATGTCTGCATTTAGCCCTGTCCCAGAGAGCACCGGAGACTGCTCCACCGGTCAGTGAAGGCCACAGACTCTGTGAGAGGTGACGGTGGTCAGACTGAGGTCAGGCAAACTGTAGCCATCTGGGAGAGCACAGTCTCATGTGTGCCAGCGATGCCACATCACTGCCTGCCATGTGTAAGGACTAAGGGACCCATCTTTTCATTTTCGTCCCCTGGTATTTTCATGAGAAACCCTTGAGTTTACAGTATGTGTAATGGCCTTCTGCAGTCACGAAACAGCAGCACAACAACATCAACAGAGCTTCCTTCTCATTTTTTTCCCTTCCTCCTTTCTCTGTCTGCTAGGAAAACCTCCTGTTCCGACATTTATGAAGAGAAAACACAAGTAATTAAAGGTGGAAGACCTCCCAACATGTGCATCGGCTTGTAACATGCTACTTAGCGGACTGGGCTTTCTTCTGCTCTTTTTATCCCCTTCACCCTGAACAAAAACATAAGGTGAATGATGGGTCAATAAAAGCAGATTATAGCTCGCAGGTGGAAATCATTAAGTGGGAATGCAGGTAAGAATGAGATCACTTTCAGCGTGTTTTGGGTTTTGAGTGCAACCGAACAGTGGATCAAGACAATTATATGGAAAACGTGAGTGGGTGTGCGTGAACGTGCACTGAACACACTGCACACATGCGAGAATATGCACACACTCACACAGGCAGTTTACAAAGCGCACAGAGGAATAAAGACATTAATTAATTTGTTCCTGTAGCCTGGAGTTTATTCAAATGCTTTGGAAGTTGTGATGGAAGACACATGGAGATGATGGTTTAGATTAGAGAAAACTGAGTCGGGCCACACAGTCTGAAGAAGCCTCTGTCATTGGCAGCAGGCCCCACAGGAAAGGCCTGCACGGACCCACAGGGCGTGAAAGTCTCTAAGCAGACACACAGCTAAAGCATGGGACGGAACAAAATCACCAAAACAACTAATAAATCTGAGCTTAATCTAGCCATGAGAAAAGAGTTTGCATACAGGACAGGGCTGGAAAAACTTTAAAGTCATGTGCACTGCTTCTGTGTATATGTGTTTTGCCATCTTTAATTTAGATAGCTGCTCTATGAAGGGCTTTCACAAAAGATCTTACAAGGTCAACAATGAAGAATGTCTGGACTGCGTCCTTTCATGTTTTATGTTAATGACGGTGTTGGGAACATGCAAATAAACCACGCTAATTCATTCTGATTTGATTTCCTTCACGGACGTTGTAGCTGGACATCCTCTACACATAGTGTCTCACGGGAGCAGCGAGGAGATCAGGTTTCTGGCCTGCGACACTCTATCCTGGCATAGGTATTTGATACCAAGGCATACCACGTTCCAATAAACACAAAACCTGGCCCACAGAGCTCAATGGCACTCATTGTCCCCCTCAGTGGAAACGGGGAAATTGGATTGTTGTGTTTATTGATGTGTTTACGCTAGACATCCAGTGGAAGTTTATGTTTTTGTCAGTCCCAATAACTCTCCTGGAAGGCAGCAGTGGCATTTGTCATTATAGCCTCTTGGCTTAAGTATTTTAGAGCACAATACTACTGTTTAGCCTCATACACCCTTTTTTATTATTCCTGCAGTTAAAGGCCAGCTAATCATCTCCTGGTAAGCTTCTTCAATAAACTGTACGTTAACCAGCCATCAAGATACTATCTAATGCTGTGAAAGAGAAACAGTGGAGGAAAGTGAGGGTGGAATCTGCAGAATTCCAGATGAGGATAGAGCCATGACAGCGAGGCCAATGTGAGGACAGACAAATCTTTCATTGGTGCCTGCCTGTCTAATGAGTCATTCCTTAGCTACCAGGTGGGGTGACCCTCACTACACCGCCCTCCCCTCCCCCCCTCCAGTAAATACCCCCCTTTTATTCCCTCTGCTTTTTGGTAGCCGCCCCCCCAACCCCTTTCACCTCCTCAGCAGGGTTTCCCCTCACTAGCCACCACTGACACAGATACGTAGTGGAGCGGAGAGCAGAGTAAAGGCATGTACTCATTCAGCAGACCAGACAAAAGCCTGACACAGATATAACCACGGAGATCAACACTTGAAGTGGGTCTGTTTAGGGTGGTGACAAAAACGACCGTAATCGCTTTGATGGATTTATAAAGATACGCAAACTGCTGACAGAGTCATTAGCGTTAATTCTACGATTCTGTAGATGAATGCTCATCTAACAATCTGTATATAAAACTCATCCAACCTCCATCCAACTCAGAGTCTGAGTTGGATGGAGGTTGGGTCAAGGCCGTTCCCCATGTGTTGCTTGGCAGCTGCTGCAGCCAAACAGCTTTTCTTACGGCAGTAAAAACCAGGCCATGTGCATATAGATGCAGGACCAGATGCTTAAAGAGAGGATTTCAGTCCATATATTCCCCTCCTATCACATGTGTGCACATATACTGTAGTTCTATTTTTTTTTATTTTTATCTTTTTATCCACAAAGTCAAGTACTTTTCTCAATTTAGACTTTTATGATCCTTAAAATCAAAAACGTTTCATTTCATGTTCAGCAATTAAATGAGTTTTTTTTTTTTTTTTTTTTTTAAGGTTCTTTTCTTCCAAAAGTAGAGTTGGAAAATATTCTCAACAATGACCTCAATGACTCTCCCCTAACCTACTTCACTCCCCTCTTCCTCTCTCACTCCTCTTGGCTGTCTCTCTGCCTCCGACTTTCTCTGCTCCCTCCTATTCTCAACAACCTGACACGTGGGGAAATGCACCAGTGCGAACTCTGTCCAATAAACACAGTTGTGCTGAGACCACATCTATTTCAGACTCAGCTCTTGGAATAGGAAGCAGACCGATGTGGACCCACACACAGCTGTGACAGTACACCATCTCATTTCCATACTACTGGCCGCTCTGTGACTATACTTAATGGAAAAGAGATGGAAAAAAGCTCTCCTGTCTCACACAGTCTTTCTGTCAAAACACCTGATTTGTGCACAAGTGGGACTCACTGCGGTCTCCCTCCAGTTCCTTTTTTTGTTTGTTTGTTTGTTTTACAAGTTCTGCTGGTGGAAAATGTGTTTCCTCTTCTCTTCTCAGTAAAGAAGAGGAGGACCTTTGGCACCTGTCTGTCAGTGGCTTAGGTAAAGACGCAACCTAGTTAACCTGACATCCAGTCTAATAAGCGCAGCTCCCCTGTCATCAGTGTTGACCTCAACTCATAATAACCCTGGGTAATTACTTCCACCGGTCTGACTGACACTTAAAAACACATTTGACGGGGAGGAGAGAAGAATCTGATCTTTTTACATAGCATCAGTATCCAGTGAAAACCACGTAGCTCCAAATTTGGAGATTTTGAATTTTTCAAATAAACTGAACGGTCAAGCGTTCCTCTACGCCCTGACAAACCTCTCTTACCTTTTAAAGTTAAATAAACCATCTAAAAACCCACTGGACACTGTCGCAAAGCTGAGAACAGGGCTGCTTTTCTTAGCCAGAGAAAAACTGACCTTTTGGTTTACATAGTTCTCACACAATCACAAGTAACAAGTAAAAGTAGCATATAAATGTCTGACAGGAGATAAAATGTGTTGCACTGGGCTTATGAACCAAATCACACAAAAGGAACAAGAAGTACTGGCTATGTATGAAAAGCATATGGAAAATTATTTACCTGGCTGAACAAAATAAAGCCTGGACTGAAAACAGCAGAGCTTTCCAGAATTAAAGCATGTATGAGGAAAACACAGGCTCTGAATGAAGTACAATATTGTATGGACAAGTATGGACAATCCTTATAGAGTTAACAGGAACAGAAACAACAGAAAGACCAAGGTCTCATTCTCTCACACGTGGTGAAATATCTCCAAACACTACTCATTTCTTGGCTGTGAGAGGTTTATGCCATTATCTTTGATCCGGATCCACAATCAGACTGGCACAGACATTACCTACAGTACAATCATCAAACAAGTGAGCACTTGAGTTGTTTGTTTTTACAGTGTGTGTAATCTTTCCCTTTTGGATCTGGCCCTCAAGGTCTTCACAGAGAAATGATTTCTAATGAAACCAGGGAGGACGTGCAACGAGGAAGGAATTTTATCAAAATGCTGTCCAGCTCTAATAGGTGTGGGTGGACATGAAATGGGGCACGGATGCCTCTCTCTCTAGTGATTTGCCATCATAAACATCAGTTACCATGACTGTCCTGGCCTTGCATGACCACCCTTTCATGTAAGATTGTTGCGCCTTGGCACTGGCTGTGATATGCCAAGGTAGGTGTGAAGTGTGATCTGACTGCTGACAGGTGGCAGAGCCTGGGGAAGGGTCAGGTCAGCACTCTCACTGACAACCAAAGAGGCAAGGTACAATGGCATTATATGAAAAGCATACTATGATTTTAGAGGCGTGATACGTGCTCACGGCACCGACTTGTCAAACTTAGTGTAATTTAGATGTAATTACAATCCAATCCAAACTGTTTAACAGACATCAAGTGCACTAAAACAGAACGTTTTTTTATGGATCAGAGGAGATGGCTTCACCCTGAACTGTTAATTATTGCTGTTGTTGAGGAGGTGTTTTGTTTGGACAGACACTTCTTTATTCTGAGGTGTCACTGAAATGAATATAATCCATGCTTGGCACAGACAGTCACAGGACTCAAAGACCTGTTTTGTCCTCTGGGGCCAATATGTTTGCTCAACTGGAACAAATTCACAATCAACATGACTGACTGCTTTCTCATCAAAATCCTTCTTAACAATGCCAAATGACTGATGTGTTCGCTGTTTTGTTCCTCATAAAGTTTCACACAGATGTTAGCAGGTAAGGATTAAATATTTGCTTGGCAAGTTAAATGAGTACAGTCAATGACAGGCTATTGGCATAATAAATGTTTTTTTTTTTTTGTTTGTTTTTTTTTGTTGTGGGCCTATTTCAAACTTCTCCCTGCTGACTGTCTTGTACAAACTGGCTGCTATCCCACAAGCACTGTTGCTCAACATGTACTCTTGGCATAAGAGGTTTAGCAGTTTGTTGCCGTGATTTAACTCAACAATATAAAGCAGTAATGCCATCAGATGCACATTTTAGTTACCAGATCCCAAAACATGTGGCTGGTTGTGCGGTGCTAAAGAAAAGCGGAGCAATATCTCAAATATTCGAGCATGCCATCCTCCCTGTCACCCTGCTGGGGAGGGTCAGCCATCATTATTCTCCAGTGACACTGGGCCTCTTAGCACCCCTGACATATTTGGACTGGTCTGAATAAATACGGTGATACAGTACCCTGGATCACTGTACCACACTGGGCCTGTCTCGGAAAGGAAAGGTAACTGCAGCATAAATCCATCAAACTCATCCATCAAACACACACACACACACACACATTAATCCATATTATGATGAAAGGAGATACAGGGGGACTCCACAAATTTGAGATAAAATGTAATAATACTACTTTGATAAATACGAGTGCCCTCTCTTGTTACCCAGGGAAAATCAACAAGACATGGTCCAGTATTTTGCAGTAGGCTCCTTGTCTACATTTTTCAGCAACACACTGGGCCTCTTGCTCATCATTCATCTGTCACATAAGAGGGTATCTACTGCATTTTCCAAAATTGCGTGGAGGAAACCAAGGTCTTTCTAGCATGCACAATCCTTAATGAATGCAGTTTCCAAAAATTCTCTTAGTTACAGAATATTTAGGGTGTGTTTTCTGCAATTAGCAAATCTCATTTCTCTTGTTTATAAAAGGGAAGAGTTGAACAGAAAAAGAACATAAAAACCATGTGCTACAGGAGATCATAGAAAAATTTAAAACAAGAGACAGAGTTCTGCTGCTTTGTTTTTATTAGTTTCTCAGTTTGACAGCCTGACCAATGACTTCCGAGAATGACTATTTTGAAAAATATGCTTGCTTGGAAAATTCAACAAGGGCCATATCTTCAATGCAAAACAAAGGGGAAAATTACAGCCTCAATGAAGAGTAAGATGGGAGAAGGTGTGCTTTACCAGCAACTGCTGCCCACTTTGAAGAGAGACATACCTGGCTTTCAGCAAACATGCCCTAGCAATATAAATCATACTAAGAGATTTTTGAAAACCACCATTAGGAGCCAGTCATGCATCCCTGCAGCATGACAGTGTCAAGGTGCAGAGGGATTGGCTGGCACACCCAAAGCACCCTCAATTTCTGATAGGATAAAAAGGCGTTCTGGCTCGCAGCACTACAGAGGATCAGCCGTCTTTTGGCAAGAAAGAATGTAAAGTGTTTTCTTACCTTATTTAGCCAAAGTCAGCCATCATATCACAGAGCATGTAATGGGGAAAAAAAGGAGAGATACAGGAGGAGTGATAAGATTATGATTCAAAGCTATTATGATCCAAACCTATAAAAAAAAACAGTGTCAACAAAGCATACCTTGAAGCAGTGAAAAGATATGTGTGGTATGAGGATGACAAGAGGTGTGCAGAGCCCAACACTCACATTATTTAGGGAGGAACCACATGCCACGGGATAACAGAGTCTCTATAACATTCATATTGTAGGAAAGGGATGGGGTGGATATATGGCACTTCTTGCTGCTCCGGTAAGTGGGAGAGTTATTTAAAGACTAATTCCAGATTAATTTAGCTACTAAGTGTATGAATCTGACACTGTCACACGTGACAAGACACAGAATGAGGCTGGACACTCTCTTATTTCACAGCTTATGATGCATCTGATTAAAAACTTAACGTAAGTTTGTGTGTTCTCATGTGAAGGCTTGGTGTTTGTGTGACTCCTGGGATGACAGAGATAAGAGATTCCTGGCAGTCTTTAAAAGGAAAAGTACTGACATATGGGAGACTGGGAACTAAACATGTTACAGTAAATCAAATGAAGGAGAACTTCATGAAAACCTCAACAGAGATGGTTAAATGTTTGAAATTCATTCCTGCTTTTAAAGTGTGAGCAACTTGGTGATGCCTTTGTTATAGTTCATGACTCATCAGTGCAGAGTGAGTGTCTATGCCATCCTAACCCCTAGAGGTCTCTGTCTGGTATTTTTTTTCCCCAGGCATTACTGTGCATGAGTTAACAGGTTTAACCATTCCAACAAAGCGGGAGGCCAGTGTAATAAAGTCAGAGAAAAGACCTTGCTCTCTGCATAGCAGGGGGTATGCTTTACGCATGGCTGCATCTACATCTAAGAGGACATACACTGCGTCTACATAATTTTGGTCAATGAGATGACACTGCTGTTCTGGTTTTCCATCTTCTTCCCAAAGTCAAATATAATGTGCTGCTGCAATTTGCAATCAGTTGTAGTGAATTTTACTTCTGGAAATCAATTGTTATGTATATTTACTGCATGTTTCTGCAAATTAGGTATAAGTTAGTTTGAGATAATGAATAACTGTTCTATTTTCTCAAACTGGCAGCATTATTGTACATATAAAGATAATTATTTCCAGAATGAATTCACTGAACAATTGTTTAACAGAAAAAAAAAAATCATTTGGCTCAAAGAATGGCTGCTTGACTCTCTTACATGGTGCATGACCACACATACCTTTGCAGGTATCCCCCCCGCCAATGCAAAAATGCTGAGATTTTGGGCTGGGGGTGAGGGGTGGGCGACTTTCTCGGTCTGCGTGAGACGAGGTTTCAACAGGCAACAGCCCTGCACGATCGCAACGTAACAAGTTCAGACACCTTAGCCTAACACTCTTGCGCCAGACTCAGGCCGTTTGATGTTTTCGCATTAAGCAACTCCATTCCTCTGGTACTCCCCCCCCAACCCCCACCACCGCCTTGACCCTGTGCCAGTTTCACCAAAACCTTTTCAAGCACACCTGGTAGTGGTTAGGCTCAATCACAGCACAAAGCTCCTGAGCGCTGCTGCAGAAGACAGGAAGAACGTGACAGAGGAGGTGCTTTCATTAACACATCTACTCAGTGTACTGTATTTCATAGTGGAGTTAGATCTTTGTAAGTAGGTGTAGTTGACAACCCATCCTTTCTTTGACCTACAATGTTTCATCCAACTACTTTATTTATGTGCAGTGCAGTTGGACCAAAGATTACTGCAGTAAAGTTTTGAAAGCCTAAATGTCTAAACATCTGAATGTGTCATGTAAAAAAACTGAATGAAACTGATTTTTTTTTTTTACAGGACCTCTGTGACAAATAATAGTTCTGAAAATAGGTTTGACCCACATTCAGAGGATAGTATTTTACGAATGAACAGGAGTTATTACAGAGAGAGGTTCTCATAAAATTCTGCCACACCTGCTAAGGGGTGTTGGAGAGTTAAAGCACTTTACCATAGGTGGAGTCAGGATGGGATTGTGTGTGTGTGTGTGTGTGTGTGTGTGTGTGTGTGTGTGTGTGTGTGTGTGTGTGTGTGTGTGTGTGTGTGTGCAGTATTTGGGTTACAGTTTCACATTCACCAGCTGCTGTATCAAAGGCTTAATGAAACGGTGTAATTTCACTGATTTAGATCAAATTTCACAGCTCAGGAGATTTTGAATGAGTTGTGCAGCAGATTCCAGGAATCTCCCGTCAGCACATTAGGCTAGTATCAGCAGGTACAATAGATACTGGAATGAAAACAACTCTGTGATCCCGGTGTCTAATCTGTACAAATGTGTTCATGCTCTCTAAAAATTTTCTTGCTGTTCTCGAGGCTGCAGTGGGTGTTTGACTGGACTATGCTTGGCTCTGATCTGGCTCAGATAAATGTGGAACTTTGGAAATGTTGGACCAAGCCAGCTGGATTCCATAAAGGCCTCAAAGCGGCCTTTGCACTCTCTGTAAAAGCCACGGGATTTAACCAGCAGACAACGCAACCTCTATATATTCTAAATATTACATGATCAGAAAGAGAGGAGGTTAGATAAGCAGAGCAGAATATACCACACAATTACAGACTTACAAACACAAGCTGTGTTTGGCCTGAGAACAATGGCAGCTTGTGAATGAATGCTATGATTTGCATACTATTGAAGTATGAAGAGGAAGAAAGAACATATTTTGCTCAATGACTAAAACAAACATTGAAACATTCCTAATGGCATCCAGAGGGGGAAACAGACATATTTGTTTACAGTGTCAGGGTAATGGCTGTACTATTTCGTTTGGGCTCCTTCAAATGGACTTGTTATTGATATGTTTGATCACAGGGTGGGAGGATTTCAATTTTTTTTTTTCTGTTATGGCCTTTCTAAATTTTCCATCACTGGACAAAGGAAGGAGGTGTGACAACTATACTAGAACATGCTACTACTAGTTACATGCTATAACTGCCAGCCAGCATAAGTTGTAGTTTAAGCTAATTTTAAAATCAAAGCCTCAAAAACATTTTTGAACTTTTGAAGTTTTCAGTGCCCTCTGTAGTTAAAGCTGTGATTTGAACGTGGTGCTATTTTTAATCTGATGGCATTGATGGTAGCCAGCAGTCATTGCTCTGGTGTTTGTGCTGCACTTCCAAGAGATCATTTTGTGTTTAAACAGCGTCGGAATGCAGGGCTGAAGCGTCTTTGTTTTGACTTCTGCAGAAAGCTCCTAGTCTTTTCCTTCTCTGCCCTTTGTTGGTTATGCTAACTGTCGAGTGTTTTATTTACTCACTCACTGATTCCTGTTCATCAGAGAATGCTATTGAAAACAACAGTTTATGGTCATGCTAGCTGCTCTCTGAGGCTGTACTTAGACAGAGTGACGCTTTTACCTAAATGTTAATGCCAGCATGCTAACATGATCACAACGACAGTCTTAACATGCTGAGGTTTAAGAGGTATATTACTTATCATGTTTAGTGTGTTAGCATGCTAGCATGCTAACACTAGCATGCTAACCCCTAACCCTATCCCTATTTACAATTAACCACCTATCAGCATCTGATACCACTACAAATAAGCTCAGTATATAGGCTAAATGAGAGTAAAAGCCAAAAATACAGAGAAAGGCAAAAATACAGAGAAAGGCAGACATGGTTGGTATTAAGTTTTTTTGCTTTAAGTCAACAAAACTGATGCCATGATCTCATTTTTTTAAGAAGTTACTAATTACTATTTTTTGCAAATATGACTGAAATAAATATCCAAGTGGTAATGACAGCTGGAAATTTCATTTATTCTCAAACCTATTCTATATATATAACTGCATATAATCCACTGTAATCACTTACTGTAGGTTTTTTACCTGCCCCACATGACCAATTCTTCTTACCTACCACCAGTACAATACCATATATAAACTGTAGCAGTCTGGTGGTAAATTACATGGACGGAAATCACCATCTTGGGTTGTTTGATTAGGTGAACACTTGCACATTTTTGTGCAAGTGAATGCGGCCTGACCACTGAGCCGCTGTGCCGCCTTCCACACACAGTCAATTTGTTCATCCTGTCACACTGAATGCGAATGCCCTGTATGGCACCAAGACACCAGAAAATTAGACAATGACAGGGAAAATATGAAAATAATCATTAAAGAGCAAAGCTACATATTTGTTTGACAAGCTTATACTTAAAAAAAAAAATTATATCCAACAGACAGCAAGAGAAAATGACAGCCTCATGTATTCTTCAGTGCATGGATACCAAATATGTCCACCCCAGCAATTTGTGACCACAACAGTATAACAAACAAACAATAAAATGGTTAAAAATATATATATACATATATATATTTTCATTATATTCATTACATCTAACTGACATGTTCAAAACCCCAAATAACTACAATAAACTCCCAGGCAGCTAAGCAAGCGGACATGTGCATTCATTTTGTGTGAATACAGTTGTTGGTGGCTGTGATGGTTGCCAAACCAGGCCTTTGTACAACACACTTCTTTGGCACAGAGCTGCGGACATGTTTGCCATTCAAAGTGCTTGCTAACAGTTATTTGTTTGTGTTTCAAATTTACCTCTTGAAAACAGATGATCAGTCACTTACATTAGGTCACTTACATTAGCGTAATTCAAGTGAGTTTAAGTGTTCATGGGAAAATGAAAGCTGTCTTTAAGTAGTAATGCTGGGTGTGGAGTCTAGAGTTTGTGTCCCACCACCTCCCCTCTGGACACCGCTAACTGTTCCAAACAGCTGTATTAGTTCATATGACTAAAACAAGATAAAGGTCTCTTATAATACTGTGAGCCATGGGACATCATCATCTGATTCTGCTGACCCATATTTTGGTGTTGTTGCATTGTTTTGTCCCTAAAGTCAGAGGAACGAGGGGCCGGGCGGGGGAGTGGGTGGAGGGGGGGTTCCGTCTGTTCATTTGTTCACATCCACATCTGTCCATCACAAACGAAACCTCAGACACTGCTGACTGAGATTTTGAAGGTGAATTTCTCATCACTGCAGTGGTATAATTACAGCTCTTAAAGTGATATATTTGTGACCGGCTGCTCCAGGTGATGTCATGTGCACTTTTACCTTGTGTTTTCGATGTTGTCGAGGTGATGACCTAATAATGGGGCCATACAAAACTGTCAGTCATCACGTGGGAAGGATGGTACCTTTGAAGAAACTAAATTACAGTTATAAAAGGTAGCTACAAAGGGCAGTCAGTTGTTGAATGCCAATTACCAGTGTGGGTCATTGAGAGGTTTGACAATCAACACTTTAATATGTGAGTTTTCAAAGCAACTTCACCAAGCACCAGTGAAGTGTGTCCAAAATGCAATTTGCATCAGTCACCAAACCTCCTATGGCAAGGAGACGTCATGAGTCAAACATGTACAAGCGGCTTCAGTCAGGGATGAAAATTCAAATGGATGGTTTCTCAAAAGTACGGCCTAAAGTCTGCATTTCCAAACAAAAAAAAAAAACGAACATCAAGATCACACTGTACTGCCATTTGGAAATCACTCACTGTAGGCCTATATCCAAGGTTAACACACAATGACGTACAAGTCTGGCACCCCGGGAACGCTGGAAAAAGTAATATGGTGTGATAAGTCGTTTTCATCCTTTCCCTGCATGCGGACCAGCATGGTGGATCTGTAGCCATGTCATGCCAGGCGTTAGGTCTGATGTGAGCTCTTCATAGCAGTGCAACCGCCAAGAAATATGTGAAAAGTGTTTTTGTAGGACCAGGTGCACCTTTTGATGCTTTGTTCCCTCACCATGTTAAGAGATGACAAAGCCCCCATTCACACAGCTAAACGAATTCAAGAACGGTTTCACGAACACCAGGGTGAATTCCAGCACCTTCACGGTCAAATCTCCCTCATACACACGGCTCACTACTTGTATTACAGCATTCCTTGGAGAATTGAAGCTGTTATAAAGGCCGAAAATGGCTCCATACTTTCTTAGGTAATTGATATTAGTAGGTTTTTTTTTCTCTGCAGTATCAATGTAAGAGAAAACACATTTTCCTCCACTTTTTATTGAATCGCACACAAACACCATCTGTACAGACTATCTGAGTTGAACAAATAAGTGGAATAAAATCAGCTGTTCCCACAAAAGTTGCGAAGGGTTAAAGTAATCAAAGACGTACCCATTACTTACACACTGCTGCCATATGTTGACATTATGCAAAATTAAATACAGGTCTTGACAGCTTTTCCCTGCTCTCCCCTTTTTCTGAGCTTTACTGAGCATGACCAAAATTCCTCGGACATCCTGTAAAGCCATCAACCTGATTTCCCCCCTCCATGTCACAACCTAATGGGTGGTGGAATACTGTAGCATAACCCATCCAGGCGTAGAGAAAGCACTACCTCACTCACTGCCTGAACAGCAGTGTAAGCAACTTTGTGCTACACCAAAGGTACAAGAGGAGACAAGCTCATATGTTACATAATACTGAAAGTGACTTAACAGTGAGATTTTTCACTATAAATGGTAACATGAAGACAAACTCACTCAAAAGATGCAGAGGTCCTTTATCATAGAGCAATGGACAAGAAGAATTAATAAGCAAATATTACAGGACATCACACCTCCTCCATTTGTATAAAGTTTTCATGTCTTATACAGTACATGCACCTCCCTGTGAGAACCTATTATTGGTTCAATCACTGGCTTAACATAGAGCATGTTACTAAACTAATCAGTTGGAGAGAGCTGATACAGCTAGGACATGCTGTATGTATGCAAAAGGAAAGTGAGACCTGTCTACACCCAGAATATATGTAGGTGAAATCAAAAAATAAATTAGCACCGTTGCAAACACTCTTCATGAGTCACCAGCTGAGGAGTTCCGGCTACACTAAATATAAACATGAGCACATATAAAACCTCGAGATAAAAATACAGTATGTTGCTTTAGACATATGTGGCACATAGCACGAGGTCTCCAATTCCCCTGCTGATACAAAGCCTCTCTGTTAATATTCAGGTCACTCTTTCATTACCACTCTTTATCTAACTGAGAATATCTATTGAAGGAAATCTAGCAAGTATCTACTGTATCATGAGCACAGCTGACATGATATTTTTTCTAGTCACGCAAGCAGATCAAGTGACACACACTGCTTGGTCTGGTGATGATAAGAATAATAATCACATTGCAATTTCTTGCGTCTTCAAATAATTCCTCCAGGAAAAAAGAAACTCTGCGCCACCAAAGGTCTGTTTTTCTAATTAATCTATGAAACATGGAATATCAAACATATCAGGTTTTGTTCGAATTAGGCCTCACTTTCAGCTCAGCTAACTTGCATCAGGCATTTGCCTTTAAATGTTAAAGCTTACTGACCACACGATCATTTGTAAACTTGACTCTGAAAACCGTTTTTGCTTTACCAGTGTAGACTAAGGGGAGAGGAGGAGGCGTATTTGTTATTCTGGTATGTATGACTGTATATCTTGTCACCTGTCACGCCTGTGGTCACTTTTCGTGACATGAAAAGATATTTAATCTCTTACATGTACGGTAATGTAATATATAATAATAAATATTGAAAAAAATAAGATTAACTTAATACCACAATAAAATATTCAGTTATGTAGTGCCTGGGGTAGAAACCGATACTTGTTACACGTAGATCACAGTGTATTTTTCGGTGTTCGATGGTTTAACCAATTTAATTATGCAGTGCGCTTTGATTCGGTTCCAAATGGGAGGCATGGCCAGCTGGGTTTAAAAGTATGAAATTGTACAATAACAATAATGAAATAAACCCGTGCATCAAAAGAAAACAGTAGATCCGATGAGAAACTGTCCATGCCTGAAAGCCTTATGAATGTTCCATTATACCAGAACCTCCTGTTTGCCAAGTCAGGAAATGGCCATGCTGTTTTGATGAGACAAACATCCATAGAAATTCATGCATTTCTGCAGGGTGCTAATTTGTCATGCCCCGCCACAACATGCAGACTGTATAGGAGGCCATCCAATCTCCTGCTGGCTCTTGGGGGTCATTATGAAAGGGGAGGGGGGGGGAAATCACAGCAATATAGACAGAATGAGATGAATTCCTGCATTAAGTGGATGAGGCCCGCCTCACTACAGGACTTGGGTTACACTACAGTCTACTACACATATGGAGCTCTTTGTCCCACACTCCCCTCAGCTTTCTCATGGCCAAAAAAAAAAAAAAAAACACTTGCTGTGTCAGCTAAAAGAAACGTCCAATCTTGGACCATGTCATTGGACCATGTAGCTCTCATTGTCAGAGAGTGCTCATCATATCATGTCCCCTCATCTTAAACAAGGTTGTGGTCTTTTTGTTGTGTTGTTCCAAAAAAAAAAAAAAAAAGCTCAATAAACTGCAACACTGACAAGTTTTCCTCAGGAACAGACACAATACGAGACACTGGTATACTGCCTACAACTCATCCTCATTCTGTTGCAGCACAATGTCTCCATCCCTCCTTCGTAATAGTGAGCATGGGATGTCTAGCTGACACTGGACTCCTTGCTCCTGGGTTTCTGTGGACTCGACACTTTCCAAAGATAACATGGGCCAAAGATTTCCACTCACGGGCAGGCTGAGGCCCTGCTGAGGCAGCCTGCCTGATGGGGAACAGACCAAAAAGAGCTGGCTCAAGACATCTCCTCAGATCCATAGCACTGTAATATGTGATATTCTTTTAAGGTCTATAGTTAGTCAATATAGATGAGAGGAACAGGGACCAAGAGTGGTATTCCTTAAATGTACCAGAAACAGACATAGGATACTCAGCTGACTTGATGACGTAATATAAAACTTGAAGAAAAATAAGGATGTCATCAAATTCAAATCAAAATAAATCAAGTGCATTTTCTCTTCTTACTATAACTCTTCACTAATAGCTCCTGTTCCCCTTTAGCTCCCTGTTTCATGTAGATGTACAAATCTGTGATGTATTGTCCCCTTTTCTATTATTCAGAGATTTCCAGGAAAGGCTTGTCTCTCTGAGAGGGCCTGGAAAGCCCGGCCTGGCGGTGTGCACAGTCATACACCACATGACGTCTTAGCAGGGGAACATTCCTCCATGTCTTTTCCTCTCCCTCTAAAACCATCTTTCTCGATTTAGAAACGGGGGGCACAAAAAGTGGTTTAGCGCAAAAATACGGGGCAGCAGATTAATGCAAAATTAAGCCATAAAAAACCTGACATATGTGAAATGTCCCAGACTGGGAATGAAAAATCATTTCTCCTATTCAGGAACTTTCCACAGGAAGAAATACATGAGACTGGATTCCACTTAACCTCTTTTTTCTGTGTGCCAATGAACAAAAAAAAAAAAAAAAAAGGTTAAAAGTTTTAACATTGCCAAACATTACCATTACCGAACAGAATCTCTCTGAGGGGAGCAGGTATCTACAGTACGTCCAAAAGGTAATGTCTTAGAAGGAGACAGATACAACTCATGCCAAACAGTCTCTTTAAAATAGTTTCTGTCCTACTATGCCCTACTAAACACCACAGAGGAAGCCAGAGGACTGAAATGATGTTATGGCTTTAGCATTCACTGTTGCTTACAGGAGCTGTGATTGTGTCTCTTCTCCATAAATCACTTCATGGCGACAGGGGGGTGGTCCTCTAGTCAGTCAGCCCACCGCCGCTGGCTGACCTCAGGGGTGACAGCTTCCCCCAAGCATCAACCCAAACAAAAAGGGGCGCAGCCAGCTCCCATAGCCGAAGCTATAGAGGTCACACAGGCCTGTGCCAAACCAGCCCTTTCATCCTATAGCATTTACAGGATCAGCATCCTAGACACAGGCATCAAAGGCACAGAGAAGGGCAGAGAGAGTGTGTGTGTGTGTCAGAGGGAGAGAGACAGAGACAGAAATGACCTCTACGACCCTTAATATGAGTGCAGGAGGGTGTGGGATAATCCTGGTGAGCTGTGTAGTGTGGGTCTCCAGGTGGCCCAGAGGGTTAGACAGGGTTAACCCCAGTTGACCCTGGCTCTCTGCTGTCAGAAGTAGGAGATCTACCCTTAGCTTGTCAAGGAAAATAGAACAATGTGGCATGTCCATCATGTAAGACAACCCCTGAACAGAGCCTATCCTCATAGACTTTGTTATGAAGCCGAATGGCCGGGCCACAAGAACACTCCTCTGTTTCTTTATCTAATCAAACTCGTGTTTGAATTTCACCCATTTGTACATATTGTCCAGGTATTTAATGTCATAATGGCCGCATGTAATCATGCCGGAACATTTTTGTTTCAATCTAGCTCCTACTATTCTTTGCCAGGTTTGAAACACCAGTTGTATTTGTTTCAGTAAAGTCAACTGATAGTGTCTGTCTCAGGACAAGCCTCGGCAGAAGCACATGGCTGTGTGGCAGGCTGAGTTTAAACACTTCCTCTAAATGCTGAGACACAAAGGTCTCAGATGGCAGCTCATGGCAGGAATGGGGGGGTGGGGGTGGGGGCGTGGGGGGTCATTTTAGGTTGTCTGGGAGTTTCTGCAGTGTGCAACAGCTGACTGTTGGTAGGTGAAGGTCACCAGACGCAGGTCTAATTTTACTGATCAGTGTAAAGTGGGGAAAAATACATTGTTGTGTTCAGGCATTCAGGTGAGGACTAAGGATAAGTTATGGCACTGAATTATGTTGGATGCTGTCTGGGAAAAGTGTCACGTTTGTTCCACAGGAAGATGACAAAACAGGAGATTATATGCAAAGACTAGCAGACAGCATCTTGCAGCTATGAGAAAAATAAAAGTTACCGGATCGCGACTCTCTTTTAGTGTGCTGCATGTCAATGGGGACCAAACGTTAGCTCAACAAATGTGTCCACAAAGCATGAAATCTTGTACTGACGATCAAATCACTTATAACAGATACAACATGTATGTGTATGTTAATGTTTCTCTGTTAATTTTTTGTTCCAAAATGTGACCACTTGCAGTAAATGTGGGATTGGGAATAAAAAGCTGCTCAGCACCATAAACCTTTTCATTAGTCAGTCATGTGGCTGGAATCTTGCTGCTCTGATCAAAATTTGATGAATGCATTTGTGTATTCAACTGGCCTCTCTCCTGTGATGTAGTCTCGCGGGGACAAAGCATAGCAGACAGCAGTTGTCTGAAAGCAGGTGTGCGCACAGACTTGCATGTGTAGACTTTTTTTGGCTAGACAGAGCACATAACCCACTGAACAAAAATAGGGATAGTAAAATTTTCATAAACTCACATGCCTAAAGATCTATCAGCTAATTGTGTGCTGCCACTAAATTATAAATGATTGTAGGGATTGGACAGGCAGGGCCAAGCGCCCTTTTGTGTGGAACTATGGGAACAATTTGGGTGCAGCCACATTTTCTGTTGGTTTAATCGCAGTAAAGTAGTAAAAAGAAGGTCTGAAACTAAACCCAATGCTGTTTAACTGTCGCAATGTCAGCTGTTTTGCAACAGATTAAACACCCACTGTACCTGATGAACAAAAGCAATTCAGTTCCTAGGCCAAAACTTTACCCAGCCGTCTGATTTTTCATTAGAAAAACACAGATAAACAGAAGAAATCATACTCTTTTACTCCATGACTCTATTCCAACACAGCTGCTCCTGTTGCCTGCCACAGTGGGCTGTGCTCAGCTGCAGGAGTGGAAAGTTAGGAGGGAGTCTGAGGCTAGTATGTGGTTCATGATGACACATAACATAGAACAAAATGCGCACATATTGCATTTGTTGCATGACGTACCCAAACTAAATGAAAATGATGAATTCGTGAAGTGAATGAATTCATGAGTTAAAGGTACTGATTGTGTTTTAATAAAGCAAAAAAAAAAAAATTGCCTACCATAACATACTGGCTCTACAAATACAAGTAATAACCCACTCATCATATGTTCATATGTATGATACTTGCTCATCTTTTGATTACTTTTAGATTGTGAAGTGAGCTCTTTTAAAGCTTACAGGCTACAGGCTTACTATTTGACATTTAATATGACTCTGTAGTTGCATTTGTAACTGCAGTTTAGTACAGGGATTGAAACAATAGCACCTTTGCAATATGATGCCACTTTTGTAAAATGTTTGAGTAATATTTGTGTTGGAAAGCTTTTGACTGAGGCTGAGCTTTGTGGTGGCATTTGCTTCCTTAACCAACACCTCTGGGGGGAAAAAAAGAGAAAGATAATATAATTCAAAAAAGGATAATGCAATCCATTTTCAGCAGATGTGCGTCTACTGTGTCCACCCCCTGTATTTAGTATGTGTCTGGGAACAGCAAATCTTGAATGAAACCCCTCATGGCCTCTCTTAAGTTTTTTTGTTGAACCTCACTAATACAAAAGGCATTCATCATAGAACAAGCGGAGAGAACAGCCACTGATGTCATTGAATTCTGAGGTCCAGACACTGGGAGAGATTCAAACATTTTTTTTTTTTTTTTCACATTTCCAAACACAGAGATTAAAGGCTTATGTACAGGCTTTTATCTTATAAACAAGAGGTCTAAGCAAAACATTTTAGCGCTTTGTGTGCTCAATGATCCTTAAGTGACCACTGAGAAAACCACCATACAACACATATGACTAGATCTGAATGGATCACAACAATGTCTGACATATTCACTGAAAGATGAGACTTAACTTTACACAGCTTTAACCACAACAATGATGTAAACATGGCTCGCTTTCCTCACAACTTCAGGAAACATCACTTATGGTTTATACCAATAGAGATTTTCACTCCTCTTTATAACCCAGACTAAGCAAAAGCAGACAATGTTTCTTTTACTGTCACCACGGAGGATGATTGGGTAAGCTGTTTGTTCAAATGTAATTACTATGGAATTTATTTTCTCTTTCCACAAAATTTGACAATTTATTGCTGAATTTAAAGACATTCTCCCTGTGCAAATTCCATCAGTTCCTTCGGTGCTATTAGCTCCTATGATGCACATGTTCAGTACTGTGCGTTTGTAAGACACTTGACTACCATGTGCGACACGCATTTCAGGCAGACACTCTGAATCCTCTTGTAACCTGGAGTTCAGATGGAGCATGCCCAACATGCCTGAACCGATTAAGTAGGCTCTTGGCTGAAATGCACACAAGGCACTAGGGGCCTCTTTTCTTTTCGTTTTTTTTTTTTTTTGTTCCATCTGTAGCTCTTTTCTTCTGCTTTGAAGAACGTAACAAAAGTTGTCCAATCTTCTCCTGCTAGAGCCATGGGTGGGCTGCAAGAGGAGATTCTCCTGGTGCTTGAGCTCTTTATTTCAACTGGGCGCTCCAGTCACCCGACAACGTCTGGGATGGAGGTTAGAGGATCAAGTATTTCAGCTTCAGTTGTGGACTTTATCAAAAGCAAAGCGAGAACACTGCAGCTACTTCTGTCATTTCGATTGCTTTAAAGTGACTTTGAGTTTGATGAAAACGTGGTTTAAACGCCAGACTTATAGACAGTATCCTGCTTTGTGATTCTTTCGATAAATCTAATTCCTGTGAATTATTTACTTCTCACCTTTTTTACATTTTACAGGACTCCTGAATCCCTCCCTCACCTCCAGGTTCGGTGTAAACTGAATTGAGAATGATTTGTTGTGAGTTTAATAGGGAAAAGGATATCGAGTTTCATTAAAGGCCCTACAAAATAAATATTACTTATCCCCCTTCTGGCCTGCACTTGAGCTTACATCAGCTCTAAAAATAACAACTGTAGTTGTTCCTTGGCCTTGAACATGTTTGAAGCTGATAAAGAGAAACAGATACCTGATGGCCCAGCTAATATTTACAATGGATTACAATACGGTCTTCAACGTCCATAATCATTCCACAGCTGCGTATCATGTCCTCCCCCTCTGTGTGGTTACACTGTTGTGAACCAGAACACGAGAGGACGGCTCTCAAATCATTAACACATCACCGCAAAACGCCACATACTTTCTAACTTTGCCAAATGGCTCACGATGAATATGCCTGAAGTTTCTGTTGGCTCACAGCCAGCTACCACAATACAATGTGAAGCATGGGAATCCACAGGTGCTCCAAAGCTACAGCACAGTAAGGAGTCATGCAGAGATAAAAAAAAAAAGGACATTGTTAATTTGTCTTGCACCAAGACATGAAATGGCTGCTGTTTACCAGATAAAACTGAAACATAAAATCTGCAAGGCTCCTCTGATTGCATGATTATCAGTGCCCAGAGCATGAGAAGCTAAGTCAGAAGGAGGAAGATGCAAAGGCAGAACAAGGTGGAAGACATGGGGAAGACATGTCTTTTTTTAATAATCGCTGTGGATGATGAGGGATTTAAATTAATTGTGCAGAGATATTTTATATGTAGCACTCACATGTTCTACAATACCTGTGCCAGGCTCCTCAACACCAAAACAATATGAAACAAAAGTCTTTCCACCAATTTCATGAGTGACATTCTGAGTTCAAGCTCTCTTAATATGCATGACGGAGCCATGCAGAAAAAGACTGACACACCTCTCTAAACTCAAACCTTAACAAGTCAAGTCAATCTTTATTTTTCCAGCTGAAGACTGAATCAATCTCTGCACATGAATGTGACAAAAATCCAATAAATCCTCCTTCAAAGCAAAAGTGCAATGGTAAATGATTCAAAGCCAGCCAGCTGTGGCAACACTACTTGATTCAAGGTAAGAGAAAGAAATAACAACGCTGCTTCGTTAAACGTTGGATGAGTGACAGTTACTGTAACGACAAACAGAGAACATGTGAAGTGTTTTGGTTCTCTTAAGCATTTCTCATATTCTCCTGATGGATGCAGAGGAGGCAGAGAGACATTTCCTTACAAAGACATTGACATCAAAGCTGAAGGAAAGAAAAGGAGCCAGCATGACATGTGAGGGAGGATGTGAGATGGAATTCCATGGCACACTGGGATTTGGCTGAAGGCCAGTGGGGTACTGAGTTAAAGGTCAGGGTTTTTTTCTAGTCGACACTGGCACTCAAAGGCTTCATGCCCATATAGTATAACCATGACCCCAAAATAAAAACTCAAATATGACAAAGATGATGAATTAAGCATCGCCTGAAACTCAGCTAATAGTCTTGACAGGTGGTATATGCAGGTGTGTAGAAACACATTTAGTAGAGAATAAAAGGCATAAAAACACAAAAAACATTTACCAGAGTAGCAGTTGAACTATTTTAGTAACTGCCTACCAAAGTAAATCAATTTAATCCAATTAATTGATTAATGATTTAATTCATTTTTCTGGCAAAAATGCTGAATCTTTCTGAAGTTCCAGTTTCTAAAATGTGAGGATTTGCTGCTCTTCTTCCTTTGATGTGACAGTAACTGAATATTTGGGGGTTTTGAAGAAGCGACCTTGGGCTTTAGGAAATTGTGACTGGTATTTTCCACTACTTACTTGTTTACTTATAAACAATCAATGAAGCAGGAAAACAATCAACAGATTCATTGATTTAATTGTATTTAAATATGTCAGTGTTCAGATAAACGCAGCAACTCCATGCATGCCTTTTTTTTTTTTTTTTTTACATCTGCTCTTCCTCATCCTCCCTCTCTTAAGGATAGAGGGAGAGAGGGCAAACACTGGCTGTGCAGAGGCACCTCAAACCTCAGCTCTTAACCATCGGAGACCCCTGTGTAAATATACAATAAACAACGCTCTGCAGACATCAAATAAATGTTGGTCTGAGCAAAAGCAAACTCTGATTCCTTCCAAATTTTCTTTCCTGCAAGCAGTCAGCTGTTTAAAGTTTGTGGCTACTTAGGTTACACACCTGTCCACTGCGACGAGAGACTGCTCCAGTCTCACAGCAGTGGTAAACCCCAGAGTGGTCTGGTTCACATGGAATCCACTCTTAGCTGTCCAACTCATATGTCACGATGTGCCACTTTGAAAAACTATATTTTGTTATGAGCTGACTATAAAGTGTAACTTATACCAATTTTGAACCAGGAGTTTTTTCCTGACACAATAAAAAGGACAGAGTATTATTATTTACAGCAATGAAACTCAATAGTGAGGGTATAGGATCCCTAGTTGTCCACAAGAAACCAGTTTTGTCCCCTGGTCAGGCAACACGCTCACCCTTCTCCCTCTGTCCTATAAGCATACCTGGAAAAAAAAATACTCCCCTCTTGGGTGAAAACGTAGACCACTCTCTTCTTTTTGGACACAGTGCCTTACAACTGAAACCAGATGGCTTCTTAATATGTGCATGCCTTTGAATGAGTCTGTGCATGTGAATGTGAGCATGTGAGTGTGCTTATACAAATTAATGTTAGTAGTCTACAACCATGTACAGTGTGTGAGCCAAATCTGCAAAAGAGCAATCAATTAGCCGTAATCCTACCATACAATGGAAAGTGCTGTGTTTTAGCTGTGAGGGCACAGGGACAGAATGAGGGGGAAACATTGTCCTGTACTGTCACCCATAAATGAAGCAGTAACCAAAGCTATGTTGATATCTCTCTGCATGGGGTCGTTGAGCTTGTGCCCAAACATTAAGAGTATATAAACAACAGAGCGCGCCAAAGTGTGAGGTGAGCGATACCATCAAACCTTCCACTGATCTGGTTCTGCTATCAGCTGTGACGTGAAGAGCAAGACCCGCTCTGCTCTTTCCACTCCCAGAGATGTTTGCTGCCTCAGATTTCTCCTCTTTGGCACAGTGTTATTTAGGTTGGCCTCCCGGGGTGACTCTAAGTCCATGATCGCATTTTGGGGTCTCTTTGAGGGGAGTCAGAGAGATGAGAGACCAGGCCATTTGATCTTCCTCTGTGTCCCACACAGGTGCCACGTGATATGCGTGTTATTAATTATTCCCCACTTGCTCGGCACTTTCTGGTCACAGAAACCTGACTAGATATTTGATTTGATTGCTTTTATGTGTTTTGCAATTCTGAGGATCCTCTGTCTGCAGCTTATCTGACAAGGACTAAAGATAGACTTAAAATATTTTTATTATTACCCAGATAAGCATGTCACATAAATGTATTAATAGATTTTTTTCCCTTGAATTAATTTTAGCTGATGCAATGAATTGCATAAGGACCATAACCTTGGGTATAATTAACTCCCTTCGCTCTTTATAAAATGATAGACCTTAGTAGTATATCTATTTAACAGGCAGGTTAACTACTGGAATTGTTTTTATATGTGCGCACAAAAGTGCAGATGGCTTAGTACAGATTTGGCAGAGTGTGTGGAAAAGACACTGCGGTTGGGAGTACCGCAGAAACCCGCAGGTGATAATGTTATCGTCTTGGTAAGTCAATGTGCTGACATCCCACACAGACACACACGGATAATAACGCATTAATTAGATAAACAAGCAATGAAAAGCCCACACTTGTGACAGTGTATGTTTCCATACAACTATGTTGTTAACTGCCAGGAACTTATCTTCCAAAATGGTTTGCAGAGGGATAATCGTGGAAAATTTACTGCCCATCGTCTTCCATTTGAACAACCACAGAGTTTACAGTTGTCAACCTGCAGATCAAAACTACCAATTTGACAAAATTATAGCACGAAAGAGAAACGCAAGTCAACAGTGGTCACAATGAATCATGCCCTAAGCCTGGATTATAAGAGTTTGTGAAAGACAAGGCAGATAATCCACTAAGAATGTGTCACCTCTTATTACAGCTGTCACTCCTCGGCTGGGATCCATGTGTTGACAGATGAACCTGCTCTTAAAGGGGAATACCAAAAAAATTTCAGCTTTTCAAATGGATTATTTTTACATTTGTGAATAATTACTGCGCCCCCCAGAAAAAAAAGAAAAGAGTTTGCACCACCCACTAATCTGTGATGTGTGACTGGTGTACAGCTGGCTCCATACAAAATGACTTGAATGAGTGGGGCAGTGACAGAGTTCAAGATGACTTTCAGGGGATCAAGGAGAGTTTTCTGGATTGCAGCTGACAGATTTACCACATTAAATGTTGGTCTAGCATTGCATAAATGTCATTAATTGACAGAGGAGAGGCTTCTGACTGTACATCTCTATGAACTTTTCAAAAGCTTGTTTGGAGTCTTTGGAAGAGCTGCAGATGATTACAAAACATATGTGACATTTGTGAATTCTTAACATTGCATCCACATTAAATTCATACATTCTTCAGTCCACACTTTATACTGTCTCTCTCTCTCTCTCTGTCTCTTTCCCTGTCTTCAAGCTCTCCATACCATCACATCACGGCAACTCCGGCAACTTCGGAAACAAAACGGCACACACACATAGAGGTCCTACTGTACATGTAGACAACACTAAAATGAGCACAAGTCTGCTTTAATCAGGCCTTGCTACCACATCTAGTCCACCAACAACAATAACAGCCCAACAATATAAATAGTCTGTGGCCAGTGCTGACACGAAGAGAGGGACGAGATGAGATCATTTTCTAAATCCCAGGCTGTTGTGCTGGTCAAACAAATATAAACAAAGATCAAACCCCTACTGGCTATCTACTGGCAAAAACACGTCCATTCAAATGTCATTTTCTTTTTTCCCCCCGAAAGGATCAATGCACGCATCATGTAATACTGTATAACGTGCACTTAGACCACTACCCAAAGGGTTTCATGTCAACCCAATACAGTGGCACATATCTATTACATCTACATTTCATCAAATCTATGATCTGGGAGCACTGATTTTCCCCTTTGAGCTCCAGAAGGCTCAAAGCTCCAGTGTGGGCTCCAGGCTCACACTGGAAGCCACTATGGACTTCTAAAAGTTAGTGGTCATAAAACAGGTCAAGCTGATGAGCCTACACCCCGTGCAGAACACCCATATATAAACCTTTGTGTAGTACCTGTCAGGCACTTTTAGTGCTCAAAAAGCCTACACTGCTTCACTGTGTGATTACAACAAATGGCTGTTCTAGAAGTGGATTGGTAAAAAGCTGTTTAATAAACCATTAGCTCTTTGGGTGAGCGCCTCCCTTCCTCCCCTGACTTTGCTGCAAAGATTTCCGCCTGGTCCACGCAGAGCCATATGTATGTGAGAGCTAATGACTATGATTAGGGAAGCCTGGATTAGGTCTTGCTGTGGTTCACGACACATGCACACTGGCGCACAGACGCACACATACACACACAGGCACACAAACTGAAAGCTAGCCCTGTGATGTGTACATTTGAAGAAAACCCCCAAAAATAAACAGATAACCTAAACAAAGTTATGTACTACTTAATTAAAACTTGAAATACACGCAATGGATTTTCCACAAAATAGTGCTAAATGACACAGATTACACACACAACTGTAACCAACTCATCACTCATGTTCATGGAGGAGGCCTCTGGGATAAACAACGTGGGTGTGCTCATTTAGCACTCAATCTCAAGTAAGAATAGAACGGGAGGTTTTATTCAACACTGCTCATATCCAAATAGCATTGGTAATGTTTTATATTAAGTGTCCTTTGACCTGAAGCTTACACAAGAGTGGTGCTATTAGTTCAAGCTTGTCAGATTTAAACAAAAGGAGCGTTTCTAAAAGACTTCCAGAGATTCAGAAAATCACAAAGTTAAAGCCACTCTGATGCCTCTGTACATTTTGCACTGGCTATTCTCCAAAGGAAATTTGCTGTAAAGAGAGTGCAGATTTTTTTCCCCCCATTGAATAACATCTCTCATTATAAAAAAATAAAAGAGAGTGGCAATAAAGGGGCTCCTCTTCGAGGGACATTTTAGTCTTTATGAACGGACAGCAGGGAAATGCTCAATCCCTTAATACACAGCGAATGGAGTTCCAAAGAATACCATCCCATTTGTCTCTGGAAGACTAACGAATTATCTCCTGTGTGGAGCAGGAAAATCACCCAGTAATTCTGCGCTCATGGGGCTACGAGGTAAGCCCTCAAGTCAGATAAAATTAGGCTCAAATGTCTGGACAAGTTACAGTAACAGTGACCACCTCAACAAGAGGAAATAAATCAGCAAGCCACGCGGGCAGCCACTGAGGGAGACTAGAGAAGGGCAACAGGTGGCTGTCAACTTAGAGAGAGAGAGGGTCATCATCCACTTAGAGAAGAGCAGCAAGTCTGTCTGCCACTCCCCAGGCTCCCCTAAGCTAAGCCAAGCGCCAGCAGGAGGAGGGAGTAAGGTAAAGTCAGTTCAGAGTAGTGTGTGGAAGGTTCAGCCAAACATTCACAAGTACAGCCATGTTCAGCATCTGACCGAAAAATGGAAATGTCTTTTGTCTATCCAGGGTTATAAAATCTGGGAGCACCACCCAGCAATATTACTAACAATAGGAATTTAGCAATGCTTGAAAAAAAAAAAAACTTATATAATATATGGTAGGTTTAATGTATCAGTTACATAATTATAGAGCCAAGAGCATCAAAGAGAAATCCTCTTTACAGTCAACATGTAGAAACTAGACCTCGTCAGGCTCAAGCAAAAGCTTTCTTTCTCATTTCTTGTCTGTTTCACCAATAGTTTAATGAGCTGTCAGGACAGAGCCGTCTCAATAAAAGATCCACTGGAGTTTTCAAACCTTTCCATTACACGTCATGCATCAGTAGGTAGAATAAATAACCGGAGACGACTATCAGAGATAGTTCTCAGATCATAGTGACTTCATTCAAATGAAAAATGTCTGGGCCTTTGGTTGACTTCTACTGCACTGGAGGAAAAAAACGACCAAATTTTAAATCTGACAATTTACAACCTAATAGCTTTTCCAGGCATTGGGATATTTTTGCACTTTAAGCCTGTAGAGGAGGCACCATGTGTCTTTGTGTGAGAATGTGTGCTCCTCCACGTTCTGCTACTGAAAACCATAGTGGCCTTTGTTAAAATTCCCTTTTCATCTCCGGCATATAACTTTACAAGAGCTTGTGTTCATTTCTTACATTGTACATGTATTAAACAGGGTAGCAGAATAATTAACACCTATTTATCAGTCATGTCTTTGCCAGAAAGATGTGGGAAAAAAAATAAGCTTAAAACAAGAGACAATGCCAAAAATCGACTGAGTACATGGCAGTTAGCATCCTCAGTTTAATCAAAAGCCAAAGTCTGATAAGCACATTTTGTGTGTGTGTGTCTGCACGCATGCCACGTGCATGCATGTTTGCATATGTTTTCACTCAGCTCTTTGTGCTAGTTCCCTCACATTACTCAAAGGCACCAGGAGGCCCAATAAAACAAAGTGACAGAACACAGTAACTCATAAAATGCTTTCAGTCTCTGCTCTGTGCCAGTGCTCCGTTTTCAGAGTGTTGTTTAAAATGCTGTTAATTCTCTCTCAAATTAAGATTCTAGGCTATTTCCCAAAACTGCCACTGTGCAAGTTCAACAAGGACCTTAATAAAATAATCTACTGGTAATAGAGGTAATTAAAGCCCATACCTCACTGGTGATATAGAATAAGGAAGACAAATTGACCGTCATAAAGTGAGACATGACGAACACACAGTTTACAGTACAGTTTATTACTTACCAATGCAGGCATGAACTCTGACTGATAGCTGTGTTCGAAGAATAATGCTGTGTTTCTTGCCTCTCCTGCGAAGAAAAAAAAAATGTTATGTAAACATTAGGACCAGTGTGATTATTTAAAAATTTATGTGTGTGTGTGTGTGTGTGTGTGTGTGTGTGTGTGTGTGTGTAGGGCTAGTGCACAAACACACACACAACTCTATCAAGATAAAGAAACAGAATGTCTCTCTGAATCTGATGGCTGCCAACATTATGCCAGAGACAGACAAGTGCTGACAAGAAAGTTTATCGGAATGGCTACTGTGCAACGGTGCAAAATGATTTTCAAGTTAAATTCTTTTTCAACAAATACCATTCAGTCTTATCCAAAACCTTCAGCATTTCTGGTTTGAGCACAACAGGGAAAAAAGTTGTGGAACAGAACAAGGGAAAGGTCGCCATAGGTGAAAATGAAGGATGTCAGAGGTCAACTCCGCCCTCTGTGTTAATGGAGATATGCCAAGACCCTATCACCATCCTGTCAAGTGCTTACAATGTCTGAATGACCATCCCAAACAAAGACGGCAACAATGCACCTCAATTCCATTCAATCAAGAAAGTGAATGTGAGAGCAGTGTAGTTTGTCATCATACAAAGGAAAATTTGCCTACTTAGGAGGCCAGTCTCTAATGTGTGTTAAGTCTGTAGAAGTCTGAAGTCTGTAAAATGTGCTGTTTTAAAGGATAAGGTAAATAGTGTCAACCAATCCCATGAAAAGACTGAAACCAGCAACGCGTTAGTGGATTATTTACTTCAGTAGAACAGTGTATGCGTGACTGACTTGCTCTTGTTCATGGTAAAGAAGGAACAAATCAACTGGTGCGAGAGTGTGGCTCACTGATGTGTTTTTAATGGTTTTTGGCCAACAATGGATATCTCTACTGCAGGATTCAGCCAAGTGTTTATCTTCCAATCATAATCAAACATTTCTGCCTGTTTGCATCTCAAAAGTTAGGAGAGAATAATGACTCTGATTTAGTTTTTTGTGTCATCTCAATTAATTCGACATCCGAAAAACACATTCCAGTCCAGTGTTCTGAATTTCGGTGGTGGGGCCAGCTCTTTTGTTTACAATTGGAATCACAGATTGTGCCTTTAACCACCCAACTAGCTGAAGAAGCACACAAACAAATCCAGTAGACACAACTGTGGACAAGAGCACAGCAGGTAGAGTTGCACAACAACCCCCCCCTCCTAATTCAGCTCTCTGACAAATGGGCTTTTATGCCGCCTGCACAAAGGCTGTGCGATTGTTCAGACTGGAGCAGCGCCAGCAACAGACTGTCATTGTCAGTGGCAATCAGACAGCAAAGGATCTGACAGAGAGAGAAAAAGCCTATCAGCAGAGAAGGCAGATTATGCTACTGCTTCACCATGAATAAGCAGCATTACTGCAGAACTGCTCCACACATCCAGACATACTGACATCTTTCCTGCACCAGTCGGTGGGAGACTGCGCTGACATGCACACAGGCAGATTACATGGCAGGGGGAGTCTGTGTATGCTCACACTTTATCAAATATAATATCCAGCAACAAGCAGAGGTGACACAGGAGCAACATCTGTCAGCATGGGCCTTCACTGGTGAGATGAGATGGCAAACAGGAACTTAATCCTCTGTGATGCTGTTGAGGCAAATGGGTAACCAGAGCCATTTTGTCACGAACGTCTGCTTTCTCTCTGCTTCGCTGCAACAGTATCCCTGTGCTTAACCAGGACCTGAGGCTACGCAGGCCAATGTGCTCATTATCAAATTAAACAAACGTGCATGGAATATAAGTGAGGTTTTCAGACCCCCCCCCCACCCCTCACCAATTAAATATGAAAATTGGACACTCCCACAGACAGTGCTGCACGCCTGTAAAAGGTGGAGCCCCTAAGTTACAGAAATAATCCTAACTGTAAAGACTGTGAGCCAAATAACAAATTGGCTACATGTTGGGATATAATACCTACTGAATTCCTTGGTCCTCTATTGGTCTTGTGTTTTTCTGTGCCAGAATGTTCTGGTTTCTTCCACTGGTGGTACTGTATAATTAACTTAAGCCAAGCTCCTATTAAATCGGATTCATCATGTGAAACATTGTGTTTCTGAAATACCTCTGATGCTACCATTTCAATAACCACAACTATTTTTAATAATATCATAAAACGAATAAGCTTGACCATTACCTAAAAACAATTACTGCTTACTTACGTCCTACTTCCTGACCATTAGCCAAGATAACTGGTCAACATTGGACTATCAAATGAAAACATATGGCCATTTTTATTCAGTCTGTACATGAAGACGAAGAGTGGACAATAAATCCTTTTCTCAATAGCACAAATCTGATATTTATCACCATCACTTTGCCTATCAAACGTTACATACAGGATTGCAGATGTGGATACTTAATAACTGTACCTGCCAATTATATACCCCACATGATTTGGTTGTACAGCACCCTCATAAAGCTCTGTCTTAATCCTAATACCCAAAGCAGCAGCAACTGGACCAGTGGACGCCTGCCAGCTCCATCTTCCCCAGCTTTATCTAAGGCAGCATTACTGGCCCTGTTTATAAAACAACACAAAATGTGTACCCACAGAAAGTGAACACACATACTTGGAATACAGTAAAGCCAGTACTTCCCCTTGAAGACCAATTAATGCCAGACAAGAAGGCCCCACAGAGGTCCACTGACTCAGCACTTCTTGGTGATCTACCCACGCAACAAGGGACTCCTGCATCAGTATGTGTGGAGGGACCAGCAGTGCCCCAGTGAGCCCAGGTGGGGTAAAGAGGCTGAAGAATGAGTCTAAGACTATCTACAAGGTTGAATTCCCTCATAAGAGGCTACACACACAAAACCAAATACACATACACACCGAACAATCAGCAAGTTGTTCTTTTCTGTTAATAATACCCTTAAACTGCTCTGCAAACACAGAGGGGACAACTGGTGTTTTATTTCCTGCCTTGAAGTTTAAGCTGCGCTGCGTTTGACAATTCCTCTGGTTCTTTTCAAATGCGCCATTTGTCCTCAAATGAAAATCTTGTGTGCTGTGAGAGTCTGCGATACAATGTCCAAGTGGGTCAGAAAAAAAATGAAAATAATGAAAGCGGAGCTGTCCTGCGAGAGATGAAAGGATATGATGAGAAACTAGTTGAGGCCTACTGAGCAAGAAGAGTTGGATTTTAATATGTTTGACTTCTAGCTTGTTGTCAAACACATCAGGAACACGCAATAAAACCAAGAAAGGCATATTCAGCACAAAACTGTTGGCTTATAGATGTGTATTGTAACCAGGCAGTGAAATGTTAAAAAGTGTCTTCGTCTGTGCTGTGTGCCTGCTTCACATTTCACATGCTGAATCAATTATGCAGTCAATAACAGTACTTCATGTTATCTTCTAAAGACAAGCCAGGCAATATGTCCTTGAAGTCTTTACTTTACTAATCATCTGCCAATCAGTGTCACATATTTGAGCAAAAACAACATCACGGCCAGCGCATGAGTCCACACACGAGTTCAATACGGCATTTTTCCTACAACATCAGGCCCGAGTTCCCCTGAAATGCTCCAACAGGCTCCCGCTCTTCAATCCACGTAATCCACAAAAATATTCTGTAAACACATGTCAGACCATTTGATCCTAACTACGACCCCCATTCTCTCCATCTCAGCTCAGGGGCTACAAATGCAGGAAATTGTGTGTATGGGGTCAATCAATACATCACAGCTCAAAACCTTAATGACACCAACTACCTAAAACTGTGCAGATACGTCTGAGCACATGTCTGGGCTGTATGGTCAGTTCATGACTTGAAGTGAGACTGTATCAGAGATGGGACAGGGGATTTATGAGTCACAATCTCCTATAGCTGAGCTTCATAACACAGTGTGGAAGTGATTATGGCCCTTAAGCTCCCGTGACATGGATATCTCCGGGCGCTGCAGCGCTCTGTCAGTGGATCATACTTTAATCTGATTGTAAAGACACTAGGTATGACACAGGCGCCTCAGGAATGTAAAATTCAGGAAAAAAAAAAACCAAAAAACTGGGAAATACACAAATTCTTTTCTGTAGGTTAAGTGTTTTGGAGTTGGAGACTGCTGTTGACAGATCTTATGCAGTAAAAGGAGAGCGAAAACAAAAATAAAATGGAACAAGTAAAGGTGAAATGCCTCATCAGACCTTTTATTAGCTCAATAATCGTCAAATCAACAACACCAAGCAATTGGGGGCTGTAATGCCGGGCACATGAGCACCATAAAAAAACCAGCGAGCAAAACTGCCCTATTTTTACAAAATAATTGGCTAACCACCTTCACCCCCAGCCTCCTCAGACAACACTGTGTGGGTTTAATGACACACATCCATACCAGCCTGTGCCAGCTGGCACGACACAAACCCTGGCAGGCTCGCTCTTCGACGAGAGAAGAAGTGGACCACTTTAACCTCACAGCTCTCAATAGCCTCCCATAAGCTCCTAACAATTTCAGATGGAACTTGGGAAAGGACAGCTCTCTCGACGTCCAATAGAAACACCAAGCTAGAGAGCAGCTTATGAATTCCAAGTTAGACAAATAAATCCATACAAGTTTGTGGTCCAGCCAACCAGGAACTCTCATGCCAACCTCTGGTTTGTGATCATCTAAAGTGGGCGGCACATGAATGATACATCAACATACTCCGCAGTACATTAAAGAACATATGGAGTCAATAAAGTAACTGGCCAAAGAAAGTGTATGACACTGAAACAAAACTAACACAATTGTAAACCTTTCTCTTCTTCATCCAGGTCTAGGAGTTATGTCAAGACACAGCCTCATTTAACTTTATATTACAGGGAAACAATACAGCTAAATTAGAAGCTGAGATTTGTGTGGCAGAGGATGTACAATTGTAGTTTGGCCACCTCTAATGAGAGCGCTGAGGTAACATTCAACAGAGATGAGGGAGATTACTCATGAGACGTGTCTACACTTCATAAGTGGTTTAGATGACATCACTGCCGCCACTCAGCCAGGAAGGCCAGGTATTTTCAGGAACATGCATGGATGAATGCCATGGAAACTGTGAGACATTTAGTTTGTTACAAACAGGGGCATGGATAGGACTATAGAACTGGTAAAAACACATCCGATTCTAAGGTCATACTATACAATCACACGTGGTTCAAGATATGTTTTTCTAATCATTTTACAATGGCATCTACTGACTTGTACAAAGACAAAATAATCCATCCTGGTTCAGAGAGACGGTTGAGACATTTAGCAACTGATTCACAAGGAATTGATGACAATAATATTAAATTTAAATTTTTAATGCAATGTTTCTCCTCTAAACTCTCAAGGTGCGGAAAGGCTTTTGAAATAGGGAGTCCCTCAGTCCCTTGTCCCTTCAGCTCTTTAACAGACCAACCCAGCTCCTGAGAGCAGGTTTTGGGCAGGAGAGCTCATTCAGCTGGGGCCCGGAAAGGGGATTATTTCACTAATTCATCCTGGAACGAAATGGGTATCATTACGATTAAAATCACTGTAATAGAATCAAATTAGGCAAAAGGTATATAGGAAGCAGGATATTAATACATATCCCCATGGCCAAGGATTTAAAGACTGTATCTTTTCCCTCTTATCTTGCCTAAATTCATATGTCTCTCTCTCTCAAAAAACAGTAATCACATTGTTCTGATTATGTCCGGCCGTTAAGGCAGGGAAAATATTTGGGGTGTTTTTAAGAGCCAGATTGTTGTGATCAAAAACATTCAAATCACTTGCTCTTGAATAATACAATATTATTTCTACTTCACAACACCTAATTTGACCACAACAACGTGAACAATCTATTCCTGGACAATCAGAGAGTCTGGCAAGTACCGTACATTATCCACCTGCTAGGCCGTGCCAGTCCCTCGTGTATTTTCAATCCGAGCTGCTCTGGCACCAGTCCCAGCTGCACCTTTTTTACGTTTTTATAGAGGTATCTAAATTTATTTCAATTTTAACCTTTAGTGCAATGCTGGAGAATTTTTTCACGATAGCGTGCTGTGTACCCACAATTGTTTGCCAACAGTGAAGGCAACGAGAGAGACAGAGACAGAGACAGAGGTGATCGTTATCTTACCCTCCTTCCTCCTGAAATCCCTCCAGTTCATCTCTCTGCTCTGCCAGGGTAGACTCCAAGTCCAGGTAGCTTCCATTATGGGACAGCTGAAGGGCACAGTCATCAGGCTAAACAGAGAGAAAACACAGTTAAACACTGATTAGTCTTCAGTGCTCTGAAGATGATATCATTAACACTCAATATGTTGAAAAAAAAAAAAGCTTAACAGTATATAAGCAGATGTTTTGGCCATTTGGAGGCCTGGTTGTATACAAACATAACCTTGTTTTGTTTTTTTTATAGGTCAGTGCATTTTAGTTTTATGTCTGGTCTGCACTGGACCGTAGAAAGTTTTTTTTTTTTTTTATCAACTCCTGTCAACGCTCCACAATGACAAGCTGTGCAAGGTTGTAGAGAAGTCGGGCATATTTGGGGCAGCTTGGCTGTCTGGTGCCTCTTATCTGCCTCCTCTCCTTGTCTGATAAACTATCATCACACACGATGATTTTAAAGAGGAGGTATGATTTGTCTGGTCTTGAATACTTTTCATCGGCTGACTCTGGTGAAGGAGATGAAGTATGAGTATGTCTGTTCACTTGTCTGGTTGACCTCCAAATTGGAGATATTAACCTATTTATATTGAGAGTCTGTCAGCTCTGTAGGACAGTGGCTCCAACGGTGAGGGAGAGGACAGGAAAACAAATACCATTACAGGAGGGTAAACATATGACTTAAGTGGAGAGAAAGGCACTTTCTGCTCTGCTCCATCAACAGCCAGGGTGTGTAAAACAACAACACACTATGCAGTCCACAAATATACTGAACCCAATAAATTTGTCTTTTCTTGTCAGCCCACTTAGCGGATTTTGTAGGGTAGCAAAGACTGTGATAAAGTTGTGTAAATTACTGTTTATCTATCTAAAATGAGCCGCCTGCAAGACTTTTATTTTCTCTTAAAAGAACAGCAACATATGCAAACATGTTTCTAACATGTAAAATCATGTGTTTTCTAAAATAATGCAGCTTTTTCTCCCACATGTGACAGTAACTTAATTGAACACGAAGGAAAAAGTCTGGAAAAGACATTATGGCTCTGATGGCTTTGATCTGTTCAGCCACTCTGTTTGCATTACTGCACTACAGCACTCAGAAACTGTGTCATATTTGAGAACTGAAACAAAACATGTGGTCGGTTAGGATAACTCTCACTCTCTCTCAAACTCTCCCTCTGACTCTGAGATGTCTTGTTTGCTTTCCGTGCATGGCAAACCAGAAGATCTTCGGTAATAGCTGTTGAGATTATAGGGATGAACGTCTTCATTTAGAGAGGACACCAGAGATGAGCAAAGCACTGGGCCGATGCAGCAAACATACGCCAAACGCTTTAATTGCAAAAGAAATCCTATTGTTTCTAAGACAGTGACAAGTCTTATTTAAGGTTGTTGTTGATGTTCTTACACTGAGGCAGACTGAGAGATAGAAAGAGACAGAGATAGAAAGGGAGACAGGTAGACAGAGCAGAAGCCAAACAAACAAAGCTGTACTGTACACAGACAGAGGAGGGAAGCAAGTGCTTCTCCAGATTACAGGACAGATTGTGGACTGACAGGAAATCCAGGCATAAGGGCCAAAGTTAGGTCCACTATTTTTATGCATATGGACTGACGTGCCTTTGAAAATAATGGGTGTGTCAGTAATATGAAATGTAGCATGAAGGAGAAGACACACTAAATCACATATTTTGACCAGTGGTTAGGTCCTTCATAACCTGGGAGACACTAAATTAAGGAAAACATTTTATTTTGAATGTCTTTTCTCCCACCAGGAATGTTTTTTCCCCACCAGGAGTCTCCCTAATGTCTGAATCAAAACTTTCAATCAGTTCACTCATTTAGTTCTTGGTTCTCCTTTGTCTGTTTATTTGAAATAAAAGACAAAATGTACCACTTACAATCCCAAGAAAAATAGATTTTGCTACTGCAAAAGCTTTCTCATGACCTGAGTACAAATGCTGTCAATGTATGAACAATAGTCTGAATTATTTCAGTTCATTATTTTAGTATTTTTTTACTCTTTGTAAGTATGTAGTGCTTTTTTGATACTTTAAGCACTGCTGAAGTTCATGGATTGGATGGATAAAAGGGAAAAAAAAAAGTTTGTTCTCTTTCAGCTTTACGCTCTATATCACAACCTGAAATAGACAAAACATTGGGCTGAATTTGCAGCTGTAACCAGTAATTAGCTTACTGTGGAACCAAGAAATGCATTTCCACACACAAGGTTTTGACTCACAGACCAAAAGCGAAAAAGGCAGAAAAGTCTGAAAGTCAGGAAGTGAACTAGGCAAGTCTGTCCATTAATCACTTCCCATTTGTACATCCATCTATTTATCTGTGTATCCATACATCCATCCTCTCACCAGTGTCACTTTAGGTTCTCATTATATAATCAACCTGGATTACTGGTTACAGGTATAACCAGGTTGATGCACATAAATGGCCCTTAATCCAGGAACAGTGCTACCAGATTAGCAGTAGCAGAGGCTTCCTTAGCTGTCCCCCGCCCAGGACTTGAACCCACGGTGGCCCTGTGATGGCCAAGTCCAGAGAAGTAACCACAAGTGCTCTGCTCACACACTGAGGTCTGGCCTCTCCCTTCAACCACCATACTGTGGTCCACTGACCAGGGAGGCAGTTAAGGCAGAAAGGACTAAAAATAAACACCATGCAATTTCCAATTTAAAACTGCTATCTCACTCCAAAATGTCTTTGTCTTCCACAAGAGAAAGACATCTGGAATGAGATAGCACATACTGTGTGCACATTTGAAACTCATAATAACCTGTGAGTAGCTAGCTGCGAACTTCACCGGACTCTAAATCAAATGAGAGGAATTACAGTAAACCACAATAAAGGCTCAAAGTTTGGTTGATAAAGATAAGGATGGTATTTGGGGTGTTTTTCTGATAGCAAGTGATTTAAAATACATGAAAACACTCTTGACGAGTGAAAGAGAAACCTCAACAGTGATCTTAAATTCCCGTCAAACATGCAGAGGATGAGTCTGTCCACGGATGGTGCATTCTTCTGAAAGGAGCCCTCTGCTGAGACAACCCTCTAAAAACGCAGAGACCGGCAAAACCTCAACTCTGCATAACAATGTGTAAAAGAATTCAAAGGAGTTCTGACAGGCATCAAGGAGAAACCTGTATTTTACAGCATTTAACATAACTTCTCATTTTGGGACTCTGTAATTTCTTGAGAAAAAATGCAGGAAAACAACTGGCCCAAAAATTGAAATTGGTAAAGCGAGAGTCCATTCTCCAAGGCCTAGCCACATTTTCCCTCCCTTGAATTCTGCTTTGCAAACTGATGCAAGGCCTCAAGGCCACTGAGACACAGACTACAGGAACCAGACAGGAAAGCATATGCAGGACTACTGATCCATTGATCTGTGCTGACAAAACCTGTAGATTTGGAATAACTCCAACAGATTTTGAACAGCATGCACATTCTGTCATCTGAAAAGGACAATCACAAGGACATGACAGAATCAACTGGCTGAGTCAGGCAGTGCCCGGCTAGTTGTACTTTCATATACAGTAGCGTCACAAATGCTTGTTTAAAGATGAAATGCTACTGCTGTATTGTACTGGCTGATTAGTCATGTCTTTATCAATAATGGTTTATTACAACAAAGTGTTTGAATTACTATGCAAGCTTTCAGAATACTCAACAGCGGTACTGCATTAACACTACACATTACATAATGCATTAAGATACATGGTGGCACAACAAAAGGGCCTGCCCAGACAAAACTGTTGTTGCTACACAACAAGCATCCATAATGGGTTTTGATGCTTAAAACACAAACAGTTTCTCCTAATTGATGCTTGACTGGGTACAGCGGCACAGCCAAGGTGCCATCCCATGTATAACCCAATCAAACACACACGTTCACACGTACAGATCTTCCCTCTTGAGACTGCAGACTGAAACTGACAGGAACAGCCCTGAGACAGCATATGCTAGCTGTTTTGACTCCCTCGGCACCATGTGTTAGCAGTGTGCTATTTATACCGGGTTGACCTGCACCATAGAGACAGAGCTCAAACACAACAGGTTTGTTGTCAAAGGTCTTCACAGGGTAACACTGAAGTGACTTCACTGAAAAAAAAAACTTCTCTGAGGGTGTGAATCACAGAACTTGTTGCTCAAATGTGGCAACACAGTCTTGTCATCCACCTGATTGTTATTTTTCACGAAAAGCTCGAGGGCTGCTCCCTCAAGTTACTGCTAACCACTAAAAGCCCATGCGACCAAATCTCACTAACCAGGCGCTGCAGAGCCTACCACTGGTACTCCCTCTCTGTCTACTTTGCGGTCCAGCTGGCCTACTGCTAAACTGAGACCAGTCGACTGTGCAAAGTACATCAGCTCTTTGTTTGTGTTTTTAATTCTGCCCGCTTCCCTCTCCTCTCTCAAACAGTGGAAAGCGTTCCCATCCCATCCTGCTGGTCAGGCTGAGTGGGCTGCAGAATGAGAGCCAGGCTTGTGGTGATCCACAGCATCCTGAGGCGTCCATGACTTATCTTACCAGCTCTACTCAAACAAGATGGAGCACCACTGATCTGACAGAATGAAGAAAGACCCAAATTAACTTTCTATTTACCCGACTTCCTGACCAGACTAAGATGAATGCTCAATAAAAGACTCAACCTCGGATGCTATGGCCCCTTTGATTTGTTGAAATTTAAAGGACAGTAGATGAGGTCTTTCGGAAATGTGTTTGGTTGCACATGGTCTAATCAGGCATCTCTCAAGACATAGCCTTGAGAGGCCTCCAAAAGTAAAAATAGATTAGAAAATGGGCTTTACGTTTACATTATTTGTCACTGGCTTTCTTAGGGGAAACTTAAACAGAAAAATTACACCATACCAAAGAGGAACATTCAGTTATTTTCAGCTGCTTAAAAATGGCTGAGCAGTTGTGGATCTTGAGCGGGCCAACTTCTGCAACCAAAACAATGCGTACTGTTTCACCTTCACAAAGAGTTAGGAATAAATAAAGACTGACCAAACACAACAGTGAGGAGGTAAAGCAAAATGCATTCTGCTGTTGACAAAGGAAATAACTAAATATGATGTAAAAGATGACAAAATACAAAATTATGGGGGGAAAAAAGTGTGCTATGATAGTTTGGATACACATGGATTCAGAAGTTGTGTTGGGATCAGATGGTTTCTAATTCAAATTCCCAGACCTAGGACAATGTAGGTCAGGAATTACCCTCTTCCATCCCTCAACAACTGACAACTGGACTTCAAGCCTGCCCATTCATCACACCACTAATTCAGCCCCTTCATAGTTAAGACCAGCAGAATCAAACTGAAAGTTGAGTGAAATCAAACCAGCATTAATATATTCAGTGTACGGCCATCACATTTTCTGTTCCTTCATTTGTTTGTTTGTTTTCTCTTACACACAATAACTGGCACCAGACTTTTCCAGATTTAGAACGGTCTAGAAAAGTCTAGATAATGAAGAGTAAGAAAAGCAGGTTAAACTGAAAGGGGATTAGTGTTGTGGTTGAGGTAAACATTAACAGATGCCTGCCCCTCCTCAGCCAAACATTAGGTGTCTACTCCACTCCAATATCACCTAAAGCCACTAAATACTCTTTAATACTCAACACTGTCACATTATTGGCCTGTCATTCTATCACTGTGCATGCAAAAACTGTTTAGTGCATGTTGATGCTGCATCAGCATCCCATATCAGCAAACCCTGCTTCAAGTCACTGACTCTGAATCGATGGTCCATTAAGTCTGTTTGGTAGTAACCACATCAACGCGTTCAGGCTAATTATTAATTTAGAATTGTGTAGGTGTTAACTTTTCACCAGGCTCATTGAGAGGCACGTGAACAAAAACAAAACCAAGAGACTGAAAAGGAGACAGCATACCTTCTGTGGGGCTTTCAGCAGCCTGTGGACTCCAGCAATCTGATTTATCAGAGGAATATCTTCCCTGAAAGTGTACAGAGGTGGTCTGGTGGGCTCGGGGAAATTGGTGCTGTTAAATGGATCAGTATCATCTAAGAACTGTACCCTGCAAATAAACGTAGCCATGATGTATCCATGCAAGACGATTTTTAGATGATCAAAATAGTGGATGCGACACCGCAGGCTGTGACAGACGCCCCCCCGCCCCCCCACCCCCTGCCCCGGCCAGCGAACCACCGGCAGGTCTTCTGCAGTAGCGAAACCCTGCACCCTGTGTTATCCTTGGACCTTCTCCATTCGCTTCACGCAGCGCAGAGGACTCAGAGGACAGTGCGCACAACAGTCCAAAAGTAAAGATCCAGGGTGCCTCCTTGAGAGATAACGGTTAGTCAGAGCGCTGTGGAGATGAGCGGGGCGCCAGTATCCAAGGGCATTGCGGGCGGTTGAGGTGCTGAGGCAGACTGCGGACTGGGACTGCTTCACTTGGCGCCTGGTCTGTGAGAGCGATGGGAAGCGGCTCCCTCCTCCAGCACAAACTCTGCCAGGAGGGGACACAGCAGCCAGACCTCAGCCGGCCGACGCAGCTCGTATTACAGGCGCAATGGCGGCCTCAAGTGGCGAAAGAGAAAAGTGCAGAAACCGCACTGAGGCTGAGAGCGTCTCAAATATTTACACGCACACACACATACACACAATACGCATGATGTGTTATAGCGTGTTACAAGCCATTTATGGTCTTGTACTTCTTAAGCGCTAAATGTGTTGCCCTTAAAAGGTGAGTGAAAGAATTAAAGAATGAATAAATAAATAAATCCTTTTTTTTTGAGTCAAACTACTGTTTCCAAGGGTGAACCTTGAACATGTCTTCATTACATTTTTTTTAAGAGTTTAAAACCTGTGGATTATTTATATACAGGTATAAACGCACAATTTTTCTCCAGTTAATCTCACAACAGCAGTGACCTCTGGGGTCATCAGATAAGACACTCGTCAACTGTCATGTGTGTCCTTGCTCCGCTCAGGCTTCAAAGGCTGCACACTTCCTGCTAACGCTCTCTGACACCACAACCTAGTCAATCTATTACAGAAGTCCAGTACATCTCACAGTGTGAACTACAATTTACATTCCAGCACTGTACACTGCACTACTGTGTCACTACAATACCGCAGTGTTTGACAGATCATGAAGCTACAACTCCCCAATCCAGGCTTGGAGGACAGGATATTGTCCCATCAGCAGCTGGACAAGCTGGAGGAGGAAGAGGCTGGAGACAGACCAAAATGGGACAACAAGGCCCAGTACATGCTGACCTGTGTGGGACTCGGAAATGTCTGGCGCTTCCCCTATCTGTGTCAGAGTCACAGAGGAGGCAGGTGATGTTTTCACGGTTTTCTGCACTTATTCCATATTTGACTATTTTCACTAAAACTGCTTAAGCAGAGGAGTAATAATTCATACCTCATTACATCCAAGCCACACCTACTAGAAGAGTATAGGAGCATTAAGTACACGTACCCTAGTATGTGTCTGCCTGCTAATGCCACTGGGATTACATTTTGGGTTGCTTATTTTGCAAACAATCAAAAAAAAAAAAAAAAAGAGGAAGAAGAAAGTTATTATTATTATATGTGATTGGATTATTTACTGTGGTTTTATATTTTATGTTTGAAAACTAGTCTTAATTTGTCCCATGCAGATGAGATTTGTATTATACAGGACACTGGACACGTTAAGCAGTTCTTTAAAAATATCACACTGACTACAGTATCCTATATCCTTGTAAAATGTGTTAAACCGTAGATAATAGAAGCAGTTAAACTATGGAGGATCCATCCCTCTGCTAGTTGTTATTTCTGCGAAATGGTCTCAGTGGTATACATATACAGGATGAACAGGTAATATTAAAAACAATTTTACATTACACATTATTGCACCACCTTTATTAAAAGAAGCTTGTTTGCCGTTCTGTTATATTGTGTCCACATTCTTGTCAATGCAGTGTGTGTGTGTGTGTGTCTGTCCTCCTAGGTTCAATGATGATATAAAGTTCATGATTGGACACAAACTCAACTTCTTCTGGCAGGCATCATGGAGAGTCATCAGTAATCATGAAAAATATGAATTTACGTTGAGATAATATCTCTAGAATTATGGATATCGATCATTTTAAACATACTGTCATGTACTATTAAAAACTCAAAATATATCATTTTTTTTCTCTGCCTTTGCAGGAGAAATTTCCTACATTGGAGGAAAAGCCATATCCAGTCTGGATCTACGTGGTTATCTTTATGTTGGCAGGAATACCCGGTATTGCCGTACCTTTCATTGCTGTCTGGAAATGTATAAAAACAAAGATGAATTAAAAGTCACATTCCTACAATATCTCTGAGCAAATTCAAATGAACAATGAATCCAAAAAATGTTTTCTTGGTAAAAATGACTGATCTCATGGTTTTAATTCCCCAATGTTAAAGTAGTCAGCACAGCTATCTCTGAACGTAACTCCCCGTTCTTTCAACCATCTGTTACAGCATGCAAAGCTCTCATTTCTTAGCTGTAAACTTCAAAAGACAGAGTCATATATATATTTCCTCTTTGCTTTAAGGCCAGTCTGTTCCTTGTTATTCTGCTATAATATATTTGTCAAGCAGTGAAAGGGCTTTCTGCAAGATCACCTCTTGTAAAAAGAGCTTGCCGTACCTAGAGGAACGCTCTAGCTCGGCTAAAAACATAACAACGCTGCAGTGGAATGGAGAAAACACCTCTCTGGCAGTCTCAACAAGATTTTGTATTATTTTCGTAAAGGGATTATTTGCAAGGGCGATTGTAATGGGTGGCTTTATGCTGTACAGTCCATGTGTAGCTTGGGCCCAGTGACTTTGGGTGAGACTTTGCTGTCAATATTTCTAAACTAGTTTGTATTTTGTGTCTACTTACTGTACAGGAAATGATAAAAGGCAAACATAGTGAACATAAGGTCTTAGTATGAGTCCATAGTCCATTTCTATACCAGAGTGGTGTCATAGGTTCATCCTTCACTGGGGTTAAGAATGTTTTGACAGCTACAGTCAGCCCTGTGATCAAACAATTAGAATATGAGACTGGGAGGAGGTGCTGCCCCAGTAGGAAGCTTTCTTAGACAATGTAATGTAGGTATACCTTTCTGTCGAACTGTCGAGTCACTGTCGTGCCATGATGAGGGTGTGGAGTGTTTCAGGAGTTAATTAAATATTGATTAAATCTGACACTCGTTGTTATTTTTAACATTCACTTCTAATTTGTGAAGTGAATTACACTCTGATTATCAGCGAGGAATAATAGATGTGACCGATGAACATGATACAGAAGTTAATGCAACACAATGTTTTAAAGTGTAGTGAGGTGTCTGGCTATTCTCGTTGACTGAACTGAGACTGTGTGAAAATATCAGTAATGTAAACTGTGTCACACAACAAATTAAAAAGGCATGTGTATTACCACAGTTTTACTCCCTGGGTTCCTTATTTAGGCTGCTTTGTATTACAATCAACTGCCTCTGTTATCAGCATCATATCATGCCGCTTTACACAAAGGCTTTTTATTAAACAAACAAGCCACAATGTTCCCACAGCTTCACGAGCCAACAAGAAGTACAAGGCTGATAAAGCAAGCGTCAACCCCGTGTCTCCTGATGCAAACAGGTAACAAGTCAGCAGGTTCTCTTTTGTCCAAGCAGAGGGGAAAAGTCAGACAGAAAAGAGTTGTGCTTGCTTCATAAACTGTACCAAAATGACAAAGGACGACCAAGTGATGGACAGAGAAGATGAAAGTGTGGAGCAGGAAGAGATGACTGAAAGGCCAAAATGGGACAACAAAGTTCAATATTTATTAACCTGCATAGGTTTTGCTGTGGGACTCGGTAATGTGTGGAGATTTCCATATCTGTGTCAAATCTATGGAGGAGGTAAGAGCATTTCATTTTCAGTGTGCTTTGTAATGATTTTAAAAAAAAAGCACTGTTGAACAGTCTGGCAAAAATCTAGCTGTCCAAATGTTGTTTCTACTAAACCTGCTCTTAAAAGCTGTTATTTAAAAACTTTATCTTTTTCTGTAATTTTATTCCCTTAAGTTATGGAAATACCCAGAAAAACATTATTGCATACACACACACACAGACACACACACACACACAGTGGTGGAAAAAAGTTTTCGGACACCCTTAAAATAAATTCTTGATGGTGTCAGCATGTCAGTTCTCAACACTGTCGGTATCAAAGTTAACAAATAGCAAAGAATGTGTTCAAAACTGAACAAAAATAAATAAACCATCACATAACAACATGAATATTTAGTACTCCTGCCATTAGCACGCAGTAGTGCTTTAATCCTGGCTGTCATGTTCTCCACGAGCCTTTCACACTGTTGAGGGGTAATCTTCTCCCATTCTTCCTGAGACCTTTTGATAATCCAAAGATTTTCAACGGGGCTCATGTCCGGGGATTGAGCTGGCCACTCTAAGACCTGGATATTGTGCTCCTGCAGACAAGTTCTACTTGACCTGGTTGCGTGACAAGGAGCATTATCTTGATGAAACATCCAGTTTCGACCTCGACGGATCAGTGCATGTGCAGAAAGGAGCATGTGGGTTTGGAGAATGGCACAATACTTAACAGAGTTCAATGTGCCATCACAGACAGTGAGGTGACCAACGCCAGCAGCACTCACACATCCCCAAACCATGATACTG
>JBBMJY010000025.1:12771599-12853400 GCA_037833715.1 Toxotes lorentzi | reverse complement strand
CTGAGAATCTTTATCTTTAGGCGTGTTTCTTGTGTTAAGTTCCTTGTTTTAGCCATTTTTGATCTGAAGAACTTTCATATGTGCTGGATTTATATACACACAAAGAAAAAAACCCTAACAAAAATTGTCTTCAATAAAAAGGATGATCTTCATAAGTGGGTCAGTGGTACCACAATACTCAAAAGTATTTTTATGGAGCTAATCAATTTTAAGTTTTTAATGGCTGATTTTAAGATTGGTTTAGTATTGTGGCTGTGACTGTACAAAAACAAATTGCAAATGGAAACTTAAGAGTGATTGTTAATGCAGTATATCACAAATGCATGGGGTGTCCGAAAACTTTTTTCCACCACTGTATATATATATATATATATATATATATACCTACATTTACACACAAACACACACAGATGCCAGTTCTACTACAATGTGACACAATAACACAATAACTGAACGGTGTTTTTGTCTTTATTCACAGTTTTCTCTTTAGCCTTTACTAAACCATCGCTGTCTTACTCTATAAATTGCAGTGGGTGGCATGACTGAGTAATGGTTGCAGATAAGACTGTACAGTTATGACATCCTGATTTTCATGCTGTAATTATCTTATTTTTCTTGTACAGAATGGATGTTTCTGACTGAAAATACAAAACTGTGACTTCGATTATATAGCTTTTCAAGATAAACCTGCTAATTGTCTTGATTAATTCTTATCAGTTATTTCCAGTTACTTCCGTGTACATCTGCAGCTCACTGTTAATCATACTGGCACATATATCTTCAAAAGATTTTATACGACCATTGACATGGCATTAATTAATCAGTAAATCTACTACTTGTTGCTTTCTTTCCTTTTCTTTTACATATACAAATGACTTGCATGTTAATTTTTTTTTTACAATATATATACAACCATATATAACTTGGATCTCACGAGTGATTTAGAGAAACATCAGTGATTATGAGGCTGTAGCACATGTTTGTTTAAAAAAGGGGGGGGTGGCAAAATATTATCACTACTCCATCCATCTATTAAGATCTATTGCTTGTTATAAGTGAGTGATAAAGCTCTGACTGTTGATAATAAAATGCACAGTAATCGGAAACTGAGTGACCTTAAAAGCAATGGCAACATTTTTTTTATAAAGGTAAAGTAAACTGCTTATTGAAAAAGTGATGTTATTTTTTTATTTTTTTATTTTTTAACTCATTTTCTTTATTTCAAGGGGCGTTTCTGATTCCTTATGTCATTGCCTTGGTGTTTGAGGGACTTCCTCTGTTGCACATGGAACTGGCCATCGGACAACGTCTCCGCATGGGAAGTGTTGGAGTGTGGAACTCAATCTCCCCATATCTGGGAGGCTTAGGTGAGACAGTTTGGTATGAATTAACTTTTTTTTGTTAACCTTTTTAAAAATCACGCAGAAGATCAAGATGCCAAAATGGTGGAAATTAAGTCATTTCAAATTCTATGACTGCCTTAAGATCACTGCCATCTCTGCTGTACGTTATTTTTTTACTGGATAATATCTACGTGCACACGCAGGTGTGGCTTCCTTACTAGTATCCTTCCTAGTTGGTCTGTTCTACAATATGATCTTGGCCTGGATCCTCTGGTACTTCTTCCACTCCTTTCAAAGTCCACTTCCCTGGAGGGACTGCCCATTAAACATTAATCATACTGGTAATTTTCACACCATAATAATATGTATGCTTAATAATAACCAAAGTAAAAAGACCAATTAATAAATCATGAAATACTCATATAATCTCTTTGATACAGGCTATGTAACTGAATGTGAAAAGAGCTCACCAGTGAACTATTTTTGGTATCGTGAAACACTGAACATAACACCAGACATCCAGACCAGTGGGTCCTTACAGTGGTGGCTCGTGCTGTGTCTGGCATCTGCTTGGTGCCTCGTGTACATCTGCTTCATACGCGGAATTGAGACTATTGGAAAGGTAACTGTTCTATTTAGTGTAATGTTACAAATTATTGTTACTGTTACATCTATATGTTTTATCTTCCTTTCCCAGACACCAGTAATTATTTAATGGCAAAATTTTGGTATCATTAGAGTAACGCTGTCTTTCCTCACACTGATTGACATGAGCTAAAAGACACATGAATGTTAAATAGATCCTAATTTTGGAGGACTCCACCAATGATATTGCTCATCATGTTTATTGACCGTAAATAACCTGCCCATTGTGGAGGAACCAGCTGGTGCTTTGCAAGTGAGAATTGGTACAAAGAGTTACTGCACATGAAATGAAAGTTTATGAAGTGGATATTAAATGTTAATGTCTAAACTTTTTCAACAGGCTATTTATATCACAGCCACTTTTCCGTATCTTGTTCTGACCATCTTCTTGGTCAGAGCCTTGACTCTGTCTGGGGCAAGTGACGGTTTAATATATCTCTTCACTCCAAATGTAAGTTTGCTGTTAGCTTCTTACTGAAATCGTCTCACGACAAGATTCAATGAGTAAAATCTGAACTCTAACTAAAAATTGATGTGTTCATCACAGTGGGAAACCCTCAAGAATCCTAAGGTCTGGTTGGATGCTGCTACTCAGATTTTCTTCTCTTTGTCTTTGGCCTTCGGGGGACTTATTGCTTTTTCTAGTTATAATCCTCAGAAGTAAGAAAATTTTCATTCACAGTATTATGTACAAAAAAAAAACAAAACAAACAAAAAAAAAAACTGAGATGGTCTGTCTTTGCAGGAATAATTGTGAGAGAGATGCCCTAATTGTTGGATGTGTGAACAGTTTGACGTCGATATTTGCGTCAATTCCTATTTTTGCCATTCTTGGATTTAAAGCAAACGAAAACTATAATAACTGCAGAAACTGGTATGTACCACTGAGGTAATTATGGTGCGCCATAGCCTAGCTCCATAATTATACAGTATTATTATTAAATGTGCTACTGACGATTATTTCATTAGGTGCTGTCAGACACCAAAGCAATGTGACTGTTGTGACTACACAATATGCTCCACACTACAGTATCAGTCAAAATTTTAAAATCAGTTTATAATACGACACAATCAAACTCATTATTATCATAAGGGATGTTTTTTTTTAATAGTAGTATTAACAAACTGATTTGATGTCTTGTTGATTTTAGGAACATATTAACACTGACAAATGCCTTTAACATTGGGGATGAAAACATAACTCTTGAAAACTATGATGACTGGTTAAACTATCTGAACACAACTGATCCCTCAGAGGTTGAAAGCCTCAGCCTCAAAACCTGCAATCTACAGACTTTCCTAGACCAGGTATCGTACTTCTATTACTATTAAAACAGTTTTGATAACTGTTTTGTAAACAAAGGTCTGTGCGGTTGTATTTGAGACTACGTATCGTATCCTACCTGTAGAGCGCCTCTGGAACTGGACTGGCCTTCATTGTGTTCACTGAAGCGGTGATAAAAATGCCAGGCTCTCAGGTGTGGGCGGTGCTGTTCTTTGTGATGCTCTTCAGCCTGGGCCTGTCCTCCATGTTTGGGAATCTAGAGGGGGTCCTTACTCCTCTGCTGGACCTGCACATGGTTCCATCCTGGATTCCAAAGGAGATTTTCACAGGTAAACTGGAAGATCTAATAACTTCATTTGGCATTTGAAATCATTGCATTTGGGGCACTGACAACACTAGTTTGTATTGTGCTATGACATTACAGTGATTATGAAAAATGTGAACAGTTTACATCTGCTTTGAATGAAACAATACCAGCAACTTTATATTTCTTATATTTTCCTTTTTTTGCTCATAGGGTTAATATGTCTCACCTCCTTTACTGTGGCTCTCATTTTTACTTTGGGATCGGGAAACTACTGGCTGGAGATTTTCAACAGCTACGTGGGATCCATGCCTCTGCTCATCATAGCATTCTTTGAGATCATTTCTGTGGTATACGTCTACGGAATAAATAGGTGATATTGTAATTCATGTCATCATTATACTTATTATGCTATTACAACAGTTGAAAGATCTGACATGGGGTTTCTATGCATCCACAGGTTTAATGAGGACATTGAATGGATGACAGGCCGGAGGCCAAACATCTACTGGCAGGCTACCTGGCGCTTTATCAGCCCTTTCATGCTACTGGTGGTTTTTGTTGCATATGTTGTGATTGAGGCTGAGAAACGACCGACATATAATGCCTGGAATCCAGACTCTGTAAGGCAGATTTTACCCCTGTACAACATCACTGTGTAGAATTTGTTAAATCTGGCACAAAGTGGGAAAAAAAGAAACAAAACACTGACATTGCACTCCTTTACCCCCACAGGTGAACTTTCCCCTCGCTGAGGTTCTGCACTATCCTGAATGGGTTTTTGTTATCTGTGTGCTCTTATCCGTCCTTCCTGTTATATCCATTCCTCTTGTGGCTCTCTACAGATTCATCGGTTTCCTGAAGAAGTACATCATGAACAGGCACAATCAAAACCCATATGCAAATGAATTCTGTAATGGAGAACTGTAAATGATTTTTTTTTTGCTGTTCTATCAGATTAGTAGTCAGGAACACCAGTAGTACATGTGAGATATTTTATCATTTAATAAGTTCTTACTGTACATATTTATTAGGTTATTTTCATCTTCTTCTATCTTTGTATAGTCTGGTATCGCAACCCTCTAAATTCATTACAGCTTAAAAAACATTATCATTATCACAGTGAACTGGCAGTAGCAGCAGTAATTGCAGTATATTTGCTAAAATAAAACACATTAATTTACGCAAGTGTATTTATATCGGTGAAGGAAATGTAAACGCTGTCAGCCAGATCAAATCAATGCAGGACAATATCCCTGAGAAAAACATTAACTGATTACCAAAGGCTGGAACTGAGTATGAGATTTCTGTTAATATCTGATTAAAAGGAAGACAACAGTTCATTTCCTGTGTTGATGTTGTGAATGGGAAAAAACGGAGAGAGATGGATAACTTTTCTGAATGGTTCACGATAAGCATATTATTACTTTTTGAAAAAAAAAAATATCACACTGATTTTCAGACCAATGTGTACAAGCAATGCCGCATGAGCTGATGATTGTATCAGTGTTGTGTCTGTATGTTTAGGTAACTATATCATTGTCTTGATTTATTAATATTATGCATCATCTTGTTAGTCACATTCCCAACTGCCGGGGGAACAGCTTTTGTTCTGTGATATAATATTATCTGTTCTACCCTGTGTTACCTTCAAGTGTGAAGAGTGATGTAGTGTTGCATGATGTGTCCTTTATGTAACTTTTTTGCATGTCAACAGTGCAGTGAGTGTATGGGAGTAGTAGGACTGTGCTTGTGTGTGTGTGTGTGTGTGTGTGAGGGTGTATGCATGTACTCAGTGCGCATGTGTGTATTTTGAGTCATAGGAGTTACACAGTTGTCCTTTTTGTGGCGTGGGTGGACAGTGATATTGTGCCCCCCGGTGTCACATGCTTTGGAATATGCTGGCTGCCTTTGTTGTCCCTCTGCCTGTTCTGCTTTTCTGGCACTTTCATACAATGGTGCACTTAAACACTGTGATGTTATTAAGCCTTTCAAACTACTACAGCTTGAATTCCAGCTCTCAGGAAAGACTAGCATCCCAATGTAGGATACATGGCACAAGATACATCGTCAAGGAATAACGAGAAGGATCAAGTGTAACATCAGAACAAAGGTGACGACTGGCCCTGCATTGATGTATAAGCGCTTTAATTATTGTCGGTTTTAGACTGCATTTATAGAGCTACGCAAGGTGTCACGCTAACACTGCTTTCAGTGTTGTCATGTCTAAATACTTGACAAAATCTTCTTGTTGATATGCTTTTTCTGTTTTATTTTTTTCTGCTTCACAATCTGACTTACATGCCTCATGTATGTTTGAAACAAAAATCTGATGTGACTGATAAAATGAGATGTGGTGTACGTATTATATTATATTACGGTGTTGCAATCCCGCTGAGGAGGTTAAAGCCATGGTGTTCCAAACATTTGTCGCATTAAGTTGCTGGCTAAGAACAATAAACTGTGCATTTAATTAGATACTACAGTACTGTTATATGTTGTTTTGTTTATTGGTGTTGTTATAGAACTGGTCCCTAGAATGTTATTAAGTAAATAACTGGTAATCTTGTAAGTGGTCTAAACACCGTTGTAGTAACCTTAGCAGAACAACCTAAACTAAACTGTCTTTCAAAATATCTAAGTGAGTAAGTGCTGTGACCTACATTATTGTGACACTGTACTATCAACAACAGAACAAGCGTGCGACAAGTTCAACGAATTTTTGGGACCTACGACCTACTCTAGGCAATGTCCCAGCGAGCAGATGCCTCCCAGTGTGGTGGGGTTGTGGTCGAGTTTGAGTCTGACGACATCAGGGATGCGAGAGCTAAAAAAGCTAGGAGTATACCAGGTGAACTTCGACTTTCAACCCAACTAGAATTTGTGTAATGTGTTTGCAGCAAGCATAATGTGTGCTTATTCGATTTTCATGCATTTCCTCGTAAGGTTCAGCTCTTATCTACCTCAAGGGTCCCAAGTTTCTCATCTATGTCAGTGGAGCATTGTCAATGTGGGTAAGAATCATTTCCTGAAGAAACAGATTCCTGGAGCAATAGATAAGACATCGAAACTTAAATAACTGCAAGGTAGTTTACTTACTGTAAACTGTGTGGCAACATACTAGACAGCCTTTTCAGAGCAACACATAATTATGACCTTTTATGTTGTGCTGAACAGGGTGACCGCATGTGGCACTTTGCTATCTCTGTGTTCCTGATTGAGCTGTACGGCCGTAGCCTGCTGTTGACTGCTGTGTTTGGATTGGTAGTGGCTGGGTCAGTGCTCCTGCTTGGGGCTTTGATTGGCGACTGGGTTGATCGCAATCCCAGGAATAAAGGTATGCAGGACAATTTCACAAACCTTTGAACATTTTAGCATTCAGCATATCACAGAGCAGTGATATAGATCAGTGGATTTCAATCTTGGGCCCAGGAGTGTGCTGGTTTCCTATCCAACCAGGTGGTAAACTGATGTCTCAAGGTCTACATCAGTCTGATTTGATAGCTATACTCAAACTCACTGGCAGAACTCAGGGCATGAGGTTCACATCCACTGATTCATATCTGTAAAAGTAATTTTTTATAGAATATATTGACTAAAACTGTTTTGTTTTTTTTTTTGTCCCCTGTTTTAGTTGCACATGCGTCTCTTTTCATTCAGAACATCTCAGTGACAATATGTAGCATTGTGCTCATGTTGGTCTTCTCATATAAGCAAAGGATTGAACAGATCTGGGATGGCTGGCTTACTGTGAGTAGACTCTACTCGTCTGACTAATAGTTACATTTAACAAGTTGATACCTCATTGATCTGAAAACAGGATACACAGCATGATCGTTCCACAGGAGTTATTGCTGCTGTTGTTCCCTCTGTCCTGTGTCCCTGTTGTCTCTGCTTCTGAGCTTATGGCTACTCTGTGCTGTCATAGTAACATGTTGCATCGCAAAACTTACACAAGGTGGTTTGTTATACGGTGGTGATCGTCCTGGCAGATGTGGCAAACCTCGCAAGCACAGCGCTGACCATTGCCATTCAGAGGGACTGGATTGTGGTTATCACAGGCTACAACCGAGGCCACCTAGCTGGTGAGGGGATCCGCTCTCTGCTTATGTGCATGTTGGTTTGTGTTCCATGTTTTTCATGGGTTTGCAATCTCTGGTTATACATGATAAATACCTGAATTACAGAAAATATCAGGTACTGGTCCGTTTCTGCTCTTGCTGAAACTCCTCTAGTGCAAGTTCATTAACCTCTGTGTCTTTGATCCTAACAAAAGGAATGAATGCAACCATGAGGCGGATAGATCAGGTGACTAACATCCTGGCCCCACTAGCAGTTGGACAGGTCATGACTCTGGCCTCCAATGTCATTGGCTGTGGCTTCATCTTGGGCTGGAACCTTGTGTCTCTCATTGTGGAGTTCTTCTTCTTGTCACGAGTGTACCGCATCGTCCCTGCTCTTTCAGTCAAACCACCAGTGTTGGAGGTGGATCCGGTGTTTCTGCAGAGGATGGAGAGGAGAGGGTCACAAGGTACGGATCAGTGCTTTTTGTTTTTCCATTAATGCTAACGCTTAAAGGGAGGCAGAGTCCTACACATGCTAAACAACCTTATCAATATACAAAATAAAAATGGGCATTGGGCTTAAACTGTGCTCATAACGCCTGCTTGTAGTTGGCAGAAGAGAGACGATCCATCAACTCAAATTTGAAAAACGGAGGCAGGATTGAGAGGACAGAACTGGACAGGACTGATCATTAAAGGTGCTGTCTAATGAGATTTGTCTCAAAGAATTTTCATGTGGCTTCAGGGAGGGATGACAATTTCCGACTAAATATCCAAGCAATTCTTTGAAATGGCATCACAAAAATTATGTATATTTTAAATATCTTATAGTACAGCTATTGTACAGTTCTCTAGACTGCCTTTTCTGGATTACAAAGTGTCGTAATTAGCCTGGAACCATCAAGTACAATTGGCTTAATGAGTGCTGTCATTTCTTTAATTCTCTACACTCACATTAAATAGACTCAAGTCTTAGAGATGTAAAGACGATGTGGATTGTAATGTGACATGAAGTTGAGCAGAAAAGGTGCAGAACACTAATTGAGGCTTGTGCATTTAAATCTGCTGCACAGAAGTGATGGATGAAATTCCTCTCTCTCATCAGATGAAGGTAATGTTGCACAACCTCAAGCTCTGACAGAAGGCAACTGCAACACAAGCCTGCACCTAAAAGAAATCACAGACCTGCCCTTGTGTTTCCGGAGGTTTCGCTGGTTGATGAGCACCTGTAAGGACGGTTGGAGGGCCTACTATCGCCAGCCTGTTTTCCTGGCAGGAATGGGTCTGGCTTTCCTCTACACCACTGTCCTGGGCTTTGACTGCATCACCACTGGCTATGCCTATACTCAGGGTATAAGCGGCTCTCTCCTTAGTTTACTGATGGGTGTGTCGGCTATCACGGGCCTGATGGGCACCGTGATGTTCACCAGACTCAGGAAGACCTATGGCCTGGTTAACACAGGCATCATCTCAAGCTGCCTCCACCTGGGCTGCTTGTTGCTGTGTGTGTGCTCTGTGTTCGCCCCTGGCAGCCCTATGGATCTTAGCTTGCTGATGCCCTACATTACCTCCAACTCGTCTTCGGAGCTTGGAGGGATGGCTAGCCAAAGGCAAAAACACACTTATCCTCTGAGGGGTGGTAGCAATCAGCCACTGCTTCCCGACCGCTCCTCCATTCACTGGACCAACAACACTGTGCTCTTTGACAACGTGCCCTCTGGCACAGCGCCAGAATCCTACGTCTCCATTATCCTGCTGTTCTTGGGCGTCATCACAGCACGCATCGGTGAGTAGATGGACATCTAAAGCTGACTGGATTCAACTGGCACCAAAACTTAAGAGTACATATATAGTATTAATGAACAATGCATTGGAATATTGTTAACTGTAAAGCCTGGCCCACATATGGGCAGGGAAGATACTACCAGTCAATATAAAATTATCATGAAGATACTATTATCTGTATTGGGCAATAAATAAGAAACTACAGCAGAAACATGCCATAGATATGATTAAGGTTTAGAAACAGTCACTGTTACATAGTCCATCCACCAGAGAGCGCTGTCCAAAATGTTGAAATGTTCCCACTCAGTACAAACATTAATCACAGCTACAGTGCTTTTTTTATTGCATTTTAACCCAATATATTGATAATCAACACAGTTACAATATTGGTATATGGTATGCAGCACAGTTAGAGCATTTAATATCCATACTTTAGGAATCCATAGAAAAATATCAGTGTCGGTATGACAGAAATTGTCAGGCTCTAGTTGATTGTTCCCACCAATTACATTTTTGTGTGAACATGTGAATAAATGTCCTGCTATTAAGGCTAATTTAACGGCCAGGTCAACGTTTAAATCCGCATAACATCTGTGTTTTAGGTCTCTGGTCCTTCGACCTGACAGTGACCCAGCTCTTGCAGGAGAACATCTGCGAGTCAGAGAGGGGTGTGGTAAACGGGGTGCAGAGCTCTATGAATTACCTGATGGATCTGCTTCACTTCATCATGGTCATCTCAGCTCCACAGCCACAGCACTTTGGCATCCTAGTTATCATTTCTGTATTATTCATCACCACTGGGCACACTATGTACTTCCTGTACGCACACAAAGCCAAGAGAAAACACCGCCTCGAAACATAAGGAGCAGACGTGGCCCACACATCCAGGCATGAGATGCTTACCGGCACTCCACTCTGCACCTGTGAAATGAATGTCTCCCTCCTGTTCCTTCAGCAATCTTATTGCAACACTCCACTACTGACGTAGCCATTCATTTCAGCACAAACGCAGCAAGTGCCTGTCCCACCTCGGTTGCTTTCTCCCTGCAGGGCCATGTGCCACAGCAGCAAACAAGAACTCAGGTGAAGTAGAGTGGGAGACACGTTCTCGCTTCGTGTACATACATTGAGGTGGCTACAATAAATGCAGCAATGGTACCTCCAGGGGAAATGTCCTAATCTAATGCACAACAGGACACAAAGGTAATGGCAAAGGCACCAGCATATGCCTTTGCAAACCCTGTAGGATAACTGCAAGACTTTCATCAAACAAGCCTGTTAACTTACATAGCTTTTTGGATGGGAGGGTGGATGGATGGAGAGATTTTTTCTAATCTTCACTCAGTTAAGAACTGGTGTTGTGAGGAAAACCTAGCAGTGATACATGAAAATACCAATAAGACGAGACAGTACTTTGACAAGTGGCATCGATGTTGATCCGTCCACTTGGAAATATTCCAGGATGTCCAAAAAGGAACATAAAGGGAACTTGATGTGAGACTGTTTCAAAAAAAGAAAAGCACAGAAAGGCAGCCCCCTTTTAATGGACAGAAGTGAAAGGAGAAAGTATTTCCTTCCCCTGGTTTGTTTCTCTGTGGATGAATCAAGCAAACGTTTGCCTTTCTTTTATGCATGTAAACCTGGCTTATGGATAACAACAACAAAAAAGATCACATCACACCATGTACTTTAGTCAAACTATTTTATTCTAATTGCTTGTGTATTTAGATAAATGAAAATAGTTTCCAAATGTTCTTTCCATATAAAGAGTGATATTAATAGTTTTATAGAAACCCAAGAGGAAAGCAATCTTCATTTTGTGACATGTTTGAAATCAGTGAAGCTATATGTTGATAACAAATGTCGATCACTGCTATTGGCAGTACTGTATTACACTTTGCTTCATTCTTTTGTAGTTCAGATGAACTAAACTTTACCTTACCTCAACTAAGAACAAGTACACTGTTGGGAATATGACTTGGGAATTACTCTCAGCTACTGTATGTTTTCATATCTCCTTCATGTACAGTGGAAATAACATCAAAGTTTAACCTTTTGTCATACAACATACAACACATCTCAATATATTTGTATCATTTTCCTGTAAAATTTCTGTATTTTATGTTGTCCCTAGTTTTCAGAATGACTATAATGATAATAAAGACGACTGAAGAGGATGTGGCCTCAAGCCTTCCAAAACCAGACCAGACCAATCAAAAAATAAATATTTATAATGCAATATACGGTTCTACACATGCCAGATTACCTTCTATCAGGTCATCTAACTACATTGCAAAAACTTCACTGTTGACATTGCAGCTGCATTTAGCCCTGTTCATTCACAGCCAGACACTGAAAAAAAAAAGGACAGCCACATGGTTGAACACTGTCTGTCCCTTGTAGACTGTAGATATTTAATGTAAACACATGTAAGGAATCCATACATGTAATTACAAAGGTTTAATTGAGATTTTGCTGACAACTGCCTGGGTGGCTTTTACAATCTGAGTTATAGAACCACAGGTGGAGTAAAATCATTCTCAGTCAGAGGACAATTGCAAGGAGAAGATAAAAAACATTTACACTGTACATAAATGGTGAGGATATGAACATGTCAACACCCAGGGAAGATACAGTGACCATATGCAAATGCAATGGCTTTCTGTGGCCAGTAGAAGTCAATGTCAGATTAAATGGCCATCACTATGCCAGTATAGGAAAGCTTTAGGCCTTGTTGCACCATTACCACACACAGTATCTTAATCCAAAGATTTTGCAGAAATTACCTGCACCATCCAAAATCAATTATACTTCAGACAATCATCCAGAGGATACGTGAGGGTGGACAGAACAATGGAGTAACACAGGAGCTATGTTACATATCAACCATCTAAAGTTTTCAAGAGGAAAATCATCCAGAAATGAAGCACATGGAAATCCAGTCTGCAGTCCAGATATGCTCATCTGCAATGTGCAATGTCACCATTGTGTAAGATCACTTTAGTTGTCTTTTCAACATACTGGTGCGCCAGTAGAATTGAAAGTTAACATAGCAAACAAGTATGTACAGGAAATCGAGAAATGACGGGTATCTGCAACAGTCTCAGCAGCTCTGTATATCTGATGTTCTTGGTTATTGGAAGCTTCTATTTTTCTATGCTATTTGCACTCCGTGATGTTGATGATAATGACCACCAGCTCCTGCCATTTTTATAAATCAATAACTTGTTACACTAAATTAAGCTTGTAATACTTCCATCACAGTCAGTTGCAGGATGCAGTTATCTTGGCAATGCACAGAAGTCATGAGTAGGCTGGTAAAGGCAATTGGCCAGGAAGAGCTGTTGTTGTAATCAGAGCCGGAAGCATTATTTACTGGAAGCAGTACAAATCAAAGCGGACCTGATAAATATTGAGCTTGAAAATGAATTAGTACAGGTCAATCAGTCATTTTTGCCCTGAGCTTCACTGCAGGGATCTGGGTTTTGTTTAGTGCAGCCAATAAGAACCCCACTGAGCCGAAAAGAAATAAAAAGCATGCTGAATGTCACATTAATGTCTGCTAACGTCCTTTACTGCCTTTTTAGGAATAATGAAGGTCCCAGAAACAACTCTAAGCAAAGTGGCAATAAACAAAATTCAGCTGGATAAAGTGTACATGCTTTGCTGACAAAGGAACAAATAATTCTAGATGATCTAAGGGGCCATTTGCATCTGCGGAAGTCCACCACCAGCTCTTTGGTTTTCCCTGAGTTGATCTGGAGGTGATTCTGCTGGCACCAGTCCACAAAGTCCTGGATCAGTTCTCTGTACTCCCTGTCATCATCGTCTGTGATGAAGCAGATGATGGCAGAGTCATCAGAGAACTTCTGCAGGTGGCAGTTGGTTGACCTGTACATGAAATTTGCCGTTTACAGGGTAAATAGGAAAGGAGCTAAGACTGTTCCCTGTAGAGCCCCTGTACTGCTGACCACCACGTCAGACTCGAAGTCCTTTGTCCTCACATACTGTGGTTGGTGAGGTAGTTGAGTATCCAGGCTGAGACGTGATGATCCACTCCTGAGTGCTTGTCCCTCAGGAGCAGCGGCTGGATGGTATTGAAGGCACTGGAGAAGTCGAAGAACATGATCCTCACAGTGCTGCCGGGCTTCTCCAGGTGAGAGAGAGCTCCGTGCAGGAGGAAGATGACAGCGTCCTCCACTCCAATGCCAGGCTGGTGGGCAAACTGCTAACTACACTAATATAGCCTAGAGCAGTTAAATGAATTTTGTTTTGGAGCGATCCTCTTGAGTTGAGAGTGAAAATGTGTGCTGAGTGACACTTAACCCTAAATTCACAGACAAGGTGAACTAGCCAAGTTTAGTGGTGAAGAGGCAAAGCACTTTACACCCTGACACGGAATGACATAAAAATCTTCACAAAAAGCCTTCTCCAAGTCCTAATCATTAGGTTACTTACATAGCTACTGAGAGTAAAATTACCAACAAACTGCCAAATCACTAGTTTGTGTCTTCTATGCATTATTATTAAAGGCGTTTTCAAAGAAAAATCCATCTACCTGGCAAGATGATGGGGCTTATTACTACAACCATTGAGGAAATCCCAGAAGCAACAGATGAGGATTTCACGGCGTTATCTTAAAGTAGAAGCAGGAACACGATGGAAACACAAACGCAAGTTCAAGGACACAAAACAAGAAAAAAGTTATCTCTGTGTTGCATATCGTTACCCGAGTTTTTGGCAAATAATCCATGGCTGAATATCATTAACGTCTTTTAAATTGATGGTAGCCGGAAGTGACATATGACCTTTGTCTTTAATTGACAAACCAGGTCACAGGTGTTTTACGGAAGTTATAGACGTATCGATACGTCACCAGTTTATTAATAGGTTGTTATCTGTGTTGTATTGTCCATTATTTCCACTTCCCTACTATTCCGTTATTTTTCATTTGTTATATTATTTAATGAATGAGCAATGGGGTGAACAAAATATCACCTCTAAGTATAACACGGTAGGTTCAATTCAGGAAACACTTATTACTTTAACCATTCCTACACTTTGTGGTAATATAATGTTATTGTTTCTGTTGTTCAGCAATGTTTAATTTTGTGTGAGATTTTGCAGCTGTTAAATTTCTGTACTATTATCTTGGAAAGGGGGTCATGTAACAAACTCAGTAGAGTTTCATCATTTTTTTAGTCTTTTGCAGTGCTGCAGGCCTGCAGTACCAACGCACCTCCCATGGTTGTCATGGTAGTCCCTGGTTAAAGACAGTATTAGTATTAGACAGTATTACAGCAAGTGTGCTAACAAGTCTGACTCTAGGCATTCTCACTTTGCAATTCATTTACTTGAGAAACTGGGTCAGTGGCAGCACATTAAAGCACCATGTGTCCTCCTGGCTTTGTCTGGCTAAGGAACGCTCACTAGGAAGGAGCAGGAAGGAAGACAAGGTTGTTTTTAGATATTCAAGGCCAATAATTTCCTTTCCTTCCTATAGTGGAATGGTACAGAATAACATATTATTCAACGACAGTAACATACAGCACACTGGCTGTGTTGTCAAAAGGATGTGGTAAAACTAGTTTCTTTTCTCAATCAATAAAAGTCACTTTTGTGAAACCAATAATAATTATGGAGACCTCAGTTCTAAGGAACAAGTTCCAACAAAGAATTGAGAGGTGAAATCATCTGACTGAAGTTATGCAGTATTAGTCTGATAACCACATTTAAAGACGTATATTGTACATATGTGAGGGCAATGGGCATATTCCCAATCAGTTACTTCGAAAGAACAGGAGAGCGTAGTGGAACGATGGAACTCATTTCACATGACAGAGAAACAGCACCTAGAGATGGGGACCTTTTCTCATTCAGCAGTTTGCTGTATCAGCAGTCTGAAACAGCAGCACAATTGAATGGCTTTGCAAGGGCCCAGTCAAGCATCACACTGCTGACAGAGGAGGAAAAAAGATATAACGATAATAGATAGAGTGTTCATAGGAAGAATTAATCTCCTTGCTTTACCTTCGTCAATACATACGAGATCATACTGGTCCCTCTGTAAATACCCTAGGCAACTGACAAGCTTCATATAATTAGGAAGTGTCTGACAACTCAGTGATCTTTAATAAAAGCAGACACTTTGAGCTCGTAGGCCAGCTTAGTAAAACATTGCTTTACAGCAACGCTAGTGCTCCACAGGGTGTCTTTAAGGCTTTTCTGCAGAAAAAAACAAGTATGATCATTTTCATTATTTATTATTCTATCAATTTAATTTACAGTTACTTAGGTTAATGCTGAAAAAATAAGTTGATATATGAATTATTTAAACTGACCAAAAAAAAGAATAATCAAGTATCTTAATAATTGATTAATCATAAGAGTTAATCATTTCACTGTGAAGATTTGCTTCCATTTATTTATTTATCGCAGTAAACTCTATAGGGTTGGAATTGTTGGTCTGGAAAAATAAGCAGTTTGATATCATTGACTTTGGTAAACTGTGATGAACGTTGTCACACTCTAGACCAAATGATTAATTACTTGACTGAGAAATTCATTCAGTTCATTACAGATTAATCAGAAGATTAAACCCTAACTCTACAAATCTTTTTGTACCACTCTTGCACAGGCTGATGTTGTCAGATTGATTGTTTTGTCTGACCGGCAGCCCCCAAATTCTCATATTTGAGAAGCTGGAACCAGTAAATGTTCAGCAATTTTCTTTGATAAATAATTTACACTGTGAGTGATTATCAAAATTGTTGTGGATTCCTTTCCTTTGAAAGCCAGTTAATCAGCTGTTTCAGACATACCTGTTATTAAAGGGCTCTTGATAGTTGTTATTATTCTGCTCGCTTCTCCAAAGAACAGGCAAACAGAGACACACTTGTTCACAAAGTCCTCTACAGAACACATTTACAAATGCAACTGTATTGTATATGTAAGTAAGGTCCCTCTGTCTCTCTCCATCTTATTATTGTGTGATGAATACAGGGATAATTTACTTACAATAGATATATGACATTTGTATGCTTTTACTCTAGAAGCTGTTTGTAGGCGATATTCATTTACTGCAATGTATTCAGACTGGAAACACAATGGTTAAGCATTGCTTTGACGCCTGTGACCTTACACCCTCACACACGTAATACATCTCCACCCTATCAAGTGTTTGACCTTCCAGTCCTGAATCTTGACTCTCTCCTGCTTTCGGGAGATTCTGAAACTTCCTTTTTGGGGCTGTCTGGCTCACCAGATGTTTCCTGAACCTACTGTGTTCATAACTCACTCCCCTCCCCGGCAGTGAAAGGCAAGAGAAGGACGGAGAAAGGGGAACTCTGTCATTCACTCACAGTAAAGCCAAACACACCGAAAGATACCTAGAGTCCAACTGATCAAGCCTTTTCTCCCTGCTGTATACAGAGCTGACCAAGGCATACCACGGCTGGGATTTACCTTGGCTGTAGGGACAGAACACTTTTTAACTCACCCAGACAGCATCTGAGCTGCTCACCTCCTCTTAACACTTTTTGAGAGTAGTGTGAGCTCCCAGTCCAGTATCCTGCTGATTTGCTTGGTGGACAGCCAAGTAGTTGGAGAGCCGGCAATGTCGTGGGACTGTGGCCTGAGGTACATATTCTCTGTGTCCCCTGCGCTGCAGCAGGGGAGCATGTGCATCCTGCATGACAAGGAGGACCTGTCCAGACTGGAGATGGTCCAGAGACTGGCAAAGGATGGCTGCCGATTTCTGCAGAACCACAGCAAGGGCCCGGAGAGGACGTGTGAGGTGAGATACAAGAACAGCACTGCTGCAGTCAGAAGATTACAGCTGTTTTCACATTTCTTTTTACAACTGCTGTAGTCTTTGATGCTTTTCACTGAACGGCTGTCTTTGGCCTTGACACAGTGAAAATGTCAGTCGGGCTGCTTTTCAGATAGTCCTCGTGTCATTATGAACTCTTCTCAGTTAGCATAGTTTCTCCTTGAATATTCACTGAGAGAACATTAGATAGTCCATTTAACTCTGGGCAACACTGTGGTGTTTTATGCTGCTGTTTTGTGAGCATTGTGCCTGAGCATCCTTGTTTGCACCCCCTGCAGTGTCCCATAAATCAAACTGATGCTCATTTGTTGTCTGTTTTTATTTGCCTCCATACATTTTGTAATGTCTCTGCTTCCTTGGAAGATGAATGTTTTAATTTAGATTCTGTCCACGCAGCTAAAAGCCTCCTTCAGTGAAATATACCAAAATAGTCTCTAAACTGCTGCAAAAGAGCTATAATAATCAGATAAACATAAAGAAGACATCATAACAGTACACTGTGGAGTGCACTGCATTTGTGTACATAAAAATTCACATAATAAACACACTGTCTATATACAGAAACTTAACATACATCAGAGTGCAGTAAGTATGGCATCATTCTTGTGTTTCATGAGGGTTTTCATTTCAAAGTTGTACCACTACAATCTGTCATTATTGAAAACATAACAGGTATTGTATGTTCAGTTCCACCTGCATTACATCATTACATCACCTGGCAGTTAGCTGCACTGGAGACATCTGATTGGCTGACCTCATGGTGGATTCCACCTCTCCCTTCCTGCCAGCTGTAAGTGTGTGCTACTCTGTTCAACAATGGCAGGAAGAGTTGACGCAAGTGGCCAGACCACCATGCCAAGACATTGTATGGTTTCAGGGTGGATTCCAGTGCATCAGGTCTCTGACCTTTTCTCCAAACACAAGGCTACATCTTTGCTGTTATTCAATATAATGACCCTTTGTCTGCACTAAGCCACTGCCAATCTGCATGTGATCAAATGTTGGTGTGGCATAATACAACAATCTGTTCTGTATTGTTTTAGTTACGTGCTTTGTACCACGTTTGTCATATTCTGAATTCAAAAGAAAATTGAGTGTACCAATGACACGTGTGTACTGGCCAGATATGCTGACCTTGTATTTAATGCTTGACATTATCTATAAATATTAAGATTATGTGAGATTATCTGGCAGTATTTCTAGATTATAGAATGGTTTAAAGTAATCCAATGATGCCACAATGCACATACTGTATTACATGTGACTATGTGATCTAAGCCCAGCCATGAAAGAGCTTAGAAATCTGTTGAATCCCAGCTGGTGGAAACAGGGATGCTTAATATACAGTAGGCTGCATGTCTGTGAAAATGTGTGAGAGATTCAGGCCCATGGAGATCATGCATGTTATGCAGTTTCCTTTAATCTAATAAAAAATGTTTAGATTTTTCACCAAGCATGTTTCTAGGTCTATACCCTTGGCAGTTCAGTGGCAAAATTATTCATAAATTATTTTGCTGTGTCAGTTTCATGGGTATGAGATAATTGAGCGTGATCATCTCTTATGTTTGATACCTTCAGAGTTTTTACACGTTACATCACATTAGTTCAGCAACTACATTTTCCTTTGCTTTGTGCGACTGATTATGACATAGAGCCGTTGCCTTTTGTTGTTTCCTTAAATCGCATGTATTCTTGTTTCCAGTATATTAGCAGAGCTTAATGCATTAAAGCGATATTTTAGCATATTACTGCTGGAGATAATTACCATGAAGTGCGTCCATATCAAAGGCTTCTTTGAAAACAACCCTGATGTATGAATCCTTGGTCTCATTCTCCGTATCCTCTTCTTTCCATTCTATATGATCTACATTATTCCTTGAGAGGAATTTAGACCAAATCTGCTCCCTGTCAGGTCTGACGTTTTCCAGGTCCCTTTAAGTGTTCCATACCATACGTGCCAGACCTGCAGCAGCAGCAGCAGCAGCAGCACAGAGATGCAGACAGAAAGTGTCCCTCTAGCCAGAGGAATGTATCTGGAACCCTGAAAGACACAGTAAACCATTTGGTGGGACATGACTTTGTGGAAAGGCCTGATAAGTAGTGTTTACTCTTCTGCTGACAGTGTCCATTTTGGGCATTTTGGGAGGGACATGGGTGGTAGCTGTGAGTCCTGTGAGTCGAGGTCACCTCCAGGCTAGGACAGGAATTGTGTGGCCCCGGTGCTCTGTCTCATTACAAGCATCCACTCTAGAGGCCTGATTGATTGGGACACTGGTAACCACAATGCTGAGCACTGGCCTGAATAATTCATTGTTAGGAAATGCTTGTTTGCTGTTTGACCTCTTAGCGGTACACTGAGACACTGTTAATTATAATCAAGAATTCAACTTGCTTTGCTTGGTGAGACAAAAACAGTGTACTTTGATGTCTGATGATGAACCTCAGAGCACACACTGTACCTCATGTATTGATAAAGATAGAAACACCAACGTCTTTTTTTTCCCAAGAAGCAAATCAGCTCAGCCTTCAGGAAGCTAATCTGCGTAGCCTTCCCTTTCTGGGATTTTTCTAGTTCTTTGCTGTTCTTCACGCCCCTAACCTCACGTCATACTGTAGATCCTGTGGGGGAGCTGCCAGCAAACATTGCCATTAATGGTCCTTTCTGAGGGTTTGAAAACATCTCTCCTGTTTATAGATGTGACTGCTGAAAGTGTGGCCCACCCAGCTACGGACACAGCTGTGTGCCTTTGTTGTGTTAGATATGTATAAGTGTGTGTCGTGTTAATGCATTTATCTTTGTGTGTATGGAACATGAATGTCTGTTTGTGTGTATAAGTCTACAGATCACAGATAAGTGTTAATGAGCTGGGAAGTCACGATGAAGGGTTAAATGAAGGGCCCTGGACGCTTCTTTGCAAAAGGCAATTAGGACAGAAAACTGCAAACACTTCCAGCCTGTCTGGCCTGGCTAATTGCATGCACGGAGGCTTGTGTTGCATTGACTGATGGCTGAGGAGAGGGAGGGTGAAGAGATGGTGGCTGATGCAGGATGCCTGTGCGTGCACCATACAGTGAACTCCTCATTAAGACCAATATTTCTGATCCAGACCCTCCATTGTCAAGCTGCCATTGGCCATCTTTGTACTTCAGAGATCCTGCAACAAGCCATTTTGTTTACAATGTAGGGAAAAACAAAGAGTCTAGATACTTCTTACTGAAAAAAAAAAAAATCATTGAATGCTCAAACTTACCAGTTATGTATAGCATCATAGCCATCAAACTACAGTACGAATTACGCTAGAAAACTGAATATAGGTATTAATGTTTTACGTTTCAGCTTTGTGTGGCTGTTAGAGTTGGTGTACTACATGTGTACATGTTGGAGAGAATTTAATTTGAAAAACATTTTTAAACACTACAGCCTACACACATACTGATATGTGCTAAAAAGAGTGGGACAGAGGAGACTGCCTTTCACTGAGGCTTTGATTGATAACGGGAGACAGTGGACAACGTGAGGATGAATTTGTCATTCACAGGAACTCATGTTAGTCATAAGACAAGGAGCTACCATGTGAGTTAAAGTCTAAACTAAACTGTAAACCACTAAACCGTTGTTGGCATTTCAGAGTTTAACCCTTTGACGGCTTGAAAACAGATTGTCTCTGGACACCACCCATAATTTAATAGGCTCTCCATAAGATTCAGTAATTAAAATATGTATGAGTCTTTTATGTTAATCCCTGAATGGGCTCGACCGATAAGGGCTGAATAATGATATATGGAAATTCTCTTTCATTTACAGTGCTGGCTTTGACAGAGTATTATGATGGAAATCAGTGGTGATTTGTGTGAGTGGGAGAAAAAAAATACAGGGGAATCTCCTTGGTGATAACACATTCCCTCCCTCCCTCCCTCCCTCCCTCCCTCTTTCTTTCCCTCTCCAGCCCCAGAGTGACGAGGCAGTCCGCGTGTGTCTGAGGGAGAGGGGCCACGATGTGCTCGTTCTCCAGAGAGTGTCGTCAGAGCAGCCAACCCTCTCTGCATCAGTGAGGGGAGGAGGGAGGGAGGAGGCAAGGAACAGGAGGTAAGCCTCCCCGCTCCCCTCCTTCCTAGATTCCCTCTCTCCCTCCCTCTCTCACTATCTGTTTCTCTCTCCCTCAGTGCTCTCCCTCTCATCATTCTCTCTCTCTGTCTCTCTGGATCACACACTCAGTCAGGCATTCTTACATCACAACTCCCTACACGTAAATGTCTACATTATATACATATAAGTGAGCAGCATGGGGCTGTGAGGCAGAGTCTTGCTGGCTTCCTTCCCATTCAACTCATACAGGAGCTTTTTCAGCCGTGAACATACCGGGATACCTCAGTGTGCTTGAGAGATAGACAGCAGTGGACTCTGGGTTGTATCAGCTGCAGGAGGATGAATGGATGGATGGGTAAAAGAGACGTGCAACTGTAACCACGGCAACATTGCCGGTGTAAGGGCACGGGGACTCTGTAGGGATGGGATCTCGGCCACAGCCCCCGAACCTGCGGCAGGAGGAGGGCAGGCTGCTCCATGCTGCCTTGGTGGAGCAGGAGGACGACGAGGACGATGAGGAGGGCTCAGAGGAGAGCAGCAGTGACAGCACCAGCCGGGCAGAGCCGGTCACGATGCCCACCTTTGATGTCCCCTATTTTCGCTACATAGACGATGAGGGGACAGAGGGAGAGGAGGAATGGAGCAGCAGTCGTTCTCTGTCCTCTATCGAGGAGGACTCATCCACTGACTCTGTGTCTGACAGGTACGTGGTGGTGTCAGGGACCCCAGAGAGGATCCTGGAGCACTTGCTGAATGACCTGACACTGGAAGATGACCAGGGGACAGCACAGGTCAAAGAGTCAGGTCAGCATATATACTTTTACATCCTGAAAGTTTATTTGTTTTTGCTGCATGTTTTCAGTTTGTGAATGTGATTTTCTTTTATTTTAGAAGGAAAAATAGCTTTATATTCAGTGGGTAGATGGTCAAGACAACTTTTTGACTATAGCATTGGTAAGATGTTGTGACCACACAGGTCCACTGATGTTTTTGTGTGTGTTGTGAAAGAGAAAGAGAAAGATACCTCCCTTCCTATTTTCTTTTTACTTTCTCCCCTCCCCACTCCTCTCACTCTCACAGGAGCTGAGGCAGCAGCTGCCCCCCCCCCCCCTCCTTCTCTCTACCCCGGGCACCCCGGGCTGCTCATGTGCTATCATTCCCAGAATGGTACTAAGTTTGAGCTTGTTCATTTAAAAGTCTTTCACAGAGACAATCGTTGCTCAGATCTCTTGAATGAGGTTGTAATGGGCTGCGTGACGTGAAGTCCAGCTTCACAGCGACGACAAATCCACACATTTCCTCTTATCCCAGCAGGTACATGGTAATGTGCCACTGTTGCCAAGGCAGAGGAGACTCTCTGTTGCTGAAGCTGGAAAGATGGCTCGATGAGAGCTGATGATTGAGATCGGCAGCACTGTCAGACAAGCAGAGGAAGAGTACTGCAAAAAAATAAAAAGAAGAAACACTGTAAGAGGGAGGAAAGGGGAAGCAAGGAGGAGAGAAAAGGGAGAGATTCAAATTTTTCCTTGGAGATGGAGGTGGTCACAGATGCTGTCTCATTGGAAAGGAGACAGGCTAACCCCACACCAGAGATCATTACTCATTCTGATGAGGAATTTGATCTAAATGCCCTCTCAGGAGATGTGCCTTCAGTTGGATAATGGTGCATTTTACATTTACAAGAGAGTTGAGCTTTATGGTGAATCACATATTTTATTCCTAAAAACTGAGTATTTAATATCAATGTTAAGTTTATAAACCCGTAATAAACCCATCTGCACCCTACTGTACTTATACCTTTCAGCTAATTTCCTGTGGGCTCTGTAGGCAGTGTGTTGCTGATGAATCATTCACCATTAGCTCACATTGCAACGAGTGTATTGAAGTAAAGCCTCCATAGGGAGCGGAGGACTAGAGCATGATGCTGAGCGATATCCCAGGGTCAAAGAGCCAGAGACCTGAGGAGCAGAAGGAATGAAGTGAGACCTGAGCAGAAATTGATCTGCACACAGTGATGTTTAATAGTCTGACTCCCGCTGGCCTTGGTTGTCTCTCTGTGTGAGCACTAAAGCTCTACATTCTCTAGTGCTATACAGCTGAGTGTGCCCTTGGAGGTTCAGCTCAGCAGAAGCATGATCAAATGAGATCCATGATTTCATCAAAAAGAGATTTATTTTAACATCCACCAAGCTGCCGCGTTTGGTCGTTCTCTCTAGGACGGCTCAGAAAGATCGTCCCGCAACATGATGAATGACTGCAGCAAATTATTGATGTTGTGTTTATGACTTATATGTAGTACAGCACATTGTATCTCATCATAGTAGCGCTTGCTTCCATTGTTACTCTGTACACAACATTAAGAATGCAGAGGAGCTTTCTGCCTTTCTGCAAGAGATTTTCTGAAAGCACCACAGGCATGTTTGAGGAAAAGCAAACGTGAACCACTGCAGTGGAGTGTGCTGTGGAGATCTCTGATATGCTGGGCCGTCCTTCTGTGGGCTAGCATTGTGGGTAGCACTCACAAGTGTTCAGTGTTGCCTTCTTTCCTGTGCCCAACCAGTCTCTGAGAGCAGCTATTGATTTATGCTGCACACTGCTGCTAGCTCTGAAAAACATGTGATGGAACATTTGTGTTCTTAATGAGAGGATGTTACAGCTCTTTTACCATGTGGAAAGATGCTGATGCTTATTTGTAGAGCGAAACAACATTACATTAAGTGAGATATATAATTTAAAACCTCTAAACACAGACCATCATATTAATTTAGGGCGTTTATACCAATTGATGGCTTCTGGTGGTTACTGAGCCAATAAGTAACACGTTAACATTCTTAGTTTCAAAGGTTGCATTGATCAATTTTATCACTTATTGAAATGCTAAAGGTATTGGCAAGTTGATTGACAGGTTGATTGATTTCATAGTAGATTGACAAGTTGGATCAATGAATCCATTCTCCATTTCCTCTGAAAACAAAACTAAATTTGGGGCTTAGTAAAACAAGCACATCTTCTGCCAGATTGTTTGGATTAAATCTTTACTCTGCAGGACCAAGAAAAAAGCTTGAGAATATGTCTTAAGGTCGTAAAATTAAATATTTATGCTGTTTTCCAACTTCAAAAAACTTCCAGCGTTTACAGCATGGGGAGTAGTATGTACACTGTTACTCATGAGAAAGTGTTTTGGTTTAGATAGCTTGCAGAAAATACACAAACCCACAGAACCATGAGTGATCAGTTTATGGTGAGTGTTTGTGTGTGCGTGTGTGTGTGGAGAGAGGAGGAGGAACAGTACAGTATGTGAGTGGGTTGGTGATCTTTTGTGTGTTGACTCTGGCTGTGTGTTAAGGTGCGTTACTGTATTCTTTATGAGAGCTACATGTGTATGCGTGTGTAACCTCTCATAAGCAGTGAGTGATGCATCCACAGCCGCTCTGCACGGATTAACATAATGATGTCAGGGAGTCCTGTGGACCAGAACGCGCACAAAGGCCCTGGGAAGCCAGTGTGAAATTAAAGGGGAGAATTTACAATTCTGGGTGTGAGGCACACTTACAGAGGGGGTGAGTGGAAGTTGGCCTCTAATAGGATTTGTAAAGCTTTTCACTTTTGGCCGGCCATCACGCCTGGGAGTCGCTGTCCTTTTCTTTTTCTTTGTCCCTTAGAAATGTATTTTAGTGGCTATCATGTTCATTTCTGATACTTTTACAGCTTGTTATTATATCCTTTGTATAATTACTTACATTTTAAAAACAGATTGGGGGAGAAATTTTTGAGTGTTTCTGAAAGAGATGATGAAAATAAGTCCTTTTAAGCGTTCGGATGATGTTAACTATAAAAGCATTTTATGTTATGGGGGAGCTGGTGATCTGTTTGACCAGCTTTGAGTTAATCCATTTACAGAAACTCTTTCCCCATATGTAACCTTGGGATATGGTTTACAGTGGCACAAAATGCTGCTTGTAAACACATTAAGGTGATTGCTGGGCAATATCACGTTGTTTTTCTGTGAGCAAGATATTCACACTGAAAACACAGGACTTCATCAGAGGTCAGAGAGAGCCAGCTGACGCATTAACATTATTGGCTTATCTTCACTGATACAGCCTGCAACAGTGAATGTGTGAGATTGAAGATAAAGTCAGTAAAGGCTCGTTTGAACTTGAAGCAAAACAGAACTGAAGAATCCTCTCACCAGTTTCAGCACGAGTCATTATCTAAGACTGACCATGGAGAACAATGTGCCATCGAAAAGTAAGATGGAACGGGTAAAGTGCTGAAGCCAAGTCTCTGAGCTGAGTAAATGTTGAACAATCTCTTGAGGTATATATTAATACTAGAAAATGTACCATTCTTAATAGTGTATTTCTCTTTGCAGATACACTTCTGGATGACTTTCTGCTGACCTACCCGGTTTTCATGTCAACTAGTGATTTATGTCAAGCTCTGCTGGGGCAATATCCTTGAACAACAGGGGGGGCACATTATGGGAACATTACTACAAAGATTCACACACATTAACCTTCTTGTGTGGCCGCTGCAGAGAGAAATAGATGTTTTATACAAAAACGTGACTGTTTTACCGACTCAATGCTGTGTTCATCTAATGAACATTAAATGAACATCACACACGCTGGCTCCGTTTACGCTTCATCGTATAGATCTATCTGTGCTGAAGCCTTAACTGAATCCCACCTATTGCACCAAGCGATGCAGAGGGAAAGAGGACAGGAAGGAGGCGCTGGAGAGGAAGCGAAAAGTCCTGCACCTGGTGTCACAGTGGATGTCTCTCTGCAAAGACTTCCTCAGAGAAGATGAGCACGTCAAACTGTTCATGAAGGTAGGAAAAGGAAATGGGTGGAAACTGGGCGTGGGGTGACTTTAATATGGGAGGAATGAAAAGTGACATTTCCTTCCAGACTTTGTGTCGTTACGTGTTGGATGATCTTTATGAGCACCCGGCCCTGGAGACGGATGTGAGGGAACTGCAGAAACTCTACCAGCTGCACCGCAGACAGTAAGTGACCATGTTAAAACTTCAGAAGTAAATACAGAAACACATACACACTTAAATTAGATATAAAATGGAAGCGCCGATCAAGTCTGGGTGGGTACAAAAGCCAATAAGAACTATGACTGTCGAAGGCCTGAAAAGAAGCAGAGACACTAGCTGGTCTCTGGGAATAAAGAAAGAGCTTTTTCTCTGCTTGGTGCCTTTATTTAGCTTCTCATCAATGAATCCATTCAGGGTTTGAAGAGTAAGTGCAGTGTTCTGGGGTGTTATTCGCCAAAATATGAAGGTCATTGAGCTCTTCCTCTTGAATCTTAGAAATTGAGGAAATACAGGAATTTTGAGAATTAATGACAAGCTGTAAGACGTTTTTTGTCACTTTGCCACGAGGAAAAAAAAAGGAAAAAGCGCACCACCACTTGTTTAATGGACACAATTTCAAGCTTGCTGGCTGTTAATGGTGACAAACACGAGTATAATCACATAAAGTCTTTATGTAATTTATTATCCAATGTGCTGGGCTGGTACCAGCTCTGATATTGAGCTTTTCAAGCAGAATGTGTATTAGTCATAACGTGACCCATCCACATTAACATTAACATCCACATTTTCACAGTTTTTTGGGTTTTTTTGTATTTAGTTTTTTTCACTGATTTTTTTCCCTGTCCATCTTATTTCACTTAAAATAAACAAAAAAAAACAAAAAAACAGAAGTGTAACCAAGTGCTCTCATGCCACAAAATAATTAATCTATGTCAAAAAGAAATCATAGCACTGACCAAAAAGGTGTAAGCTGAGGCTTATTACATTTACCCTCCTCTCAGTACAAATATTACATTTACGAACAAGCTACACGATCCTGACAACATTGAATGTTAGCCATGCATATAACCACAGAAAGACATGTATAAAATATACATACACATGCATGTATGCATACATGCATATATACAGAGCAAAGACACACTGAATTATTATGATGTGCACGTTTCCTTCCTTATATATAATATTTGAAATCACAAGAAGAGAAAGGAATGATTTTCAAGTCATGGACTGATCATGACATTGGACAAGGAGAAAATCTTACATAAGAAAGTCGCAGCTATTTGTGTACAGACATGTGATTCTTGTACATTAGGTACTGCATATGTGCAGAATTGATTTACATTGAATGTTAAATATTGTGTCTGTTTTGTTGTCGTAAAAGCAACTGTTGCTTGGCTACAATTTCTTGGTTTACTGAAAATGAGCATCACTTTGCTTTTTGGCATTACAGTATAAACAACCCCCAGTCACCAGACACATTGCCACACCCGTGTCCCCCGCTCCCCCTCCCTCAACCACAACCTCCAATCAGATCTTCTCCCCGGGGACGCTCCCTCCAACCTGCTACCCATTAGAAACCCGTGCAGATAATTCAACCTGTCTGTGCTGTCGTTATCTGACTCTGCCTTATTCATGTTTATATCCAGGGAGGTAGCTCGGCAGCACCCACTCCTTTAGTGGTAGTCGACTTTGTGTGGGTGTTACTAACTGCCATACTCTACTATTTATGAGCTTTTCACAATTAGGCTCATCCCGTGGGAGGACAAGGTTGACTGCTTTGTGGCAATCTGTTTCCCAGTGAAAAGCCGAACGGTGTCATTTTTTATAGAAAGAAGACTCTTTCAGTCCCCTTGCCCCCATCAACTTCCATCTGGCCTTTATGCAAAAGAAAGCTCAAGTCATATGTTCCTGAAAGCTTGGAAACCGCACAACTCTCGTCTCCCTTGCGCTCCCCCGTCGTGTGGCGTTATAATTCACTGTGCTTATTGACATCCATACTGACTCCGGTTTTTGAAGAGAAAGAGAGTGAATTCGATGTTGAGCTCTGTTTTGACGTGACAGTGGGAGTCAGGTTTTTCATTAGTGCAGGACTGCTGCTGGCTAGTGAGAGGGGATCCCTTAGGGCAGGCTTTGTGCCAACATGCCTATTGTGATGCAGAGCCCAGTAAAAGCTCAGGGATGATAATGGACACGGGGCTATCCATCACGCTGGCTGGGGCCAACTGATGAGAATAGGGAGATTAAATGGAAGGATCACATCGGAAGGTCTAAAATCTACTAAGCACTCCACTCTCACCTTGACACTGGGCTTTAAAAAATGGACTGGACGCAGTATATATGTACATTCACTTTACCTTGTTCATAAGCTGTGTGGATAGTCAGGTTGGTTTTAGACTAGATGTAGCTGCAGCCTCAAGGAAATTCACCAGATCAGGTTTGTGAAGACACAGTACAGTTGTCCTTTTTGTGCACATCACTGATGTATTTCTTCTTCTTTTTTCCCAGTATGGTGGATGACTATTCCCCTCACAGAAAGGTAAGTTAAAGGATCTCTTTATGACACTAAAACAAATTGAGTAAACAATTACCACCGATTTGGGTGTTGAGTCTATTGTAGTCACATTTCCTGCTAAAGACATTGTTCTGCAGTTCAGCTGTTCTCAGGCAGAATGAATGTGTATCCACGCATTTCCCTTCTTTTTTAGAGCAAAGCACTTTTCCACCAATTGAGCCTGAAAGAGAATGGGCTCCAGTCCAGAGGCACACAGAGGGAGACCAAGGAAGGTAGGTCGTAAAACGTGGCGTTCTTCACACATTCCTCCCATCATACGTTGTTTCCAAAGCTCTTGAAGGGAGCCATTTAGTCTGAACATTAGAACAATGGGACTCTATCCAGGGAATGAATGAGAAGGTTTGAAAAATTCAAATACCTGAGTGATGACATATGAATTCCTTTTGCATTATTGGGATGAGTCCTTTAAAGGGCAGGTTCACACGCTGTGAATTTTATGTTATACTTTACTGAGACAGCATTTTAATATTTTATCTCGGTTACAGTGCTTTGTCGTGTCTATATCAGCATGGACTCATACCTAAGTATGAGGGCCCATGCTGGTGTAGTGGCCCAGGAGCTGCTGCAGGCAGTGGCAGAAAGGATGGATGTCCCCCAGGGGGAACTAGTACTTGTGGCCGTGACTTATCCTGGAGGTATATACCACTCTATCCAAGCAGCTACGTACCACTGTAAAGTACACACAACTATAATGTAATGCGCATTTGATGATGTTGAACAATGGATGTGAAGTTAGGGCCTCCTGGTGTTTCTAGATCATTTGTTGTAGAATTTATTATTTATGTTTATCATAACGCATGTGCTATGTCCATATACTATCCAGTCCATAATAAATCAGAATAGGCAATTCTGAAGCATCTTGAGTCATAAGCTATCCTGTAAATAACTCCAAAGAAGAACTCATTACATAGTTCAATTTCTCACATTTCATACTTTTTTTTTTTTTTCTATATTGAGTTGTATAATATGCCCAGACATGAATGTGTTAGATTGCAATCAACAGAGCTGACCTAAATATATCCCCAGTGACAACAGTTAAAAGGGAGAAGCATTTACAGACCGGTAACGTAAAGTCAGTCTCTGTTATCAGCGATTGAAGCGACTGGATACCTCATACTGGTGCCTGGCACAGAGAGTCTTATCTCTGACTACTGATAGCTGCTTACACGCTGCCTGGCAGATTTTTAATGGCATTCTGCTGTTTGTGATATGTTTTCTCCCCCTGCAGGAAGGCTCCTCCTGCAGCCTCAGGACAGAGTTTTCTCCGACTCTTTACGGTCGGTGGGGAGGTTGCACATGTGCAGGAAGGACCTGGGAGAAGTCCTGGTAGTAATATTACTGCAATTTGTCCCTTCAACTTAAACATACATATACAAACATACTATAGTGTCAAAATGGTGGCCTCTGTCTGCTTATTTCTAATAAACACCCCAGAATAATCACAATAATCACCCCAGAGGCAATGAATAAGCCAATCCATGTATACATAAGTGTATACACACATTTTGTGGTTTTGATGTTTTGTTACAAGCTCCATTCTCTATTTTCAGTCCTATTTTTCATAAAATCTGGGAACATGAGCCACAAATGTTCCTTTGAATGATCATATCAACCTTTCAGGTGATATTTCTAAAGAAAAACTTGTTCCTTTTTGTTTTCCTGCTTCAGTATCCGTTCACAGACAACACAGAGCTGCAACAGAGGACAGCTCGCATGCTCAGTTTAAACACATGGGACGTGGCCGTTGCCCTCACCAACTTTGACTGGACCATCTTTGACTCAATACATGAGGTTTGTCCCACTGCTGGAACCCTTACTCCCAGTATATCCCCTTTAAAGTGTGCCCTGTACAGGCCCAAAGTCTCAAAGGTGTTTGAACTGTTAGCACCTCATGCCCTGTTCTGTTCAACTCATGAGCATGTGTTTTTTTTGGGGGGGGCGGCGTTTTCTTTTTCCAGCAAGAACTGGTCTACTTCACCTTCAGTCGCCATGCCAGCAGTAAGCACACTGTGGCATTAGAGCTGCTGCTGCAGCGCTGCAATGAAGTCCAGCTGTGGGTGATGACTGAGGTGCTGCTGTGCCCGACGCTCTGCAAAAGGGTCCAACTCATCAAGAAGTTCATTAAGATCGCTGCCCAGTTAGTAGCTTTGCTCACATCCCTGTGCAATCTGATTACCGATTTATTGATTGTAGTCATATACACACTGGCCTCTCACACTGCGGGCCAAAATGACAGCATCCCAGGCTCTGATCTGTAGGGTGAGAGGTTTAGATTTACATGGGGAACACTGCCCTCTCCAGTGGCAAATCAGTAAACTGCATCTAGTTTTGTGCTGTTGAGCTGTGCCCCTGGAAGTAACTCAACTGTGTGCTCCTCTTTATACCTTTTCTAGCTGTAAAGCACAGAGGAACCTCAACAGTTTCTTTGCCATTATAATGGGCCTGAACGCTGCAGCAGTTAGCCGCCTCAGTCAGACATGGGAGGTAAGGATGTCCTTTTTTTTTTCTTACAGGCAGGTATTCTTCTCTTCCACCTTAAATCGTCTGATCCTGTTTTTTTTCTTGTTTTTTTTTTAACCTCTGCAGAAAATGCCTGGGAAATTCAAAAAGCTGTTTTCAGGGCTGGAGACAGTTACAGTAAGTGTAGTTCATGGTATATACAATGCACAGTATCCGTTTTCTTTATAAGAACCTGTATCTGTGTATATGAGGTGAAACAAACAGTCAAACAATCAGGTGATTTAGATGATCATTAGTCCCTGACGCTGCCATAATTCAGCTCTAACAAAGCATGCTTGCACAGGCACACATGCCCCCCCGCCACCACCATTTCCCAAAGGATTAAACTCATTCGTTTTGAAAATGTCTTCACAGGATCCCTCACTGAACCACAAAGCCTACAGGGACTCCTTCAAGAAGATGAAGGCGCCAAAGATCCCCTTTCTTCCTCTGCTACTGAAAGGTGCGCTCATTATTCTGTCACTTCAGCACCCAACAACTGGTCTAACTCTGGGAGGAGAGAGCACTGTGGGATACTTCTATCAGGCAGATTTGACACGTTAAAGACAAACCAACTTTTTACCTCAAATACCTGTTGGTTACTTCTAACAAAACGTTAATTCGTTTTAGATATCACGTTCATTCACGAAGGCAACAAGACGTTTCACGACAACCTGGTCAATTTTGAAAAGCTGGTGAGTTTGTCAGCCCTTTATAGCACTGTGTGCTTCTGCATACAGACAAAATGCAGCACTGCTGAATCTAAAATGTCATGTTTAATGATGCCTGCGTCCATTTTTATCTCCAGCACATGATAGCAGACACAGTGCGGCTCATCCGGCAGTGTCAGAAAGATCACATTGGTCAGTATTCCCATCACTCAGACCTCAATTTATGGTGTGAGATCTTTGTAGTTCTTGTCTACTTTGTAATTAATGATGTAATGGCATGTTGATATTTTCTCTCTTCCAGGAAATGGCATCACTCAGAAGAGCAGCTCGGAGGTGCGAGCCTACACTGATTACCTTCATATCATCGACAATCAGCAGACTCTGTTTGAACTGTCACACAGGCTGGAGCCGCGTGCTTAGAGGGCAGCTCTCAACTGTACTCCCCCCTCTGTCAGCCAGACTGCTGGACTGCCACGGAACAATCTATCCCTGTCATCTTACCTATCTCTCAGGACTCAAGTCAGAGGAACGCTGCGTAATCCTTGCCGACCACAGGAGGGAGCCACTAAATCAGGAAACTCTCACCAGAGACAGGAATAAGCAGCATAGGTAGATAGATAGATAGATAGGTTAGACTTGGGCCAACTTGTGCTGCCTGTCGGCAAGAAAAGGCAACACCAGCAGCAGCTTACAGCTGCAGGTGTTGTCGACCAGTGTGTCCCAGCACTGCAGATCTAAATTGCTGCTGCAGCTGCTATTACACTTCCTTTCCTACAGGTGGCAGAGGCTGGCAGGTAAAGAGCTGGTCTGAAAACAGCCCAACAGCTCCCCTCTGTGGTGAATCAGTAGCATGCACAAAAAGAGTAATTTTGCAAGTGAAGTCCTTCCCAACCAATTAAAAGCTACAAACAATGACCATCGAAACAATATCTTGAGCACGGAAGTTCAGTCTCGGCCTTGAGAACAGAAGGCTCGACAATTAGGTCCACTTACAAGCCTTGTAACACACGTCTTGTCACATACAGTGATTAAGATTAGATGCAAACTGACTCATCATGTTGTATTTACAGACAGTGTGAATGCATTTGGCAGCAGAGGTTCGTTTCATAAGATTTAACCAAAGAGTATTTCAGTCCTTTACTGTGCACACACCTGTTTTCTCAAGAGTCTGACACGATCCAGATGTTCTCTTTGCCTACTGCTGGACATGCAGTCACTTCTGAATCAATACACTGTATGTACAACAAGCTGACAGTCACGACTATAGACACAGAGAAAATAACTGTTAAACCTAAGGTTAAATAATTAACATTTTCATGTATTATTTTCAGGATCTATTTTTACATCGCAGAATTCTCTTACCATACGGTTTCCTACTGTTTAAAGTGCAGTGTATTCGATGAGGCATTGCACAATTCAGACGGAATTAGCACAGGACATTAGAAAAGAATGTACAGAGTACTGTAACTCTCTGGTGTGTGGGTGTTTGAGTTATAATCCCGTTCCTTAGTGCCAAATACCATAAAAACACCCACTCAAATTAATGCTAGTTGCTTATCGTTTTTAAAAGCACTGGCGCAAGGATCTCCATGTAGCTGAGCTGTGGACAATCAGTGAAAATGAAACAGCAGATGCTTTCGTGTAACATCTCTGTATTGGTCTTTAAAGTTCAGGTTCAAACACAATACAATGCATTTTTCCTGCATATCAGAGGATCATCCATACAGCGAGTTTGGCTTTGACAGTTACCAGAAATTAGCATTTCAAAAAACACAGTAGTAACACGTCTTTGTAAAGACAATGACACGGTGACTCACGGTGACTCAAGGCAACCCACGTAAACCCCCCCTATGAACGGTGTCACTGAGAACCGCTTTCTAGTTAAACCAAATGTTACACAGCTTCATCACTGACCTCTTTTACCCTCAGTAAATGCATAAATAGATATTATAGAGGAAAAATGAGTTTTATTGTGTTTTTAGGTGAACTGTCCTTATAAATAAAGAGCAATAGAAAAATCAAATACTGCAGCACCTTCTGGACAAAAACAAGGAGATAAAGTGGAAGAATAATGGAGGCAATTTGCTTATGTACAACGTGTAGTAACACAACTATATACAGCCGTATAGTGTGTAGTCATAGAAGGTACAGTATTTATTCTCTAAATTGGTCGACTGAAACATGCTCACTTTTGCCCTAAGGTTAGCCCATTTTAAGTAGGCGTCATGAAGTGCTGTAGGTGGAATTGTGCATTACATTGTTTTAACTTTTATTTGTATATTTTTGGATTTTAAAGCACACGGTGAACATGGAGATGACATGCTTCTTTAGCGGTATCTATCTGATTTTGAATTAAATTTTTTATCATCAACAAATGTACAGTTGATTCTGTTTATACTGTATAAATATGTTGAAATTCTGCATACAGAGTTTTATTTATTTTAGAATTATTTATTTATCCTATACATATTACTTATATTAATTCATTTTAATTTCCTTTTTTTGTACGCACTGTTTTGGTTGGTCTGCATGATATGGCAAACCATGGATTGACCACCAGTGTTAACTGTGCATGCAATAAAATATTTTTCATCACTGTGAGTCGGTTACTGTAAAAACTATTTCTACAGGTGTAATGAATTCTGATGGTACTTCTACAGTCAGAATTCATTCTAACAGGCAAGTAGTACTTACTATGTTTTACACCAGTGATGCTCTGGTTACCCTGGACAAAAGAGAAAAGTCAGAGCAGTACAGGCCATAGTACTTAAGGAGATTAATTACACTGTCGATTTCTAATGCATTTACAATAGTTTTAATGTGAAACTGGCACAGCTTTAACAAACATTCAAGCTCAAATATTCCAGATGAATTATATTTAGAACACAACACTTTAACCTGTTTGTAATTTCATTTCACACAATCTGAAGACAAGTTTCTGTGTTGTACTATTGGATAAAAAGAAAATTTAGGAAACAGTGCGTCAGTAGAAAGGGGAGAAATTTTAATATATTCAACATTAATATATTCAAAAGGCACAAACTGAAAGCGGCCCTGAACTGTAAAGTGTTTCAAGCCTGGCACCGAGCATAAGAAATTCTATTTTTTCACATTTCTGTATTCAGCAGCTCCTATCCTGTCTTCTCTGAAAAAAAGAATTTTTATAATCGTATGAACATCGTCTGCCCTGTAATTTACTATCAGACCATCGCAGTCACAAATGAAGCTTCACTGCCTCTCTGTGGCTGCAGCAGTGTACTGCACAGTTTAGTTCTTACCGGGGTCTCGAGTTCATGATTTGATTTGATCTGTACAGATATTTTGTACAGATTGTCCTTCTCTTAGTACATTCTTTCTTTTTATTTAGTATGTTTCGCTGTGTGTGTTATGGGACTTGTCAGTCCAAGTTTTCTGTTTGCACCAACAACACCATGCCTTTATTTTGTTTTGTTTTATCTGTATATACATTTGCTTGCAGGGTGCATTTTACTTAATGAGTTTGTGCTTAATCAGTTTGCCAAAAAACAAATTGCCAATACAGACACAATGCATAGAGAATGGGAAAGATGGGAGGGTCGGTCAGTTTTTGCTGGAGAGCAAATCAGGTCTTGACAAGCTAAAATAGTTTTATCAAAAAGTATGATCACACTATTCTAAAACTGAACACTGATTTTTTAAAATATTTTTCATTAATTTATAATATGGCTATTATAGCCATTTTCTAGTATATTCAAATATAACAGCTGGAGACCTGTACTGTGTGTAATGAACAGTATTTCGCTTGTTGTTAACTTGGTTCTTCACATAATCAGTGACTAAAAAAAAACTACTAATGTAGGATGTACAGGGGTAACAAAACCATCAGTACACAATGTCTTCCTTGGGTGCTGTGAGGCGGAGGTGTGACCCAGATGCCCTTGCTGGCTTTAAACAGGTGTCCTGCTTGGCCTTTAACATGACTATCCATGGCACGACCCCTGCTGCGCCGGGCCCCCGTACCCTGCCATTTCCTCCCAAACACTGGCAGCACTGTATCATTTCCCTGTCACCAAATGACTGGCTAGCTGCTATGGCGCGCTAATGAGGGGAAGAGAGGGCAGATGAAGAGAAACTACAGGAAGACTGGTTCTTCATTTCCCCTGTGCAATACAATACATAGAATCAATCCTCCATCCTCCACTTGTCTGTCTGTAGCTACTTTGGCTGCAGGGAGAAATTAAGAGCAACACAGCAGTTATTAGTGCTGGAGAAAATCTCATCTGAGAAGATAAGAGTGCTGATTTCCATCCAAAGAAAACAAAACGAAACAAACAAAAAAAAAAAAAAATCAGTAGCTGTAAATTGTACATTGTAATGTCACTGGTTTATCGTAGCAGATAACATGACCTTTTTTGCAGTACAAATTCCCACTAAGCACCTTTTCTTGGTGCTGATTATAAGTATTTTTTCCTCAGTGTAGTACTGTGCTGTATGATCTGAACCTTGCCTCTTGAGATCCTGAAATATTTTAATGTAACTCTAACTTCAAAGAATATGAAACATCCTATGCACTAATCCTTCAGTATATCTGCATAATAAAGTCAAACTTTAATCTGAAATTTTTAATCTCAGTGAAATCAGTTAAAAAAAAACATTTCAGATAAGAAAACTGTGTTTCTTTAGCCTCATTCAAAGTTAAAGGTTTTATTTGGTTCTTATTAAGTTAATCAGATGCTAACAGAGAGTGCAGACAGATAAAGGATGAGTAATCTAATGTGTCGCTTTCTCATAGAAAGCTATCAGTGTCTTTGAATAGGTTTCTCCAACAGGCCCCGGCTGAATGAATTACACTAGTCTGTTAGTATTCTGCCTCTGCCATACAAAAGGTCAATGTCAAATGCACCTCATTTAAAAGTCAATAGCGAGCATGCACATCATCTCCTGGGAATTCTGTCCGGGAACCCTCCAGACGGCATTGTGTATCATTCAGTTAGTTGAGGGCAGCCAGAGAGCTTTTTTAATCTTGACCTTCCAATAAAATATGCTCCCTATCCAGAATTACATGGTCTAAAATGGAGACATAAGCTCCCAACAAATCATGCTCAGACTGAACCATCTCAAGGGAGAAGTTCAACAGTGTCAGACACAACAGGTTCAACACTGGCTACGCACGAATCTGCACTTCTTTGTTTACTTTATCTTTAAATCTAAAGCACACACACACATGCAAACACACATCTTCACACGCACCAAGTCCAAAAACAGCATTGTCACATATAGACCAAACGGGATACAATAATAGTAATGCAAATTACATACAAAGTGTATTAATGTGTCTGTTATATTAGTAATTATCACAAAACATGATACAGAGGAAAATGATTACAGCACATGATTCAGTACTGTCTAAAAATATCTTTTTTCTAACACTGTTGGCAAATATTATAAAACTATAAAGACTCACTGCTGGACACTCTCATCATGTCTCACACAGACAGCAGCAGCGCCACTCCAGCTACAATCCACTTGGCAGGAGGCTGTTTGGTTCGGAGATGGAGGGTCCAAACGTATGTTGACCCACGCTGCTTAGTGCGGTAAACCGGACACTCGTAAGTACCCTTGAGTTCCTGCTCCTCTGCAGGCACAGCTCTAGCATACAGCACTGGCATGGCCGGGGTCAGATCCCTCAAAATCGCTTCAGAGATCATCCCAGACTGAGCGTCCCAGCGTGCTCCTAGAGGGACACAGGACATTTTACCAATTTTTGATATGTTTCAAAATACTTTAAAAAAACATCTATGTAACTTAATTCAGTACAGCTGAATGTATTGGATAGATATAAGGACTGATTAATTCTGACCTTCCATGAACAGTCCGTGGATGTAGGCTCCCTCCCGTGGTGGATGTCCAAAGTCGTCTTTCGTCTTCTTTGTTACATCCACGGTCAGAGTCATCTTATCCAGGGGCCACTGATTCTTGCGTGCGATGCTCTGCAGCACAGCTGGAAATAAAATGAACCTGCATGTTTAGTATTTCTGGTACACAAGTCATCTAAATCATTGTGTTGTTCACACACTGGGACCTCACCTGTGAGAAAAGACTGTGGGTTGAAGAGTCCAGAGAGCCAAACAGCTGCAGGCAGAACAAAGTCTTGCGTCCAGCTGTCCAGCTCTCGACAGCTACACATCAGATCACTAAACCTACATATACAAAAAAAAAACAACAATAATTAACAACATTGTGTATCACTGCCTGGCTTTACACTTAAAGACAGTTTTTAAATTATTTAGTTACAGTGAACAACGCAGAGTGACATAGTAAAGGTCATAAGAAAGGCCAGATGGTGTAGAAAATGCAGTATTATTTCAAAGAAGTAGTGACCATTGTGCAAGTGTTTTAGTGGAGGGATATGCCAGTCTGGCCCAGGAATCCGGGACAGAATCATTGAACAGGGCCGACTGCAGAGTCTCCATACTGGGAGAGATGGTGAGTTCTCCCTGCAGACAGAGAAATCTCCATTAATGATACAAGATATTACTGTACTGTTATAGAACAGAGTCGTGTAACAGCTCATGTTACAGTTGATTGTACCTTCAGACCAAGATCCAGCTCATTAAGGGACTTCCTTATTTCTGCTAGCAGGAGACTCATTCGTTCACACTCCTGGAAACACACTAAAACGTAAGGGCTTCGCTCTGTCGTCTTTGTGATTATCTCTGCCATGTTATACTCCTCAGGAAGCTTGTCAAGGATGTCTTCAATGACAGACTTGACCTGACAAATACAATAAACGTGGTTAGGTTACTTATGGCGCTAGGTCTCTGTATTCTCAGCTGCTTTTTTTCCCCCCAGTAATGCTTCTTCCTGCCTTCACACCTTCTCCTCTGTGCTCTGAGATGCCCCCTCTCCTCTGGAGGAGTCCTGTGGCTGCAGTTCCAGCAGAGTCCTTAAGAGGTTGTCTGAGGTGACAGTGAGGCACTCCAGCTCAGCATTTGGATGTAGACCATAGAGAGTGGGATTCTCAGATGGGAGATGTTCGTCAATATAGCTGTGGTAACCACTGTAGTCCATGAATGGAGGGGCCAGAAACCCAGGACACAGAACGAGTTCCCCTTCAAACTAAGAAATTGAAAATGTAAGAATACAAATATTTTTTAAATAATACAGCACGATGATAATTGTGACAATGAAAATTTAACGTAAACCACCCTCACAGATTTATAGCAAAGCTTGATGCACACAAAGGTGTTTTCAAATATAATGGACAGCAGTGCATTCACAAGACTTTTGTTGCACTAACAACAAAACAGATTAATTGGTGCCTGATCATTCAAATGGCTTTCTGGGAGGAAGAGTGGTGGAATAGTATTAAACATAATCTCTGAAAGAGGGCTAATCAGCCCTCTATGGGACTGAAACTGATGAATTTCAATTGAAGCATTTGTCATTTAAAAGTACCAAATAATCCACAAATGATGCCTTGTAGTGGTGTGTCATGCAGCAGCCAGCAGCCAGTTTTGGTGCAGTGCACAGAGTGGCAGCATCACATATTACCTAGCTATTAGTTTCAGTGCAATACTGCAGTTTAGGTTTACATCCCAAGAGGGCACCCTTTACCTTGACAACAACCAAGAAATTCAAAACTTCACATTTTCTTTACTATTTGGCTTCAGAAAATTAAACATGACCCTCCATCAAGTCTGCACCTAAATTAATGAGCTGAATGAAATGAAAACCTTGAAAATTATAAAGGGAAACCAGTTAAAATTCCTAGTTCAATAGTTTTGATGAAATCGAACACAAAAAGAAGAAAAAAATGAATTGATTATTAGACCGCAACCTGAAAACTGACTCACCATTTTTGGATGCATGAATTCTTGCAGATATGTCTTACACAGTCTTCTATCCCAGTCATCAGTGATGTGTCCTCCATACATGATCTCCCCAAAAAGAAAACACAAGTCCTCCCAAGGCACCTGCATGGACTATAATAGACTTAGTGTGTAGACAAAGATAAAATTGCAAATATAATAATAATTCTGTCTTTAAATAATTAGGAGCATTTTTAATAAAAAAAAAAACAAAACATTATACTGAAGATCAATATTTCAGCATCATCTTTAGTTTTGCTGTATTACTCAGCTCCTCTCTTCAAACTTCATGCAGTAACTATATGATCTCTTACCAAATGAGCTCCTTTAATGATGATAACTGTGAGCAAATGTAACAAAATTATGTTTCTTTGCACACACTGATCTAAGGTATGACAGAAGAGTCTCTTCCTCAGCGGGAGATTATGATCCGTGAGGGTGAAGGAGGAAGAAAAGAACCTGTGATTCATAACAAATTACAAAAGCTGGAGGTTCACAATCATTTGTACCTGTATTGTTTTGCAAATTGCTTCCTTCATCAGCTCTAATTGCAGTGATCACTTATGTAGCGTTGTGAACTGTCACATTGGCTGCATGTAATTACATTTAGGATAACGCTTCATTGCCCTCCTAATGAATTCTCTGTATACGCACATACAGGTTACTGTTTGGTTAACATAATGAAGGACATTCGTTTTTGGAGGGCAGAATACCTAGGAGACATAATTGGTTGTGACCAGAGTAATAGGAGCTCTAAGAGAAATGCATTAGGAGTTGAGAGGGGTGCAGCACCCTAAGAATGGATTTTTTTGTCTTCATGAAATAAAGCTAAATTATAGGTTGAGAAGAAATGTAGAAAAAAATAGATGGGAATGAACATTTTTCACAAATAACAATGGAACAAAAGATTTCAATAAGTAATTGGACACACTGTACTGTAATTCAGCATCCCTGTCTTACAATAATGCTACTTCAAACACCATTATCATTATAAATTTACACAGCTTAAGAAAGTAGTAGTAAAAAACGAATTAAAAGTTTTATTAATATCAATAAAAAATGTTAATAAAATATAAATTAAAAAATGAAACTGTTGAATAATATTTAGAAAGAGTGGTAAAATACTTTGGTGTTGGCCTCTAGGTAGTTGTACAAGACATTTGCTGAGATGGTGAGGTCTCCGGTGCTGATGGGGTAGTTGTGGTTCCACCCTTGGTGACCAAATTTACGGCGCTCTGTGACACAAGCGTGAAAGAAGCAGAGGGAGAAGAACATCGAGTTGAACTCCTGTTCTCTGGAACACATATCCAGAGTCTCCTGGACAGACAGACAGACAGAGAGAGTGAGAGTGAGAGAGAGAGAGAGAGAGAGAGAGGTTAAGAAATACAGATTACAGTGAATGCCATCAAACATGATGCGTTTTTAGAAATTATATTTCAATTTCGACGCACTTGACTGAAGTTGTTGAGGGCTGCATGCAGACTGGCATTCATGCCCGTGGGTGGCTCATTGGTGATTTTGATGGCATTCTCCAGTATACCTCTGGGGATCACATGCTGCTCAGGGCTCGGTGCTGGCTCCCCGGTGATGAAAACCCTGTAGCTGGGATGACTGTCCACAGCCACTGTCTCCAGAAGAGCATCTAGAGACGGCAGCCAGCAAGCTACAAGGTGTACGTTCTGGAAAATTACATTTTTCAAAAACATATAAAAGGCAGATTATGTTATAAATTGCTAAAATAAAATTTTATGTATATTTTTATGTATATTTATCTTTGTGATAATTCTCCCTTTGTTTTGAAGTAGTAAAAAAACCTTCACTGACTCACTTGGCTGCAGGCCTCTCCCTTTAAAAGAGGCATTTACGGAGCTGATCTAGCCAATTATCTTTTTTATTGAACCAAATTGAGTTTATTTCCCTTGCTCAGGGGGTGAGATAATATCATTAGATGCATTACAGGCTGGCTGGAGGTGCAGCCTGAAGTCACTACAGTAATCTAGTCACTGAATGGTAAAATTCCCACCTGCAGAATGACCCAGTGTCCCAGTTTAGAAGCACTCCTCAAAGCCCTTTCAGTTACCTCCTCCTGCCCCTGTCCCAGGGACACATTGTGCAAAGTGCCCTGGTCAATGGAAAATCCCAGCTTCAAGCCTGAAAAGAAAGAAAATTTTGTATGTTTATCCTTACCAAGTGATCAGGATATATAAATAACAAACAACATGTGTTGTACCTAGTTTCTCTACATCTTTGAGTGGGTCCACTCCAGGTGAGAGGATGAAGAACACAGGGGTTGAGGGGCCACTTTCCTCATACAACTTGTCAAATTCCAGCCTGGCAGCATCCATGTATTTTGTTCCCATGTTCTCCTCTACAAAGTTCCTGCCAGGGAACATTGCCAAAAAGTAAAAAAGAGTGATGTGCTGTTCAATACTTAAAAATACAAATGTAATTTGGTCATTTACTCACCTTAGTGTATAGGTCATCCTATCAGGGCGAAGTGCTCTAAGGATAATGAGCTTCTGGAGGGGACTCTTGTTCTTCCAGTCCTGGGGCAGTCTTTCCTTTTCAGGACAACTGGATTCAACAATCTTCCTCCAGCGCTTTGGTGAGCTCTCCATGTCTCTGTCCAGTCCACTGAAGTCCTCCATTGTAGAAATTGTCTATATCCAAATAACAGACATTTTAACACCCCTCTTAGCAGTGTAAAATGGTGTGTAGTGATGATATGTTAATAGCCTGTACTGTACCTTAATGGCTCCCCAGGTATGTGGAGAGAGGAAGGACAAAGGACTAAGTTTGGTAGCTTCAACAGGAAAACGCAGTAGGAAGTCAAATTCCTGAGCATCAATCAGGCCTTGTTTGAGCAGAATCTGAGAGGAAGGACCAAGAGCAGTTTGTAATGATCCATGTTGCATTGATCTCTTTTTTTAGTCATTTCCACAACAACTGAATACAGCAAGAAAACTCTGGAAAAAGGGACTGGGTAAACTCATACAGGCTGAATAAGTGCTTGTGAATGTGACAAAGCCATATGAAGGACAGCCTTCAGAAAGCCACAGTTTCTAAGATGAAAACAGTTGGCACAATGACAGATAATTGCATTATGCCATCAGAACCAACCCCCTTGTCAGAACCAACTGTCTGAACAGCAGCCATGGAGCAAGGTGTGAGAGGTAATCAATAGCAGCGTATGGTCCTGCTGACTGCTTTTAATTGAAGTTAATGTGGGGGCAGAAAAGTACTTTGATTGATGAGGATGACAGGAGGCCCCACCTTTGAGGCGGCCCTGAGTCCCTCACCTGGAAGGCAGTGTGTGACAGGAAGGTTAACTTGTCTCTCTCAAACAGGCCCTGGCTGGTGTACAGGAATACATAATAGGTGGTGGCCTCAGTGAGGATGTGCACTCTGGTCCTCACATCCTCATCCCACTCTGCACGCTCCATCGCTTTGTTAAACACTGAGTTAAAGGTCTGAAAAACAACCAAAGGGAGGATTAATGCTATCATAAAGAATTCATACATATAGCCACGACCCTGAGCCCTGCACTGGACAGAGAACTGAACACAAAAACAAAAGCTGACATTTTGGTAGAGAAACACACATTCAACGACAATCACAAACAGCACTGCAGAACGGAAAATTGGTCAAAGTGGACTGAGTATTGTTTGAAGTAATGCACAGAACAATGTTTGTCTCCTGAGAGCGCTTCAGGGGTAAAGGTCTCACCTTGAGAGAAAACTGGTACATGGGGTTAATCTTGCTGAGGTCACTGATGATGAAGAAGAGGAGCGACGCTCTCTCAGCTGCTGGGCGGTATAGTTCTCGAGCCTCGTTGATCTTTGTCTCGTTCTCTCTGGCCTCCACCACCTGTGTGTTCCAATTGCGCAAAATGAGCTATTAAGCTCTCAGTCATGCTCCAAAACCCCTCTCATTACACATATTCCTAACTACACATCATTTGCAGCTAATGCAATAAAATGAGGCTCTTGCTGTTGCGTGACATTCAAAAACACTTGACTGACAAAAAAAAAAAAAAAAAAAACACATATGTACTTGACTACAGTCTGATAACTGAGCGGACCCTGCTGGTGTAATTGCCTCACCTTGCACTGAATGTGAGCAGCTGTGGTCTTGGTGTTCTCAAGTTGCTCCACCAGAGAAATATCACCAAGAAAATTGCCGCAGGCGGCAGAGAGGCGACTCAGCAGGTCATCCTCCAACCTCTTGAGCTCGATCTTGAAGTGGTTCTGTTGTGTGGTCAGCTTCATCTTGGGCAACATACACAAAACAATTCAGATTGATGTACTTTTCTGTTTCATATAATAGAGACTGTGGGCTTGCATTAAAAAAAAAACCCCCACTAAAATCAGAATGGTTTACTGCAGATTCAACGGTCTACATCTTTCATGAAAGGCTTAAGGGTTCACCTTCAGGGCCTCCAGGTCGGGCCTCTCCCGGGACACTACCTGTCCAAGAAGCTGTTCTTCCAGGCCCACAGGAGTGACTGTGAAGTTGATAAGGGTGGTCTGGGCCTGGAGCTCAGGAGGGAAATGGGGATTGGCCAACTTAGTGTGCATTATGAGTTGGAAATTACTGTTGTATTCACACTCCTTGCCTCCAATTTGAATGTACCTGGAAAACAGAAGAGTAAAAAACTTAGCTGAAGTCGACACCGACTACCTGATTTTGTTATGAAGCTGTTACAATACAAGTGTGCTTTAAAATTCAGCTTTGTTGCTTCTATAGAGAGTAACTCAATGAAACTTTAGAGCTATTTGAGGAACGAATCCCAACTCAAGGTCTACTTACAAGCTTTTTCTAAAGCTTTCAACTGTATCACACAGTCTTCGTCTTAAAAGATGAAGCCAGAAATTCATTCTTGCTTTACCGTTGAGTCAGCATGGAAGAAGTGCTGTGGATAAAATGATAGCAGCTTCTGAGTTTCCAGTAGCTTCCATCACCATGACAACTGAGCAAACTCATTCTGCTGATGAAGACTGTGTGGTACACTCTAAACTCCAGAAAGTATGTGGACTTTGAGACAGTGTTGTTTTTGACCAAATCTCATCTCCAATGTAATGCGTGACCCTTCATGTTTAGAGCTCTTCTTTGCTGTAAACATTATAAAACTTTATTTTTCCTGCCTGATGGAATCAAAGACTCTAATTGCAAAAGCAGGGACAGAGTTAAACCTGCTGTATGTTTTGACTTCCCATCACTAAGCTATTGTTGTATTTACAAAGTGAGAAGGATGATTAGAAATATCACAAGTGATTTCCTTTGTAAGACAAAGTGGGCAGTTAATAAAATATAAAAAAAAAGGAATCATGATGATTACGAACATTTGAATTGTGGTGGTGTAAACCCTCTGATCCTGAAATGTCTGTATGCATCACAAGACCTCACAATTTTGTGCGCTGCAACTTCAACAGATGCAAGAACTTCACTCCGGCTCCAAATGTCACTTATATTGTAGACAAATAATCTTGAATAAATATGACAGATTACCACCACAGCAGCCAATTTTTATCTGTTCCTGCATTTCAATTAAATTAGCACTGGCTTGACGAACCTGGTGGCTTTTCATTTTTCTCTAATTACCCCTTAGATGTCAGACGAGGCCCCAATTTTACAGCAGAGGTTCCTCATGGCCTGGGTCTGGTTCAACTCTATATCTTCACAAGCCAGAATTAATGTACTATTGATAGAACCATTACTCCACCAAATTAAAGTCCTTGCTGATGGATTGGCTTGTAGTCTTCCGTCAGCCATGAAAGGAATAATTAGTATTCATTACTTCACACTCTACAACATTCCAATTATTAATGAACTTCAGCTGTGGAGCCCTACCAGATCCATCATGGCTGCCCCAGCCGGTTGTATTAATCATCGACAGAAACAAGTGTGCGGGTCATCTACAAGGGATAAACTTATAATCAGATTTACCATGATGAATCGTTTTGCCTGGATAGACAGGACTTCAGAAGAAGCTCGGTGAACATGCACCCAGATAGTCAATATTCATGGTCATACACAGATCAGTACAAGAAAGATGTAAACATTTTTGAGGAGGATGTCAAAGCAGAATGTCAATATAGAGCAATTCTATTTATTTTCTGTTGGTTGTCCAGTACAGAAAATTAGCTGGATTTTGCCTGTTGAGGATTAACTGGTAACTTAATAAAGGAAGTGGATTTCAGTGAGCAGCAACAGTCACGTTTAAAAATTAGGTTTGAAATCAGATAGATTGACCAAATACAAGCCAAGTGCCAGTCTGGATGGCATGTGTAAGTAAGTAGTGGTAAAGCCTTATTTCTAATTAAATGACACAAAATACAGAAATATGGCCCCCCATTATACATAACCATGACTGTCCTCAATTCAGCTTTTACACACTGAGGCTCAGCTGTTCAATATTCATCACGCCAAAAGAACATGAACACACAAATATACATCTATCACCCATCTTGAGGGGCCAATCAATATTTTGGCCTCAGGGATTCAGAGCACGCGTCACAAATTCATTTATAATCTAAAGAGTGGGCAATAATAATGCATTCAGTCATGTCTTACTGGTGTTTCAATGCTCACTCAGATTCAACCATCTGGCAAATCTGCTCCTATTGTCTCACACCACAGACACATTATGATGGCTTGTGGGCATATTGACTTGTGTATCAACAGGGATAAAAAAAACAAAACAAAACATACATTTATTTTAAAATGTTTTTGATGAGCAACAGAAAAACAAAGCATTTATATTTGGTGAGCTGGTTTGATGCTTCACGTATGTATTTTTTTTGTCTTTGATCTTTCCCAATGTAAATGTAATGTCGCAGTTTCACTACCAACCTTCCTCTTTTGACAGTGTTTTTGCCCAGTAGAGGCTCCAGGACCTGGTCTACCTTTTCTGGCAGATTCTCAATCAGAACCGTTTCACCACAAGTAAGGGCTTGTTGAATCACATCTAGATACCTGCTAAATCAAAAGCAATGGAATAAAAAACAAAACACAGACAAGTATTTTGACATGCACATTTCTGTGGTATAATAATGCTCTTCATGGCATTGTACAACAGGGCACTGTGATAGCAAATAGATAGATATCTCCTTCTCACCCTTTCTGTCCCAGCTGCACCACCCTCAGCTCTGACCCTAGCCGGTTTCGGATCCACTTGATGCCCTGCTGCTGTGGGTCAATGATGAGTGGCCAACGCTCACTGGTGGTCAGGATGGCAGCGTTCTCGGTGGACATCCTATCATTTGGCAGGCCCTGGTTATGCCAGGCAGCCACAGTGGCATCATCTGTAAGCATGAGGATGGGATCCAGGCCGTCTGTCAGGGGTACAGAGACCTGGAACAGAAACCAAGGAATGATGTCACTCTAGTTGGATCGCCAGTGGCAGCTGAGACAGATGAGCTTCAGTTCACAGACTTTACAGAGGATGTTTGGAGAGAAAGATTTAATCTCTAAATAGCTATAAAACAGGAAAAGCTGACCTGACTTACCTTTTGAGACCGAAGGAAGGGGACCCATACATTGTTAAGGAGCTCCACACGATACGGTCTGGTAAAATAGCCCATGTAAGAGACGAATGCTGAAGTTAGGAGGACATCACCACACAGAGTTTTCTGTTGCTTTTCATACTGAACAAGTGCTTGGGACCAGCGATCGTTCTCTGACTGCAAGAAAAAAAGACCAGGTTTCAATAGGATTTTAAAAATTCACAGGAAACACATGAAATAACAGGTTTACCAGGAGACAGTTTGAACCAAAGGATTAAAGAGGAATCTACAATGAAGGGAAACTGAAATGCTGGGCAACTTTTAACTCCATTTATTTTATAAACTAAGAAAATGTAAGCACTGCAGCGTGCAACTGCAATTCCCTTAAAATAGCTTTGGAAGTTTGATTCACTCAGCATTAATTTAGTATTCATTTAAACCTTCAATACTATGACTGTGACAGCCCTACAACAATAAATCATGCATGGCATTTTCTTACAAGGGGCTGTGGATCTAGAATATGTCACATAATAAATTCTCAGACAGTTAAAAATCACTATAATTTTACTCTAATGTATTATGGATTGCCTGTAATATCACTCAGTCCGGGGTGAGACACTGTTAATTTCCAACAGCTGTTGAGGCTTTGAGGTAAGTTAATGATTAAATATAGACGGCCTGATTTATTAGTCTGAACACTATTGCTTCCAGGTCAATGCCATAAAGACAAAACATTTATCTTGATATGCTTAAAAGCCAAGCTGTTCCATGCAAACCACATTTATTTTGTGGAATAAGAAAGTCGAACTTGAATGGCGACTGAAATGGCCATCTTTTATTTCATAATAGCATCCATAAGGATAATAGATGCTGTAAAAAAAAAAGGTATGCACAGCAAGGCAAAACAGTTAAATACAACATTCAGAAAAATATTCAAATGTGCAACATTAGACATCTATATATTCCAAACATTAATATTACATGACAATTTGAAAAAAAAAAATCTTGAGAAATGAATTATTATTTCACCTAAGACAAACAAGGACATTAGCACACAAATGTGCGTGCACACACACACGTCTTCTGCACTGACTGAGAGCAGTGTTAGTGTAGCATTCTTGCTATCTCTCTTCCTTTCTCGATTTGGAAACCGTTCAGCCAGCCAGTTGCCCAGTTCAGCCATGCGTTCTCTGTGGTCCAGCCCTCTCTACCTGTCTCACAAGTCCCCAGTATGCTGCTGGGCCAGGCTGTAAAATCTCCCTTTGCTTGATCGACTCATACAAATGTCAGGCTATCCTGCCAGGACATAACAACTTCTAGTCCAGATTACTGATGCAATTCGATTACCAGCACCTCTCCATGCATGCCTCTGGCAAACTGACAGTTTGCTTCATGCCAGGGCAGCCCCAGTGACACCACCGAACTCCTCTCTCTCTCCTTGTTTACCTCTAAGCCCTTGACTAGTCGGTTGGCCAGCTCTATGGTCTGGTTGGTGCGTGTCACCTCCTCCTGACAAGTGATTTTCTCAGCTGTAGCCCTTTCAAACTGAGCTGTTAGGCTCTGGACGCTGGCATCAAGATCCTGGAGAAACAAACCAAAAAGCATGGAAATTATATGCCATTAAGAAAATCTAGCTTTTAAACTAAGCGACTTAAGTAAGTATAATAATGACATTTAACTCACCGCCAGTTTCTTTTGAACTGACATCAGTTTGGCTGTTGCAGTTTCTAGTTCTGTATTAGCTTGTGATAATGCATGCCTCTTTGGAATTACCTCACAATAAATCTGCAAAACAGGAGGCACACCTTATGAAAAGAAAATCTCCTCGATGAAGAACAAATCTTCTTGAAGAACAAGGCCAGAAAATGTGTTAACATTTATTATAACTTCAACTCTTCCGAAGGTGTTGCCTAACCTCGTAGTATCTGACGATGTTAATAGTCCAGGCACAGAGACCAGCTGCAGCTGTAGATTTGGTCCGAACTAGGTCTGGGTGAAACTCTGGGTTTCTCAGATACTCTTGTTTCACCACAGTCAAACAGGACTCTGGGATGTGCTCTTTGTCATATGACACCAGGGCCTGCAAGAAATCATCCACCTAACAGACATAAACACAAATAGAGATGGATGCTTTAATACCCACAATGGAAATCTAGGGCCAATGCCAGTATAAAATCAGGTGCCTGTCACAAAGTACAAACAACAATTACAAATCTAAACAACTCCACACAACTTTATGCTATGTTTCCAAAGGAGATGGTCTTATAATTTGATTTTAAATAACATATAGGAGGGATATATCAGATGCATAAGCATTTTTAGCCAAATTCAACCAATAATAAATTCAAAAACCTAATATGTCTAAAATGATTTAAAAAAATATACATTTGCCAAAAGAAAGAACTGACCTCCATTACATGCTAAATTCAACTGGCTTTTAAAAAAAATACATCCTTTTATGGTCACATTTGCATTAATAGTCGCTAGAGGTTGAGAAACGGGTCAACACACTTGCTCTGCTAGTGAGCAAGCATATTCATAGAGCCATCCAGCTGTAATGTGAGCACTGGAGAGATGCTGGGCAGGGCCAGGGTCAAGGCCCACACACAAATTAGATTGGCATTAATCAGGCAGATGTGATTGACATTATGACAGCTTAACCTTGCCCATGAAGGCCCGCGCCGCCTTCCAGCTCCGATCCTTAGGCACTCGACCGCGGGGGGCTAACAGAACCATCACAGCTGCTGCTACATTGATCACTGCTACTGGAGGGTTTGGAAAGGCCTTCAGCTCAGTAAGATTCATCTAAAAAAAACAATTATAAACATTATATAATCTTTAGAATAACTGAAGATTTGTCTAGTTTGTTAAAATTAAGCACCTTGTTCAGGGTGTCCAGTGCTGCTGTGGCAGCTGTCAGCGATGGCTCTGCTTTGGCTAGGTCGTTTTCACAGTCCTTCTGTTTGACTGATACTTCTGCCTGGATTACAGCAACCTGTACAAAAGCATCCATGATGAATTAAATCACAAAATATTATGGAATAAAAGGTGTGGTATGAATAGTGAGTGTGTATGCGTGTATGAAAAACATGACAGGATATCTCACCTTTTGTGCCTCGGCATCTGCAGCCTCTCTCTTATTTCTAACCCTCTCAGTCTGTAGTCCAATCTTTGTAATTAGAGCTTCAATATTCTGGTTTTTAAAGGTCAGTTCAGCTTCTTGGGATGCCAATTTGGCTTGTAGATCCTCAACCTAAAACAGAGAGAAAAAATGATTACATGTACTTCAATGTGTAATACATGTACAGTTAATGTCAGGGAAATACCAAACCTGTTTAAATCAGAGAGTAATACTATTTTTAATTTACCCACCTCAACCTTGTACCTTAAACCTTAATATTAGCCCCCTACACTATATTATAAAGACTTTTACCTGAGCAGCAGTGGTTTGGAGCTTTTGAAGGCCGATGTCAAGCCGGTTCATCTTGTGCTGGAGCTGAGACCGGCTCTTCTCCAGAAGGTTTCTGTACAGCGTGATTTGCTGGAGAAAACTCTTGGGGGTGGTGTAATTGTACCTCTTCTCATTGCGCTGGTATTTTTCACTTGCCTTGTTGACACTGGTGTGAACGTAGGCCATGAAAAGACTGATGGATTCCTGGACGGCAGGCTGTAAAAATAAGCAGACAAGGGGGGGCGGGGGGGGGGGGGCAAGGCGCGCTGGATTGAGTAGAGTTTAACATCCCCAACCTGATGGAGACTGAAATATTATCTTCATAAATTTTGAATTCATCTACAAGTTTTGCCATCTTACTTGGCTGGCCCTGACTTACTCAATCTGAAATTTAGGTGCAGCTACCAGGAATGATTAGGCTTTGAAACCTCTATGAAAATAATGTGTTTAGACCACTGACGTGCAGCTTATAACACATTCACACTGTTTACATTATCTGTGATGCCCTCCAACTTTCTAAGCACTGTCTTCAGTGGCTGTTGTACTATATTCCATTGGGGTATTCATCATATGGTGCTCAATGACACACAGCCTCCATTAATCAAACAGTTAGCGATCAATTAAAGCAAAAACAAATGAGCAGAGAATACCAGGATCAAACCTAACCATAATTCACAAAAAAACCATTGTTAATGATCATGGAGCCAGTAGGGGAAAAAAAATCATTATTAATTAAGATTTGACATAATGCTTTTTGACAAAGCATGCTATGTTCAGTTGAGATACGAAACTTCTCATTGATTGGCCTTGTGCAACAACTATTAGTGGGTTGTGCATTTCTAACTTTAAATAAATGATCATTTCAATGCTTGTATTCCTGCCTCTTTAAGAAGATAAACAATCATTAACTTAATGACTTTAGATATTAGGTCTTATATATTTATGTTTCAACTTTTCAAGTATTTTACAAAGTATTTTGCTATTAATCCTCCTGAATTTAAATTGGCACAAAGTTCTTTCTAATTCCACAAATTGTATTATTTGTTTTATTATATTATTTAAGTCCTCCTGTGAGTACCTTCTCATTACTATGACTTCATTACTAGCCACATGCTCGAATAATGTCCCGAGTGAATTTGCCCCAGGCTGCTATTACTAAGCAGTAATACTCTAATAATGCCACAAATTCTTAAGTACTACAGCTACTACAGAAAATCTTTTCTGCACATGGACAGATGTAGACACACACACACAGTGGAAAGTAATAGTCTGGCACGTGTTCACATATGTGATGACACTTCCTGGTTGTGACAGCTGTGCCTCCTTAGAGGGTCGTTATGTGCTTAATCACTCTTCTCTCATTAACATAAATGATCCTGGGTTGTGATCGTTCCACTGCTATGATGGAAAACAATGATATGCCTGCTCTCACTGTGAGTCTCTAGGCATGTGTTCAGCAATTTGTCAGTACCTCAGCAGAGAACTAATGATGAGGGATCTATGGAAAAGTTAATCCAGCTGGACTGTAGCAATTAGAAGGTGTTCATTAAAGTCTAACTCAGTCTGGAATATGGGGGTACATGGCAAACCTAAGGAAATACTGTACATATCACCCACAGATGCATCTCTGACAACAAATGTTCTTGTTTATGGTAATATCACAAAGTTCACATATATGTAGGGGAGAGCAGGGAGTCAAAAATAATTTCATTTAGAATTTTAGGATGAGCGAGATGGCGATATAAAGTTGAAAGGCCTGACCTCGATGCCTTCAATCTCCTGGAGGAACCTGTAGCTAACTGACTGCAGAGCATCAGTGGTCCAAGGATGGAACCAGTTGATGGTGGTGCATTGGATGAGGGCTGGGAATCGACGGGCCCTAATACGAAGGTCATTGCCCACAGGAGACAAACACAGTACCACCTACAAGGAAGGAAGCAGAGAGGCACACACAAATGTACAAACAAATATCCCCACATTTGAGCACAACAAGATGTACAGCCAAGTGCACATCGGAAAATCAACACAGATCATAGATATCACAGATGCATTCAAGAAGGGGACCCATAACTGGCCCCCACTTTCATCACATTGGCATGTGGACAGGCAGCCACATTCCCAGTTGGCTGGAGCAGACGGTGACGCTACCAGAGGCCCTGGCGCAAAGATTAGCTGGACGGCAGACATGTGTACTGAGACAAGAATTTTCTTCCTTTTAACCCCCCAGTTTGTCTGGCTCTTATAAATCAGCTTGTCAAAAAAATTTAATAATATTACAAAGCAGCTGTGCTTTTAATTTTCTACTCAAACATGCTACGGAATGCATAAGATTTTCTCATTAATTTCTTGTTATGAATGTCGGCTGTGATGGCACATTCAAGTGCTATCACAAATGTCATCCTCAGTGTAGGATTGTTTTTATATAATTTTCCTCAGCTGCCAGTTTCTAATCTCTTCTTTTCTAATGTTTGTCTTGGTGGTAAATGTTGCAGCAATACTTCTACCACCATTGGTCTCATGAAGTCATTCAAAGCTCACGTTCCAACTGACACATTTTATAGATACAAGGACAAAAACTGAAAGAGCAACACAATAACAGTATATTCAAACTGATAAAGTAAGAAGCACTAGTAGATAATAGAAGATAGCAGAGGGAATGTGAGAGACTAGACCGTGAGCTGTAGCTGGACTCGGTCGGTAAAGAATTTCCAGCAGTTCTCTCTGTTGTCCAGCAGTCCGAGAGCTCGGACCTCAGCTCTCACACCTGACATGATTCCTTCAATCTCCTCCTCACTGAAGAGATCAGGAATTTCTCCTGGAAAGAAAGTCACAGTCATAATCACAGACTGACAAACTGTGGTGATCAATATTCACTCTCCATACAATGATATAATTTCAGAATGACACCAAAGACTGAATAAGTTAAATAACTGATAAAGTACATTCATGAATTGAATCAGAGGATAACAACATATAATTCTACAAACACAGGCTGACACAACTGAAAAACAGTACGACTGTTATGGAGTTGGGTCTGACCTGATGCCAGTAGGTCATTAATAATGACCAGAAACCGCTCATGAGGTATCTGTGCGTCAGTCAGGAGCAAAGCCACACGCTGATTCTTTACTCCAGCCTTTAGGAACAAACCCGCCAGATCCATCTAAATAAAACCACAAATGGCATGAATGGACATCATACTGAGTCCACTACAGAATTTTCAAATTGCCCACAGTCAATGGGATAGCACAAGTCCCATGATAACGCCTTGATAATAGGTTATTAAATGATTAAATTGACAAACTTGCTTCCTCAATGAGATATTGAAATATTTCCCAGGGGCTTTTAATAGCATCTGACAATTATTTCCCGCGTCAGTGCAGAAGCTGAACAAAATAGAATTTCATCAATATCCTGCATGCAGCCAGAGGGAAAACTGATCTAGAGATTTTTTTTTTTTAAAGAAACCCTGATTTAAGTGAATTATTTACATTTTGCATAACAACAATGTATTTTATGGCCATGTCGAAAAGCTACAAATAGGTCATTTGAAAGTTATACATTTTCAGAAAAACATATTTTATGAAGTAATACTCCACCTCCTGATCTGTTTGCCTGTAACCTAATGACATCAATATTTACCTTGAGGTCTTGGATGCTATAACCTTTGCTTAGAGTGATTTGGAAGACTTCCACTGAGGATATGTAGGCGGCCAGACGAGTCAGGCTCTGCTTCCCACTGCCCCCGACCCCGGCCAGTAAGCCATGACACCTTGGAGACTCCAGGATGCGAATGATGCGACAGCTGGTAACAACACAATCTTCGTTATGCCACTTAATACACAAGTCCCTCCAAGTATTAAAATACACACAGAATGTCTTTAAAAAAATAATGTGTCTCCACTGCAGCAGTCAAAAAGCTTTTAACGTACTCTAAACTCACATCATATTAACTTCCCTTTCCAATGAACTCCCATGTTTATAAGCTCTTTCCGTAGTTGACATGTGGTTGTGTGTTTCGTTTATTAAAGGAACATATATTCACTGTGATCATTATAATGTAATTGTTATAATAATATGTGAACAAGCCATACTTACACATGTTGCATAGCATCTTCAAACAGCACCAGATTCATGGATGCATTGAGCTCATTGTAGCTCTCCAGGGCATCTGTAAGGATGGTCCTGAGCACAGACCAGTCTGTAACAGGAGCATAGGAGGCTTCCTCACCCATTTGGGAAAAGTGGCAATAGAGGAGGGGCTGCTTTATCACCTTTTTGTCCTCCAGTCCCTGGACGAGGACAAGAATAATAAATCATTCGGTCAATGTTGCTATCTGAAGGTGAAGAACAGCAATTTATTCAGTTTACACTGTTTATCAGAATCTGTATTGCACCTCAAAGCATTCATGCACAGTCTCCATCTGGAGCTTCCGGAAGAACTGCAGGTCCTTGTCATCTACCAGTCTGTCTGAGTAGACTCTGCAGGACTCGTGGAACCACAGCCGTGCCAGCTCAGTGCTGTCTCTCACACTCTCGGGCCCAGCGAAGAGAATTCCCTGCATAACATGGATAATAAAATGAATATTTTCACTTTTCATTCAAAAGTCCAGTTGTAGAACTTGCCTAAGATCAGCACTACCTGAAAGACGTTTGACAAATCTCGCAGATTAAATGTGTAGTGAAATTTGATGGCTGTGGGCAGAAAGCTGTGAACCATCTTGTGATGAAGGGTTATGGCAGCTTGGACCACAGCCGCCGCGCTCCTCTGAACTAGCGGACTGAAAAGCTGCTGCTTCAGGTGGCTACACAGGATCTGACTGAAGATTGACAGCTGAGCATCAGCTGAAGGAAAGTTCACCGCAAACACTGAGAAATGTCTCTGTAGAAAGCACAGGCGAAACGTATAGCAGATTATAATTTTAATTATTAAAGACACAAGTTTAAGGATCACTTCCATCTAACTCCAAAAACAACAAATGCATCCTTAGTATTAAAACTAATTTATCCTGAAACTACACACCTCAGGCTTGTAAAATACTCCCTCGCTGTAATGGCACTTCAGTATAAATTATGTTGTGTTCAAATCTGTTGTATTATCTATTAATGCTCCAAGCCACACAAGAGATTTAAAGTAAGTTTTCCTCATTTCCTCACTGCAACTGCATTTGAAGGAAAATGTAGGTTAACAACCATGTGCACTAATTCACACACAGATTATTTCATACTTATTTAAGTTAAACTACAGATCAAACTTTTAAAAGTTGCTTTAATCCATCTTCAGAAAGTAATTTTAAGGGCAATTATATTGGCAAACATACCTGCAGTCTGGGGTTGATACTGAAGCTCCCAGCAGTTGGATTCATACAGGCAACATACTGGGTATTGTGTATTTCTTTTAGGGTCAGTTTCTGTCTGTCATACCTACAGTCAACATGAAATGGAAGAAGGCTTGGTTTAATAAACAAAACACACTGTAGCTTGATAAAAAATTTTTATGTTGTGGCATTAGACATAGACACACAACTGAAAAACTGGTCCTATGTGTGTGGGATATTCTCACACTCACCAGTGCCCATAATCCAGATGTTGGCGTATAAGTGTATGAGGCTGCACAGTTCCATAACTGTCAACAGCTGGCATGTTCATATCATCTATAAAGTAGACCAGCCTTCTGTTGCCCACAGGGGAGTAGCTTCTCCCTGCTCTTTTTTCTAATGGTTGCTCCAAGACCCCTACAAGAGAAGATTAACCAAACTACAGTTACGCAACACATCCAAAAAAAAAAAAAAAAATAACATAGCTTTTTAAAGAGCTGGAATGACCATACCCTGGTCAAACCAACTCTGGAAATGCAGAGATGCCATTTGACTAAGGTAATGACTTCTCCCCCTCCACCCTTTTTGAGTCTGAAAATTACCAGCAGATGGTGCTACAGCTTACCTGGTGTGCTACCACAGAGCAATCAAAAAAAAAAAACCCACTCACCCTGCAGCATGAGGGAGGTAGTATAGTAGTTGAAGGGTACTTTTGTGGTCATGTAATTCTCTGGCAGACAGTCTAACTTATTCCTGACAAGTGCAGTCTTTCCCACTCCAGCATTCCCCACAAGCATCACTGGCTGTCTCCTCTCCAGCAACAAGTCCATGAAGTACAGAAGACGCACAGTCTCTGCTGTGTGTACCAGTACAGCCTGCAATCATAGAACCAGCAGGAAGACAGAGCACAGAAACATACATGGTTATTATGGCTTTCTCTGAGTGTGATTTATTGACAGACATGTGTTCAGTGAATTGTATGTGATTTATAATTTCTTGTATTTCCCCAGTACACCACAACTATTCTGTCATAATTGCATCATTTGCTCAGAACAAAACCCCACTAATTATGGCTCAGCAAGAGCCTTTGGAGCATTCACAGCTGTACACAGGAGCATAAAGAAAGACAATAGAGCGTGGGTGATAGCGCAAGCCTTGTTGCTCATGCCTTCACCCCCACACAGTCTGGTATGGGGTGTAGTAGATGGTAATCAGACACAGTGGCAAGCCTATCATCCATTCTAGCACCCCTGCCATAACCTCATGATGTGACTTTACCCTCTCTTATTATGTTCACTGAGGCACACATTACTGTTGCACACGTATTGTTCATTTTTGGTTATTTTTCTTTAAGAAGGTTTCTTCTCGTGATCGTGTATGCGATTATTTGACAAACCGCTTTGAAAAGTTTCTGTTTCTGGAGTTACATGAAGAGTCTTACTCTCCAATATTAATACTAGGGTATAAGTTATTACCTGCAATGGCGTACAAGTTTCCATTTCAAACGAAGGGACAGTGTCACTCCAGGGCAGGAACCGCTTGGTGTGAGGGTCAAGGTAGTAGTCAAACACTGTCCCCTGTGCTGGTAGCTTCACTGTCTTCATCTCTTTGGTCCACCACTGACTGAACTCTACCCGGTAATCATAGAGCTGGACAAATCATCGAAGATATAATATCATGCATTAATTCATATCATTTCAATGTACAACCCCACCATTAGGCCAAATGAGTGACAGTTAAGTGTATATTATTCTTGGTCACTTGACATTCTTGACATGCCTCAACAAAAGGTACTGTGTCGCACCTACTGCTATACTTATACCTTTGAAAAGAAGACACAAGTACAAAGACAAAACATGGAATAAGTGATAACTAAGTGGAACTGGGTATTTCCAGTTTCATGTGGAAATGTGTTCCACATCCAACATTTTCTGTGTAAAATGCATAATTTCTGTCAAGGGACAGCTGTTGAGTTTTAGTGCAATAAAGCCTAAGGTTTACCTTTACCTTTGATAGGACACAAACACTTCTGTGGAGTATATCATTGCCATGTAAAAACACATGCACCCAAATTGTCCTTGAAGTTGCTATATATAAGTTGATATGTAAAAGAAAACGAAATTAGAATTGTTATACCATACTCAAGTTCATGCATGTGAATTAAACCAAAGTAATACCTGATCTTGATACATGGCCCCGCCAAAAGCCCAGATGCAGGCAAAGGTGAAGTAGGTCTCATAGAGCTCACGTGGTGAGTCAGATGGAATATTTTCCGGTGTTAGAAGGCAGTCAAGCATAGTGCAGAGTGTCTGAACAAGAAGAAAAAAATTATTCTATTGTGATTTTCTGACTGCATAGGCATTTCAAAAGAAAAATAAATGCACTGTGCGTGATTGTAGGTTGCGTACCTGCACCATAGAGTTCTCTGGGATGGGAGTGATGGTCTTGAAGGTGTTTCTCACTTTTTCTAGACAACGAGGAAGATATTTTTCAAACAGTATGGTGAGGTGGGCCCTTTCCGTCTGCCGCTCTCGTTGGTCAATCCAGCTGGCAACATACCTGAGCAACAACCCAAGGAATCATTTTATACTGCTGGGCTGATCTGATCAGGATCTGAATCGGGTTGCCTTGTCTTTTGAGTAGAACACATTTCCACAAATATGTGCTGGGGACAGTGTCATTGTGGCATTCTACAGTTTTAAACAACACAACACACGATTCAGAAAGACAAGCATTCCATTGAAAACCCCAAAAATGTTCTGATACCATGCAAATACAAAAAGTGCAACTCACGGATTCCAGCCCAGGTCCTGCTGGTTAACATAGAGGATTCCCGCCCTGGACACAGTAGCAGGAGTGGCTGTCCTTAGGTGACTGATTTCAAACACAAGTCGCATGGAAGAGGTAAGTGGCACACGTTCATTACTGGCCAGAGTCAGGACCTGCGTGCAAAAGAATGTTATGAAGCATTATGGTTTCCAAATATCAAAACATGTGAATGGGCAATATGATGGACATGACTCTACCCAAACGATAAGGTAAACACCTTCATATCTCATCAGGTTTGACAGACTTGCTTTAGAATATTTCAAAGGCACAAGATCACTGTGACATGATTCATTGCTGTGGAAAAATACCTCCAAGTACTCTCACTCCAGGAAGTGATTGCTGAAGGAGGGGGAAAGAAACATCTTTTTCTATCTATACCACCTTAGTTGCTATGTGTTGTACAATAGTGTATGAGTGAACAGGAGGGAGGTACCTTGTTGTCATCCATCACTGTGTTGAGTGATTCAATCCACATCGGATCAATGTCTCCATCCAACACAATCCACTTAGGTCCAAGGTGGGAGATGTTTGCCTGCTCTCGCATTAGTGATGAAAACAAACCTTGCACAGAGATTGAGGGATACAAACAACAACTGAGAAAGAAAAGTAAAGGACTATTTACACCCAGTATGGTTTAGAACAGGTACTTATGTACTAATTTGGTTATTCTAATTAGAAACCAGCTCTGCTTACCATCTTTCCACTCTCGAGTTGCAGAATGGATGAAGCCGAACAATTCGTCTCTGTCTACTGCCTTTGGATTGAGGTCATTCCATACAGGCTTCCTCTTCAAGTTTATATAGGTTTTATGGAGAACTCTCAATATCTGTTAAAATATATGTACCCGATATCTGACATCTACCTCACAAAATCAATTTGAGCATTTACTGTCAAAGTGTCTGAGGCATAAAAATCTGACCAATCCTACCTGGCTTTTCCCTGTCCCTGCATTTCCAACAACAAAGACAGAATGACGCACTGCCATGAGTTCCTCCAGCTGCACCACCTAACAAAACAAAGTTGTTCGTGAAAGCATTCTTTCTTTCTTTTTTTTTTTTTTAAGTATTGGCAAGATATACACCATAGGCTGTCACACCTTAAGGATGAAGGTCTCCTCGGGCTGTAGTCTGAGTTCCAGCGTGGTCTTCCGGATGGCCTTTTCAAATTCACAGCTCCTCTCTCTCTCCACCTCCAGGCCTGGGAACAGGTCTCCCAGCAGTCCCAAGAAGATAGTCACATCCTCAGTCACAATTTTAGGCATGTTGAAGTCCCTCAGAGCACGCATCAGCACCTTTAAAGGGATGTCAAGTGCACTTATAGATTAAGTAAGACAGTGCTTCTTCCTCTTGTTGCTGCGAGGTGACATACACACCTGATCCTCTGGTCTTGTCTTGTCTCGTCTTCTCAGTGCCCCTGCCACAAGCAGGACGGACTTGACAGCACGCAAACCCCAATCATAGTGGTCCTAACAAACAAATGAGGACAGACAGCAAAGATGTGTACTCCTGTGTTTACACTTACCATAAATCATGTCATAAAAAGTATTAAGAGTTATTGAATGCTTTCACGCATCACTGAGCTCCTGAGGTATAGCTGAAAAGATTTATTATTGATGTTCTGTTCTAGGCCAGCATTATGAAATACAACGGTGTTACTAAGTGTTTTTCTCCTACCTGCTTGGAGAGCAGTTCTTTGCAGAGAGTGTACAGAGTGATAAACTTCCTGGATAAAAGCTTAGCACCACGGAAACCCTCTGCCACCAACATTATCTCACAAATAAGCTCAGTGTCTGGCACCACCATGGCACAGGGTCTAAAGCAGGACACAAATGGTGCAGACAATGAACTTCATGTTGAATGAAAGCTCACTGTAAGGAAAGCTACTGCATCATTCCCACCTGAAAAGAGCCTTGAGGTTCTCTGGTAGCTCTGTCCTGCCTGCATAGCCAGGGTTCATAGTTATAAAAATCCCCACAGAGGGTTTCAAGACAATGTCCTTATCGAGGAACAGAAACCTGTGAGGTCGCACAAAGTGTTCATAAATTTTTAAGTGTATGTTGTTACAACATTAAAAAGTTCAAGCATTAAGCTTCAATTACTCACCTATTCTTTTTAGAGCGAATGGCGTCCTGTATTGTTTTGACCTGCACTGCTACAACTGACAGAACATCCACAGCGATGCGATTGAACTCATCAAAGCAGCCCCATGCTCCAGTCTGGGCCAGACCCATGTAGATATTTCCAATTGACTGAACATAAACAAAAATTACAAATTGCATCTAAACATACATGTTTACTGAAAAATCTAATCAAGATATGAGCTCGGTGAAAAGAGTAAGTATGAACTGTTTTGTTGAGTTTCACACCTTGTAGTCCATCTGTTCAGAACAGTTGAAGATGTATACCATGACACCCATGGCTCTGCCAAGGTCCTTAGTGGTCTCAGTCTTCCCTGTTCCTGCGGGGCCTGCTGGGGCTCCACTCATGGTCAGGTGAAGGGACTGAGTCAAGGTGATGTAGCACCTAAACTTGGCAATACCCCACAGAGAAACGTAATTGTGCTGGTTAACAATGCTGGATAGCAAAATTGTGTTGAAACATCGCATGGATACACGGGAACTGATAAGTAGCAGAAGTTACCGGTCTGTGAGGGGAGTGATGACTAGACGTGGTGTATTTCCAAGATACTCATAAGAGTAAAGGAACTGAGCATCACAGATGTTAACATGGCAGTGGTGCTGCTGCTCATTCCAGCAATGACGAAGCTGGGAAAGCCACTGGAAGGCCTGTGAGTTGGTGACCTGGGAACACAGATAGCTGCCATCAGACTATGTCAAAGCAAAAATTTAAATCACCAGAGATACAATACATATGAGACTCCAGTCATGGGCAGAGTGATGATCATAACTAGTTAACATTGTCTAGTTTTAGACTAGGACTATAGTCTATATTAACTTAAAATAATTGTTTTCACTCAGATCTAATCTTTGCCCTATTTAGGTTTTAAAAGTTACAAAAAATGAGGAAATGCATTGCAACACACAGTGTTGTAAATGTACTTATACAATACACTTCTTGAGTGAAACATTTTCAGAATTCCAAAGTTAGTTCAGCCGCACTAAGAGGAAACACCGATTATGTCATGATTCACTTGTGCTAACCTTTTGCACAATGAGGCTGGAAACAACGTCTCTAGCATGGACATCAATTGTGCATATAGTCATGATCTTCTGTCTGTCGCCTGAGCTCAGCTCTCCCAGCAGCATGCTGATCAGCGAGTTGAGTTGAGAAATCTGGAGGGAAGAAAAACTGATTCAAAGTGCTGATTCAATGCTGAAGAAAACAGACAGAGCAAATTTAATATTACACAGGACTGGGACTTTAAAGAGAATCAAAAGATACATGTTGCACTGGATCCTAATTTATTCTTATTTCAAAATATTGGGTACACCTTACAAAATAATACAACCCCATTCAACAGACCGATCATTTCTCTAATTGTAACTGTTAGAAAACATATCGTTACCTGCATCTGCCAACTTCATGAGGCTCAGCATCTTCAAGTGAAGCATTAGCAACCTCAAGATAAAGTCTCTGAAACCCTTTGTTTATTGGCTAAGAGACCCATTGGTAAATATTCATGAAAATATTAATATTTGTGATTTAGGCCCATTGCCCTTATGAAGAAAACCTCTGGCCAACTAAGCCACATTTAATCAAACCATTTAAATACAAATGTGCTGACCTAACATAAAATATACCTGTTTCTTGTTGTAGTCTTTTAGTGCGGACTCAAATCCTTCCTCCAGTCTTTTAAACACAAGCTCCATATCATTGCTCCACCAGATTTGAGACCCAGCGAGAGCCACTTGGGCGGGGAAGTCGAGAATCCACTGCTCTCTGGGCCTGTCCTCGTACACAGACACAGCCTCAGCGAGGTGACCCCTGACACATCCCTTCATAGACTCCTCCAGACAAGTAAGCCATGCCTCCACCTAATACAAAGTATTCCTGCCATTAATTACGTTATTTTATTAAGGGTGATAGTTCATTTAGATTATTCGATAATGAAAGTATGTAGCGTCTTACCGGCCCATGACAGCAACACTCAGTCTGGAATGGGACATATTCCCTCTCTTTGCTGTACATGCCCACTGCAAATCTAGGATTATCCAACGGTTCATTTTTGGAAAATTCAAGATCTGACATGTTGTCGAACAGTTTTGAGAGGTGGGCAGTTACCTGCGAAACACAGTCGTAACATTTTTCATGACAAAGTTTAAAGATAGTGACACTGGATAAATATTAAAAACAATAATGAAGGGATATGCTACATCAGCGTACCTCTCTGGGCCGACTCCCTTTAGAAAGGATGTCCAACAAGTCTGCAGATGAAATAAAGTAGAATCGTGGAAAGGCAAGTCTCTTCGTCTCCAGATATTCAGCAAGAGCTTTTTCACACAAAGCCAGCCTGTTAGAGAGAGGGTAAAGGAATAGTGAGCACAAAATTTAAACTGAAAACAGAAAAATGAAAGTTGAATATCAAACTTAGAATGAACCTTTTTTGTAGATCCTCTAACTTCTCAAATAGACGAGGTTTGTTGGTGGCCTCAGTTACATTTTTGGTCTTGGCACTGTCCAACATTAGCTCCTGAAAGAACCAAAATCCTCCTGTTTACAATCATGAGAACAATGGAATTTGCCAAATTGCATGACTGGCATTTATGTGCAGACCTTAAATTCTCCATCTATAGCTTGGAACCTGTGTGCATCTGCAGGCAGCTGGTGGCAGATGTCATCACAGCCTTTGAAGAGGCTTTCCAGGTAGGCCCACGTCCTTTGGACCTCCATCCACACCATCAGCACAGAGTCGGCCACAGTCAGCTGTTTTTGGAGTTCCAGCACTTGGAACAGGAAGTGATCCACATGCTTGCTCTGTGAGACACCCTGGAGCTGAACCTTGAGGACATGAGCATAGCTTATCTAAAGGATTTGGCCCAATGTAAAACTCAAATACACCAAACGACCAGCGGCAAGAGAAAGTCATATCTTGACAATCAGACATCTAAACATGTTTCAGATCAATTTCCAAACACATGCAACCTCATAGGCATGCCATGCCATAAAAAGATGGGGGAGGGAAATGGTCTGTGCACTCAAAGATGGAGGCACTAAAGTGGAAAGACTTCTAATTGCTGGCTACAACCCCCCAATACATCTGGTATACACGTACAAAGACCGCTGCGGCGCAACAATGCCCTGTGTCCTAAAGAAACTATAAATCTAAGGACTCAATAGGGACCTCTTTACTCTCAGATGTGCTGTTAAGACAGTCAAACAGGGTAGCCCCCTTCTGCACTTTCATCTCTATTCAGTACTTAACTACCACTGCTTCTCACAGACAGACAACCGATCTTGACAACAAGCTCAGTAGCTTAGATATTTACCTGATGATCCTCAAGAGTTTCAATGAGCTCCTCATCACATTTGAGAAGTGGCACAGAGGTTTGGTAATGGTCTTCATATGAAAGCTCCATTGTTGCCCACGTTTGACTTATTTCTGTTACAACCTGAAATGCAAATAAGGAAAAGAATAATGTAAACAGTGTTTGAATATATACCATATCATTGTATTTACAGCTATATTTGGTTTAAGAATAACTCCAAAACTTAGATATTTGGATTAGAAGTAAATCCTAAACCAGTAAAAACAAAATCTCCAAATGAGGTGTTCCTTTATGCCTTAAGAAAGTTTTTATTCTTCTTGTGTTAAATAAACTATTTAAAAGCTGAAAACAACCCTGCATCTAATTAACTCATGAAAAGTTGATGCTTTGGAGATATGTGAGAATAACTCTTCCTGTGTCCATACTGCATCACAAACGTTCAAAGAACGTGGTAGATTGTAAATTGATTACACTTTACCAGAAATACTGTGTGGTACAGTATGTAATATTATATAATTGGTCATTATGACTTCTGATGTTGATGTGTTTGACCATGATCATTTTATAATTAATTTAAATTAAATTAACGAACCTTCTCTATGGCCATTTCTTTGACCGCCTTATCCACTATGTTGCGAACTTCGTCCTCGAACAAATGGAGCTGCAGAGCCAAGAGGTCTTCCAAGGTGGTACTGTCAGTCACAGTGATGTCCATCTATTTAAAAAGAATTATTGTCATGATGCAAAGTTCTGTCATGCAAGAGAAACACTGCTCCATAGCTAGACTTCTACTGTGTGTACTTGTGCACCTGTGTTGTCCTAATTAGCTGCACCCAGTGGCGCTCACGTATTGCCAGGTTCTGTAGATGACTCACGGCCCGCAGTGACGTCAACAGGTTCTTTACATAAAGGTCTAGCCCAGAATACACATCCCACACATGAGCCTCTTTGTCAAGCTTCCGTATGTCCTACCCAAACAGAAGGTAGGTAAACATAATTAGTTATTAGGGGCATCTGTTACAAACAGCAATGGTGCATGACAGCAAGACAGCAGGAGAGATGTGCTGGTGTGATGTAGCACTGTTGGTGGCCTCACCTTGGCAAACCTCCACAATTCTGCTTCCATCTGGTCCACGTTTATCTGCCTCCATTTGGTCATTGTCCAGTTTTTCACACTGCTCTGTATAGATAAAGTCGCATGCGGAGGGGTCAGTGAGCAGAGGGTGCTTAATGGGGACATTTAAAGTCTACAGGGTATTCAAAGAATCAATGGCAGGCTCCACGAAGACAGACTGACTAAGTTATTGAGTTATTGGGGTGGAGTGCTAAGTGGAGATGAGGCTTTCAGCTGTATTCCCATTTCCTCAAGAACAGTGGCATTTAAATACACAATATGCATTAAGCTACTTACCTGCACAAATACAACAATGTCCCACAGTTGTTTGAGGACGGTTATCTCTCTTCTGCAGAGCTTGATGTCTCTGTAGTCAGGAATGGTAACATCAAATAGATTCGTGGACTCCTGAAGCTCTGCTACCTCCCTCTCCATGTCTCGAACTGCTTTTTCAGACTATTAAACAACATGTGACAACTGTTATCCATAGTGTTCAATACAGTGTTATTTTAATGCTATGATCAAACAACAGCTAAATTCCTACTTTCTCCAGGCTGACGTAGGGGTGCGCTGCATTGTAACTGAAGGGCGCAGTTGCTCTGAACATCTCCCTGAATTTGGTTTGTTTTACCTGAAAAATAACAGGTACCACCTAAATGGTCTTCACATTGGGGTATACAATACAAAAGCTTCAAAAGTGTGCATATATAATTTCTCTGGAAATAAGAGCTAAAAGTGACGGGTCACCTCAAACGCCATGCATCGTCTTCGTAAAACCATCACTTCGGCATTCTGCATGGGTGCCACCTCGTGCCTCACTTTTAAGGCCAGTTTTTTAGCCCCACACCATTTCTCTGGGAGTTCCTATGAGGAGAATTGGTTTGATTTCTTAAAGTTTGAATGGCCACAAAATGAATATACAGTATCCTGGTTATTTTTTTCTGAATAAATGATCACTTGTTGTTATATTATTTTAACTAGTACTTGAAAATAGCAAGGAAAGAACAGTTCAACAGTTCAACAGTTCCCATCAATCCATTCCTTTCCTTACCTCCATCTGAGAATAGACCTGGTCTGGGATGGTCACTCCGTATCGTTCCAGGAGGATTATTGTGTCTCTAAGGGGCACAAACATCTTGTCCGTGGCTGTTTGTCTGTCTCTGACAGCCAGCAGGTGACTCATAAGTTCCACCAAGCCTTGGTGGTCTCCTTTAGCCAAAGGATGGTTCAGCCCTTCAACAGTGGCTCGGATGAACGTTTGCAGCTCATCAAGACTGAGTGGGAAAGTGTGGACAGTGAGAACAACTGATGTTACAGTTTGATCTGGATTTACCATATGTTTATGTCACTAAAAACAAATTTTACCTTTTAGTGACATATGTCAAGAGGTGCTCCTTGAAAAGCCAGCTCCACTTCTTTACAGTGTTAAGGAGGCTAACTTTAAAGAACTTGATATCCACCCGAAACCATCCGTTGAAAACTCTGAAGTCTTCAAGCTTGGAAATTTCAGCGTAGAGATCCTCAAAATAATCTATCTGTAAAATTAAGACCACAATAGAGAATGTGATAAGACACATGCCATGCACAGAAAAATGTGATTCATGATTTTTTTTTTTTTTTCACCTGTTCTTTGAAGTTATCAATTGTAGGCGGGCTCTCAGGGAGTACATCTGCTCTATGAACCTCCATCTCTTCAGCTGTGAGTACACGCCCATACAGGAGAAACTGGCTGAGAAACTCAGCCCTGTCATCTTGCCACAGATGGGTGTAGCAGTCCAACTTCCTCTGGTAATTTATCGCTTTCTTCAGGACGTTTTCCACGCGCTCCATTATTTCATGTCTCAGGTCCAACAAATCTAGCATGTCATCCATTACATCCTGTAAGAGTTATATTACATGACATATAACATCTAGAGAATCTACTATTTGTAGAGGAATGCACTCTAATGAGTTTAGAAAGTTTCAGCTGTCACTTTCTGCTAAACAGAAAGTTTACTTGATACCACCCCTGAGGTAATAATACTTGTTAAGTAAGGTATGAAAACATATAATAATTAAGTAAATAACAGCTGTACCATATGCCACTCCACATGTGGTTTAGTCTCATACATATTCATCTGTTTTACAGATGTAAGGAAAGCGGTCTAAAGGTCTATAATTCCATTCCAAACATTACAGTGTGACTTTTGACAGAATACCAAAGGACTGATTTTCTAGTTATTTTCCTGCTCAGGAGAAAAGGAAACAGATGTTAACAGAACAGAACCACTGCACTGTGTAAAAAAAAAACAAAAAAAACCACAGGAGAGTACCTGGTAGCTCTCCATGCTCAGATGAGCAGCCATTCTGTTGATATTCACTGAAGTCTTGAATATGTCTCCGACCAGCCCTTCTATCAGTTCATAGAGTCCGTCCCCTGCATCTCGCTCCAGTGAGGGCAGGAAGACCATTCCTGAGGTATTCAGCATCAACTGAGCCTCAAACAGAGGGGCCTGGTTCGGCCATGACTCCGTGTTGTCCACAAAGAACTGAAGAGAGTGGCTGATGTAGCTGAAGAGTCCGTCCACCACCATCTCATCCACATATTCCAGGTAGGACTGCCACGCTTCTGAAGCGGGGTCAGCATGGTAAAGGACCATATTCTCCTGATGAAATTGGATTATGGAGAGATGGTTAGCAAAAAGAACTGTTTTCACTGTGTACTTATCTACTGACTGTGTTTTATCTATTTCAGAATACCTGGAGTATATTTACATGGGTTCCCAAATATTCTGAAATTAAAGTATGTCACATGAAATGATTTCTCATGTCAGAAAAAAAAATTAATTGGCTATTATATACTAGTATTGCACTGAAAAATCTACAATGCAGAATTGTGAATTTTATCATAGATTCAGCCATATGCACCTGCACCAGCTTATGAATAGACTCCCCATCCTTTTTCATGCCACTGTGCTTCTTGTTGACACGGTCTCCTCTGTCCTCCAGCTGTATAAGTGAGCCTCTCTTGTTGTCCTTTCTGCAAAACATGGTTTGTTTGCTCCATACCTTCATCAGTGACTGAATGGCTTCACAGTTCTCCTTGGCTCTACTGACTCGACATACAAGGTCTTGGACCAGACCTTTGGTGGTGCTGATGAAGCTCCAGCAGTCCAGATCCTGCCATGTCAGGTCAGTCTCTGCTCTTGTCAGCTGGAGGTCTATGGATTCCAGCTCAGCTCGGATGAGAGGAAGTTCTACCTCAAGCACTGTCCGCTTGAGCTTGTTGTACCATTGTACTAACAGCTCCAGACTGCTCACATACTAGAAAATGCAAGTGTGAAGAAAAGATATATTCTGAGGTGCTACTATGTAATGGATAGTAAGAAAAATACACTGCTTATTGTTTAACTCAGAAAGGTGTGAATTACAGTAAGTGAGCCCATCAAGTAATATGCTTGTTTCTTACCTTTGTGAACATGTCACGCTTCTCGAAAACAGTCATTGCAGCTGCAGGGATGTGGATCTGACCAAGAGTCTGAATATACTTCACATCTTTCAAGACCTCGGTGAGCTGAAGAGTGAAATTAAATAGTGATTAACTCATATTCGTAATCACAGTGGGGTGGTGGTAAAATGTTTTGTCTCAACTAACAGAAACCTTTGCAGAATATAATAACTAAAATTAAATTAAATAACTACAACATATAACCATTCCCCCTGCCAATGTGGTTACCATTTTTCATTTGCTACCAAGTCTGTCAGCAGTATGTTAAAAACGTTGCTCTCTAACAGGGATTTACCAGTGCAAAAAAGACACAATGATCCCAATTTGGAGGGACCTTGAGGGCATGCCAGCAATGTGAGGGAACCAATTTTAAATGAATATTCAAAAGGCAGATATCACTACATCAGTGTAACGGTCAGTCCAATAATTACTTAGCATGGGAGGATGTTTGCACTGTGAGTACTTTCTAGTTTGCATTACATCAATTACCTTTGGATTGAAGTTTATAGAGACCAGGCCAGATGAGGTATTTCTGGAGATAAGGGGCTGGTTCAGGTTGATCAAGCAAGCCTGTTCTAAACCATTACACCAGTCAGAGTAGACGTCCTTCTCATACTGGTCCAGGAGACTCAACAGCTCCATGTACTCCTTCACCATATCCATACCTCCCGCTGACCTGGAAATGTTACATAACTGTGAGACAACTTTTTTTTAAGCCTGGCACAAGAGACGTAGGTTAACTGTTGATACTTAACTGTATTTATCTGTCAATACATCTTTGTGGCTACACAGTATTGGTAACTAATTAATTCATTCACTGGAAATAGGTGCTTTTACTGACATGTCAAACAGTAATCTGATTTTTTCCCATGGTGTTTGAATACGTTCTCTGAGCATTTTTGCCCACTTCAAAGCTCCAGATGTGTGAGCCATGTTCTTTGTCAGGCCACTCTCCATCTGTAAACACAAAAAAGAAAGGAAAAGAAATTATTTTTCTGTTCAAATGCCTTGAATAGATATTGCTTAAATCCAAAGTTTAGGTTTGGAGTACCTGACAGATCTGAGACTTAAACAGGGATTTACATTTCTCCAGCTCTTCTCTGAAATGTTGCTGCAGCAGAGGGAAGTTGGGGCTGAATATCTCTCTAATTTGTCTTCTCTCCAAGAAGGGCCAAACAACAGTGAGCAGCTTAAGGACAAAAAACAAAAGTGTGTGTGTGCGTCCCACTTGATAGCACTGTCACTAACTAGTCACTTCATTAATTATGTCTAGTCTTGCTTACTTTGAAAGCTGATTCCAGTCCTGAGCAATCCTTAAAAGCCAGGCACAGAAGGCTGGCAAGGTGGCGTTCAAAGTCCACAATCCACCCTTTGAAATCCTGATGCTCATTTTCAAAATCCTAATGACAAATTTAAAAATTCAACAGTGTTTCATAATTAACACCAATTTAAACTCATGCATCATGGATTTCAGCCGAATTTGCTTGATCTACATTGTGCAGTAGCTGTTCACAAAATTTATAATTAGTATTGAAACTGTCATCAAGAGTGATTTTTAGACAATTTCACCTGAGAGTTCAAGTCAAGTGGACTGTTTTCACTGTGCTTCAGCACTTGGCAGTGGTTACAGAACTCTCTGTACATCTGAGCAGAATGCTCACTGTAGAGTTTCCCTTTAAGTCCACCAAATTCCAGCTTTTCCATCCTCTGAAAGTCCAGCATAATGTTAAACAAGTCCTGTAAAGACAACACATCGAATTGGAAACAAAACCACATACAACCTCACTGTGACACCTGAATTCAAGATCAAAAACCTGATCTCACCTCAAGCTGTACCATACGATTAAGGAACTGGTTGAAACGTGCAAAAATCATGGCAGATGGGAAATCCCAGGGTGCATGTTTCACATGGTTGGCCAACCTCTCCCTCTGGGTCTGGTAACTGTCCCTGAAACATCTGAAGATTTGTATTACCCTCTTTACCATTTGTAGACTTTCCACTGGATCCTCTCTGAGTAGGAGATCTGCAGAGAGGTATGTAGATGCCTACAGGGTGAAAGATTTTATATCTGTTCACACACACAGCCAACAACTACAGTCAGAGGAATGGTGACTGAACATCAATAAATAATAATTGACACAATTCCATGCAATGTCTCTAATTATATTTACTATAATTTCACGTGTAGGTGTCACTTGATGTAATCCAACATAACAGTAGTTTCAAATGAGAACTCTTACCTGTTCAATGAGCAGATTGCAAAGTTCCTGCAGTAACACCACAATGCGTGCTGGCTTTTGATAAGGCTGGCAGTTGGTCCAGATAAGGAAGAGCATGTGAAACAGTGCAGGGATGAATGTTTCCAAGTGAGGAAATTCTTCCTTTTCCAGCTGAGATAGATGTACTTGTAGTGGCTGTAGATGGAGGTCAATGTCCTGGGCTTCTTGTAGCGCTATTGATTGAGGGGAAAAAAAATAATACAACAAACAATATAATCTGAGTTAAAAAGTTTTGGTAATCACATTATGTTGTGCATTAGATTTTTAACAAGGTGATACCTATACTCTGGTTTTGAGAAAGAGATCTGGTAATCTTACCATCAAATACATTTCCAACTAGAGTCTTGATTGTTGGATGATAGCTGCTATCCATCATTTCTAACATCCTTGCCATCTTTTGAACGATGGGACTCTGAAGCTACAAGTGAAAGTTCCAAACACTTAAACAAGAACTGGAACATCAAAGAGATGAAAATAAATTAAACAATATTTTTAGTGAAGATGAGGAGGAAAAGAGAGAATACCTGATGATAAATGTTCTGTATATTGCTCTTCCTGGAAGCCCAAAACTTTACCTCTACACTGGGCCCCGGATTACAGCCTGTCATGAGTAGATCTGATGAATCCTCTTTTAAAATTTTTTGGATTAGATTGGTCCAGTTGATGACCTGGGTCTCTATGGCATGGGCCAGTGTCCTGTCATAGTTATCATACCTGACAATGAAAATACACATTGACAGTGTTTGTTAATACTACAAAGATCACAGACTTTGAAACAAAATATAAGTTTTCTTACATTTTGAAGGTGCTGTGGGAATTTTCCATCCAATCTGACACAGTTGGGATAGGGAGGACAGTTTTCCCTAGAATCTGTCCCCTTACGACTGATGTTATACTGTTCATGCTCTCAACATGTCGAAGGATGTCTTCGGAGATCAGATTTGGCCACATCTGATGGTTTTTGTTGTTTGATAGCAGTGGGGAGCATACCTTGCAAAGAGACACAGAATGAATTAATCCAGATATCATAAAGGCAAGTTACAAACAAAAACAAAACACATCTTACAGCAGACACACCAAAATTAGTTTTTATGAGATGGGTTGTATGATTCAGGGGGGTTACCTGCTCAACCGTGCTTGATAGCTGCAGGAGTGGTGATGGAGACAAGAGGCCAAAGAGCAGAAGCTCCTTGTAGTTTTCAGAGTTGACAGGATCAACTCTCTTCTTAAGAAAATAGATTTTCTTATTTTGGACAAGAGGTGGCACCTGCATTTGATATAACATAATATTTTACTACAAACCTGGCACTTCCAAGCAACTACATACAATCTCTCACGTTAAATCAATCCACAATAACATTTCTTCACTCTCACGTTAGCTAGCTAATTTGCCCACATGCTAAGCTAGTTATGAATGAAGAATTTAATGTTACAGCCATACCTGCTTAGAAGCAACCAGGCAACCTTTTTTTGAGGAGGAAAAAAATATAACAGACTCCTTTTCAAAGAAGTCTTTCAAACGCGTTTGAAACTCTTCGCTGACCGCACTCTTCTCCCATGTTTGACGCTGCAGTCGCAGAAGTCCACAAACTTTTTCCTCGACAAACTTTACCCTCACATCCTCAAGGAAAGTGGGCACAATTTCGTCGTCGGACATGGTTGCTCTACGACCATGACATGCGTTAGCCCCGTCACTTCCTCCTACGAGAAGAGGGGGAAGTAAACACAGCTCCAGACACCTTGCCTAAAATATAATCTTGGTTTTCAGAATAGTTTTACTAAGTTACTACATGTGTCTGGTTGCAAAGAGGACTGCCATTAACTGTACAGTCTTGGGGGCGGTTCAGCATTCCGTTGCTTAGCAACGGCCCCCGACCCTCAATCACTGCCATTTGCCTCTTTTATAAACAGGTGTTTGACTAGCTCCAAGATGTAAAGTCTCATTTTCCCCCGTTAAAGTCATGAGGATTTTACGCAGTCCATGTGGAGATTAAAAATGTAACCCCTAGTGGCTTAAAATTGTCTTTCCACTGTTTTGCTTAATTAGTCAAATATAGGTAGGCTTATCATTGGTAAGTCCTCTGTATTGTAAACTTGACTTGACTTTGTTAGGCCATGCAAGTTTCACAGATGTGACTTAGACGAATATGTGTACTTTTAATTAAAGTTAAATTTAATATAGCTTAACTTGAAATGTTTCACAGTCAGGGAAAAATGCCATCAAACCTCATGTCTGTTATGAAGTTACTACTCATTGACATGCGTATGCCATGACCGGCTGTAATGTCATTTCATTGTGAGCAGTGAAATATATATCTTATTTATATATCTTATATAAATACTGTAACTCAGACATTCCTGCTTTAAACAGGTGCGTATCTGTGGCCCCTTTTATGACAAATATGTCTCCCTTATGACAGGACTGGGCATGAAGGGGCCTATGTGTCAGAGCCACAGACTGTAGTAAAATGTGTGTCATGTGTGTGTGTGTGTGTGTGTGTGTGTGTGTGTGTGTGTGTGTGTGTGAGAGAGAGAGAGAGAGACTAGTTTGACTGTTGTCTTAGCAGCACAGCGCTGTATCCAGAAACTTCCATTTACAAGGCACTTTACAAGACCTCATTTCAGAGCAGCCTAAGGGTCTGACTGCTTGAAATAAATAACAAACTTGTACTTTTGGAGCAGCTTAGAGATTTAATTAACTGACTGGTATCCTAATTTAATAGTGAATGCTTAAATTTAAGTGTTCTTCTAAAAACATATCCAAGATACTATTAGAGATTTGGCTAAAACACCAAGAACAGTTTGTACAATTTTGAGAAAATGCACCCCTCACTGTAGTGTGATTTATGTCTTATGTCTTTTTCTATCTGTCTTCTTCTTTTTCTTTTTTTTTCAAATCAAAAAAACAGGAAAATGAGAGGAGAGTGAGACAAACTGCTCAGGTTTGCAGGTGGCACTACTGTTTTGGACCTCATCACCAACAATGACAAGACCACCTACGGGGAAGAGATTGCCTGCCTGTTGCTATGGTGTTAATAACAAGTTGGAAGCAATGCATTCAAGCAGCTAAGATGAAGATGGCTCCTGATGTAATCCACACGCTCATTTTACTCTGAAAATCAGTGCAGATGTTAACATGGTTGAGAACATGAGTCATTCGGTGTGCTAAGAAAACCCTTATGTCCTCAAATGGGTTGAGATCATTACAGCTATCATCAGAATATATGCAGGGAGAGGAAAAAGTCAACATCTCACACTGTGCCCCATGTGTAGTTATAGGCATGCATGTATCTTTCTATCCCTTCATGATAGTTTGGTCTCCCTGTCAATAAAGAAACAACTCTCTTTTTCAGTTTTACTTCCTGCCTTCTGCTTCTGATCCAGGAGCTGTAGCATCACAGAGCATGCAACACAGACTGTACCAGCTGTGCCCTCCCAAGCAACCAAAAACTATTCCTTAGCAAACAATGCTGTTCAAACCTGGCAATATACCTCCCACCTCGACCATTTTACTGCCAAGGCTTGTTACACTGCTGAGGTAGCTCTCCCAATATCTCCATCCACTGCTTGTTGTGCAGTCTGCCACAACAAAGAATGTGCTGCAATCTGACTGTAAACATTTAAGATCATTTATCACTTGCAGCCATTGTCATTGGCATTAAAATGAGTGTTCTGATGTAGTGTGTGTTCTGTTTTCTTTTAGATTAATCTGCTAATTAATAATTCTGCACTTCAGACAGCTTTGAACAAGTTGAAGTTGTCTGTGTGTGTGTGTGTGTGTGTGTGTGTGTGTGTGTGTGTGTGTGTGTGTGTGTGTGTGTGTGTGTGTGTGTGTGATGGTCTGTACTCTCATTGTACATGTTGCACTTTGTCTTTTGGCCTTCACAAATCGCACTGTGTACATTTGTAATGTGAAGCAGCTCATCAATGACTGGCTGTGTCGACAGAGTTTTGTTGATGATGCTGTATTGATTCTCAAACTGAATCACAAAGCAGCACTCCATCATGGCAGCCCAGTCAATCCAACAAGCAGCAGTGAGAAGGCAAATGTGTCATCTGAGACTTCAATCGGTTATGTTTGTTTAATGGTGTACACTTTTTTTTTATTTATAATCAAGCTGCCTCTGTGTACTGAAACCACATCTATACATAAATATCAGTGCATTGCAGTTCAAATGATTTTTTCAAAAGTTCCCTTAAATCACACATATTATTTCTAATTATAAGAGAAGAAGTGGAATCAGTAGATAGATATGGTGCCTAATTAATAGAAACTGCAGCATGGGGACAGGACAGTTACATCATGTCAGGGATAGACGAAGTAGCCTACAGGGAAAGAAGAGCAGCATCCCCAGTGACAACAAGAAGTTAGAATTGGTTGGCGTACTCTATTTTCACCATTTACTATCCTACTGCTGCTTGTAATTTATGTTTACACATTTCAAAAGTGTCATCAGATCAACTATACCACCATTTAGGATCCTAATGAAAATGAATTTTGTATCAGTTAATTTTTCACTAACAGTTTTAAATTTAGCACTTTTGTAATCCCCTTTTTTTCTTGTTTCTGTTGTATTTTTTAATATCTAAGGTTATATTCAGAGCAGTCATTTGGTGTTCACTAAGCAGCAATAGTTTAGGTCCTGGAAAGTTCCAAGGCCCTGGTAATTTCTTGTAGTACTAGATGAAAAACATCATGCCTATAGTATAGAAGAAACATCTAGTCAGCCCACACATTCACTAAATGTTCACACATTCACTGAGCTTACAATTATCCCCTGCTATAACAGTTAATCTATTTTATACTTTATACCAACAGTCACCTGCTGTGTGTATATAACATCTGACCCCTGGATGTCAGAAGGTCCACACCACAAGGATGCCCTCTACAACGCTCGGTTCACTTAGAGCTTCTCTCAATGTAGATGATTAATGATAATCATCTACATTGTATGTAATGTAAGCTGTTATGAAGCTTTATTTGTATAGCACAAAATCACAGATTTGTCTCAGAGCGAACAACATAGAACAACCTAACTCAGACCCTTAGATGCTATTTTTGCTTATATGTACAGGAAAATCATCATTTGCATCCCTATTTTTTCTTTTCTTTTTTTTCTACTCTTTTCTTTCCTGTTTGATAAAAATAAAAGAAACTGTACACTGATGATGCAAAAGTAATTAGCTGTTAGATGAACTGACAAGAAAGGGAGTCTTGGGTGTAAGTGAGCTTCCGAGGTGGACTGTGCACACAGTCACCATCAGTGGTGTCCTGTAGAGGGCACTGGCTTTTCTCTTTTGGCAGATCTTCATGTAGGTGTGGGGGACTTAGTGATCCAGCGCAGAAAAAAACAGTTTGAGACAAGTTCAACATGCACATTTTCAATAGATAGATAGATAGATAGATAGATAGATAGATAGATAGATGTACTTTCACCAACCGAATTTATTTTTATTCTTTTTTTTTATTGTTATTATAAGCCTAATACTGAAAAAAAGGCAAGCAGCTGGCTGAAATCAATTTGTAAGCCATATTTAAAAAACACGTCAGGAGGTGAGCACGCTGGGTGCGTCTGTTGTTTGGTGGCCTCCCGACTATATAATAATTGATCACATTGACTAAATAATAATATCTTGTCAGTCATTCCGTCATAAGTCATTGCTCCACCTGTCTCTGGAAATAGAGACACAATAAACTAGTCTGGATGTGTTGGTGGCAAATAATAGCCTACATGTGGGGAATTTTTGCACTATAGTGAATTAACGCCCCTGAAATGAAATGTTTTAAAAAAGAAAGAAAGAAAACAGGACTGCTGTATGCCTAACCTGACTGTGGAATCTGTGTTGGCAGATCACACAAAATCCTACCAGATAGTGGTGAAGCTCTTGGGGTGTTATGTAAGCCCCCACAATGAACAAATTTGTTAGCCCATACCCGAGGGCATCTGGTGATGGATATGCCGTCCTGAGGGACTGAAGAAGCCGCAATACAACAGCCGGCCGCTTATCTTGAAAGGCTTGTTTTAAGTGTTCCTCTGCTGGGAAACAAAAGCTTTAAGGGCACCCATTACCTTACAATTGTTGTACAATCCCTATTGTTTAGTTAGTTCACACACACATACGTGGCCTACTGGGGCATATGGTGTGCATTAGGCTTAAGTTTAAACCTCCTGGTTTAAGTGGCTTATGTGGATGAAAATCAGTAATAGTCAAAAAGCAAACGGTAAGCCTCTGGTGTGAGTAGTTCTTGCATGAAATGGCAAACGAATCTGCCTTACACTTTTTGATGTATGTGTGTCTGTGGTATGTCTGAATGTGCACGATTGTGTCTACGAGGCAGGGTGGGTGAAACATGTTGTGAAGGAAGCTGGGTCCAGGCGCTTAGGTAGGACTCCCCTGAGGACAGCCAGGCCACTTGTGTCTGAGGGGCTGGTTGATCCCACTTAATCAGCATCCTGAGAGACTGGCACTGCCCCCATGGCCATAATGCTTGAGGTCACTGTGGGCTTCTCAAAATGAAGTGAAGCCCCAACAGACAATACTGCTGTCAATCAGCCTTAACCTGAGCTGGGCCCTTTATTCCTCATATAGTGTACTTGTGTAATCTTTCACTCCATAAATGCAAATTAATCTCATCAATGTTTTGACTAACACAGGGCAAGGATACATGGAGAGCATTTTTGCATATCAAATACTTGGATTTCTCACAGTACAGTATGCCTTCCTGGAGGCTGCATAATAGACTATACAGAAGGAAAATTCATGGATGTCCTCTGTGCAATGTTAATCACACACACACGCACACACACCTGCTGAGATGAGATTATAGTCTTTCTTATATGACAGGAAAACATATACATATACATATATATATAATTATTTTGCCCATATCGTTAAGTCAAATAACAAATTTTGCTTGTCCCTGTAAGGGAAAATTAACTTTTCTTAGGCTGATCATCATAGCTGCATGCTGCTAAAAATACATTTATCTAAAAACTAGCGAGATAATGAAGACACAGGAGAACACTTCCTGCAATTTGCTGTTGCTCTTCCGCTTCGTTTAGACCATAATTTGTACTTGTTTGGTTTACAGTCAGTGGTTTGGGGTTTGTAGCGCTAATGTCCCAGGGACTTCTGTCAGTCCGGCACCATTATAAATGACAGAGCTGAGTGAGACTCCTTGGCTGTTTCTCAACACACTGGCTTCCTTGGGGCCTTGTGTAGCATTTGCAGAGCGCGTGCCCTTTTGATTTCCTAATCCCAGCACGAGCTGTGGAATGCTGGCTCTCCATGAGATATTCCACTCACAAGCTGTGATTTATGTTCTTGTGGTGCAAGGCTCAATGGTGAGAGATCACAGGTGTTGTGGAGCCTCAGTAAAAACTTTTAATATGCACACCTCGTGGTCTCTGGCAGGGCCCAGCACAAGGATTACTGCCATTCAGTGGGGGGATGGTTCAATAAATGTTTAAAATTCATCTGAGGCGTTACAGTCGAATAGCTATTATACAAACATCCTCATATGTGTTTTTCCAGTAGAAGTACAGTATCACAGTGGATCATTATCAGGATGCACAGTGTGTGGTTTATTCCAATATTGTCAATCTGAATTAAAAATATATATAAAGAAAATAGATGAATTTTAATTATAAATGAGCCATAAATACTATTATTATAGGATTGATAACATAATATACAGAAGAAATAATAAATTATAAGAGCCCTTACATACCACACATAAAATAAACCTGAAAATACACTGGCACCAGTTATATTGCTGTTAATTACTGCATTGTTGACTGCGTGGTTAATGCCCACTTTAAAGTAAAGAGGTCGACCTTTGCTCATGGCGCAGTAAAAGTCTCAGCATAAAATCTAGAGAACAAACTGAACACCGTTTATTCAGAGCTCAAGTGTTTGTCCTCTATTATTGGACATCTACTTGATATTTTAATTAAAGCTTTGGGAGATCATCCTTTAATCATGCAAAGTGAATTGAAATCAAGGGTTTATTTTAAGTCACTGTTCCATAAGGTTTGAGAACTAAAGAGGGAAAAATGTGGTTTACACCCCACTGGTGCAGTAGTAGTGCACTGCAGTCATCCAGATTCATGTGTGTCTTTCATAGTGTTGGCATGTGTTATGAAAATAAGCCTACAAACAGAGCTGAGCTCCACAGGCACAAGCAGCTATCATTTGACTATTGCTATGATCCGGGAATTTGACAAGAGAAACAGATGTAGTTCATCATTAAATGTGATGACACTAATTATGCCGCTTCTTCCCATCCAAAAAAAAAAAAAAAAAAAAAAAAATTCCATTCAGAGATTTATTTGGTTTCTTCCTGCCAGTGAGCCAGATTTTGTCATGACATGTCACGGACAACTTCATGTGCACTAACAACCTTCTTGCATGATTTAATAATAGTGATCTGTGTTAATCACCCACCCTCCCTTTTCCGCTTTTCGTACTTTGCCAGAGGGATTTCTGTGAACTGCACCAACTTACCTAACGGCAACCATCTTGTCTTCTAATGGCTGCATTAGACCCCCCCAACCACCCACCCTTCCTCTGACCTGTTATCTAGGTGCAGAGGTCAGGAAGGCCTTTCAGTCTTGTAGCTGAGTGTGCGCTGGAAGTGGAGTGACCTTTTCAACTCTACTCTTTACAGTGAATCCCTGAAGCTGTTGTGGTTTGGTCTGTCACACACTCCCATGTTAGTCTTCTTACAGTATGTTAGACAATACTTTAGAATCTAGAATTAAAGGCACTGAGTATTTAAGTGTACCACCACCTGGAATTACAGTCTGTATTAATATATAGTTATTGAATTTAAATGTTCAAATGTTTAGGCTCTTTATTAGAATTAAACAGATATCCATGGTATATTTTTAATTCAGTCAGTCTCTGCAGTCCAAGGGTAAATATGTAATTTCACATTTGAAAAAAAAAAAAGTAAGTTGCTCACATACATCCAGATTACACAAATTCTTGCTGCTCTGAATGTCATAAAATCTTAATTTTAATCTTTATGACATGAAGATTAAAACTATGTAAAAAATCTTGTGGTACAGTTACACATTCAAGGTAAAAGGAGACTATATGTCAGTTAACACAAAGTGAAACTGTGACGTTGTATGTTATAGGCCATTTATATGCTAAAATATTACTGTAAATAAATAACAATAATATACATTTTGTTCCCTTGTTATTTTTTGGCCTGTTAAACTGCTGCAACGCCCCATACTGTTACAGAATTTCTGTAGCACTATCAGAATTTCACCTCCGAATTTATGCTAAAAAATGTACCTCCCCAAGGTTACATAGCAGATTCATTTAGTCCTTACTTTGCCACCTCCCTCCCTTTCCCTCCTTCCCCTTCTCCTCCTCCTCCTCCTCTTTCTTTCCCATGTCCATTAGACCTTGCAGACTAATCGAGCAGCACCAATTGCTCCCGTGGTGAGATCATTAAGTAAATTATTTTAAGATCAAACGGTCAGCAGCCACAATGAAGTCCTGTGTAATGGTAAAAGCCTCAGAAGCTGCCACCCACCCCTCTCTCAAATTAAAGCCCAGTGGGGAGAGCTCTGCACCTCTCAGGTGGATGCCCCCACCATTAGGCCTTTTAGCTGCAGGCTAAGGTAGGACCCACTAATTGGTCCTTTGAACAAAACTAACCCACTGACAGGATCTGACTTGTGTGCAGCTTAAGAGTGCAAAATTGTTCCTGGTCAGAGACAGCAGTTTTAAACCACTGTAATAGTCCACCTATGGAGAGAGTCGACATGGACTTGTGCTGGAAAGGTGGCAACACATGCGTGATCATATTTAGGGGGATTTATAAAGGGGCAGAGACTTCTTTGTACCATTTGGTTCTTTTATTTGACAACAATTCTAACAAGAAGGGCTGTTGTTAAAATTACATGTGCTGAATTCAGTTTTCTGTCTGACTTAAATTTGATTGATATTACATAAGCCACTGAGGAAATCACAATGCTCAATCAAAGTAGAAGAATTATGGTCTCATTAATATTTTCTCAGTGTACGAGTTTAAAAATCTGGGAGATTTAGAATGACAAGTAAAATTAAAAAGTTGAATGTTAAGTGAGAATCTTAATTAGATTGCTGTAAGTGGAAAAAAAAATAGAAATTACAAAATAAAATACACATAACTGATAATTGCCATGATTGCTACGTTAGGGAAATACTCAGCATATACTTACATGTTAAACCAGGAACTATATTTTTAAAATCAGTTTTTAATCCATTTTCAACAGATTTCCTTTTCAAAATGCAACACACTTAATATCACTGTATTTAAATCTTGAACACATAAAACCAACCATCTTTCCTCTCTATTATCTAATTTGTGTTGTAGATACTTACGGTTAATCATTTAAGGTTCCTCTGGTCTCAGTTTCTTCAAGTAAATCTGTGCCAAACCTGTTTTGGATTGTCTATATAGGACTAAAAAAAACTTTGATTAAGCACTAATACTAAAGGATTGAAGGGTAAGAAGCTTTAGAAGTGTATGTGTGTGTGTGTGTGTGTGTGTGTGTGTGTGTGTGTGTGTGTGTGTGTGTGTGTGTGTGTGTGTGTGT
>JBBMJY010000025.1:12748611-12771499 GCA_037833715.1 Toxotes lorentzi | reverse complement strand
GTGTGTGTGTGTGTGTGTGTGTGTGTGTGTGTGTGTGTGTGTGTGTGTGTGTGTGTGTGTGTGTGTGTGTGAGTGGGTGCATATAGGTGTGTGTGTGTAATACACTGATTCAGTATAAAAGCCATTAGACAGCGATTATTCACAAAGTGCTGTCCCTGGATGGATAGGTTGACAGCTTCCCTTTTAACAGGTCAAAGTTTCAGTCGGCTTAACATAATTAAGAGCATGTACTGTATGCTCATAGAAGGAAAAATTCATATACATTAGACAGAGATTCATACACCGGTCTTGGCCTTCAAAAGTGACTTTGTTTCCTCAGTTTATTTCACACGTGGGACTAAGAAACAACAGACTTAAGGACATAATGCACAACAAAACATTGAAAACAAACCACCAGTAACAATGCTGCATTCCTCCAGCTGTTTATTCCGCTCAGCTGAGGAAGTGTTGAACTTACAGTAGCTTGTGGCGTGGAGACAGGAACCAATGCAGCAAAGTGACTGTGAGAGTGATTTATCCTCCGTTGGCATGAAGCGTCAGTGTCATCAATCACATGGTTTTAATTAGTGATGGCTCCCCTTTGTGGCTGAGAAATGTGCATGTAATTCAATTTGGGACTCACTGCTGCCTCAAGAAGCCCACACAAAGATTTGTCAATCCACTGTAAGTTCATACACGGTTGGATATTCACAAAGCAGACTACACTCATCTGCAGAGATTATGATGTAGTAAAGGAGACACTCATTGCATTTTGTCTTCTACAAAAATGATTTTCCATCATCATAACCATGCTTTACATGTATTTGTTAATAATAATGTAGTATATCTGAAAAAAACAATTAAATTGATTAATCAAAGTCGGACTTATTTATTCTTTGTTCTGTTGTGAAACACAATTGTCCTTGATTTCCAATAATCAATAAAACTGAAAAACACAAACATCACATTTCGATTCAATGACCAGCAAATTACTAGTTTCTGTTCAGCAGAGTGATGAATAGAAAAGTGAACCAAAAGGCAAATTTTGACCGAAAATGACCTCATGTGAATTGACATCTTTGGGTCTCTCAAAGTGTGAACCTTTGTTCTAACTGAAAATTATGAAACATGGTGAGCTGAAGTGGTGTGCACTCAAAAAACAAAATAAGCATTTATTTAGAAAGGTCATCCAAGGGAAGATAAAGAGACAAACATTTAATCAAAAGTCCATTATAACTTTTACCACTGATGATAAGTGCAGATGTCGATCTTTGTCTTGAAAAACACTTTTTGTGCATTTTTCATTATAAAGCGTGAGTAAACAAGGAGAGATTTAAATTATGCAGGAATAAATTGAGAAAGGTAAGTCCCTTTTATGAGCAGACAATATTCATTTGCTGCACAAACTGAGGTCACTATACTTTGTTTTCCCTTGAGCTAATGCATTGAAATGGCAATAAAGTGCTGCAAGACAAAACCAGTTCCTTTTAGCTCTTGACACACAGAAGCCTCTCATCCCTCATTTAAATGTTGGTTTCTTCTGATTTCCCCTTCAATGGGAAACTTAACTGATACCAGAAGCAAAGGCCTGAACCTTAAATAAAAACAATGACAGCTTTGAGAGTTAAGGTGGCCATTGAAATGCTAAAATATCAATGGCAGTTATTTAGTTCTCTAAAGACGCTTGAAAGTCTCTTATCTGACACATGGTAATGTAAGTCCCTGTAGTGATGTTTATTTCACAGCAGTCATCCACTTTATTGTTGAATGAAAGACTGTTTTTGCATCTGAAATCTTATTTCTTATTCCAAATGTGACCTTTGACCTCATCACTGTCAAAAAGGTAAGATGTTGTTATGATTTGTTTTGTTAAAAAGAATGCAGTAGCTTTGGGTTGAGAAATAAATAAGTAGGTCAACTGTCTGAGTGAGCTGCTTAAAAAAAAATAATTTGACAATAAAAATCAATTGTACTTAACATATACATATGTCTCGATACATAAGTATTGCAGATTCCAAAAATATTATTTCGAAATACTCACGGTGTAGACGGACACTTGGTCACCCCGAGGCAAAGCACAGCCAACAGCCAAGTAGACCTCATTACTGTTGCTAAAGCGTTGGAAAATCACCAGTCTTCACCCTACATATGACAGCCTAATGTGTCCTGTTATCAAAATACATTGCACAATCCAACAATGTTTTTGTGTTGCATTTGTGTGTGTGTGCATGTGTATGTGTGTATGAATAAGCAAGTATACGAAAGAAAGAAATGTGGAAATAATAATAATGTATTTTTTTTTATTATTATTAGTGCTGTATTGTAGATATTTAGACTGGAGTACAGTCTAAATGTTTTTTTTTTATGTAATTTTATGGGTTCAGGGAAAAGTGAAACACAACATAATAATATGTACTCTCTTCAGTTTTCCTTTTGGTTACAGTGTTGTCTTTGCCTCTGCAAGCTAGCTGTTTTATTAAATGACACTGAATTCCCTGTCTGCATTTGGTGTAATCAAATCCAAATATCAGCTTCTACCAGTGTTTCAAATTTATATAATGACAATACAAGATGTGGTTGATTCGACAGTCTGATTGTGCTGCTGCACATCGAAATGTCAGATTTAAGGCTGTTTTTGTTCTTGGGATAGATCAGCTCCCTTACAACATCTTACCCCAATCAATTTCTTTGATGCCGGCATTCTGTTTATCTTTTAGAGACGCTGATTATATTCTGTCTTTTTCCCTCTCTGGTTTCCCTCTAACAGCACCAAATCAGCGTCCCAATTCCACATGAACACGCTGCCCACAATCAAGCCGTCATTTGGTCTATGAAAATTTGGCTGCGCCATTAGCTGATGTGCTGAGAGGAGGAATTCCAGACCTCTGTCTGTGTGGTTGTTTTGAAGGAAATTTTGGTTTCACCGCCTGTTGATTGACTCTAATCAATCAGCCACACCATGCCAACACCACTCTGTCCTGAAGCCCATATACACTGCTGACTGATTAGGTGGGAAGACTGAAGAACTGAAAAATACATAAATATTTAGCATGGCTTGCCGCTCCATGAACACGAGGAAGGTTTGTTTTGATGCATTCATGTCACATGTAGTCTGCGGGGCCCATAGCGACTGAACCTCTAAACTGTGGACTTGTTCATTCATTCATAAATTGGTCTTTTTAGGTTCAAACTGTTCTCATTCTGGCGCCAACAGTCAACACTGAAACACAAACAGTATGTTAACATTTAAACAAACAGGATTTTGGTGCCAGCAACTGTGACTGTTACTGCTGTCAAAAAGCTTGTGATGTGTTTGGCTGTAGCTCTTTTTAACAACAAGTATTGGCATGTGTATCCATGCACTGAACAGGTCTGACAAAGAAAACACAGTTGACGCCAGGCTCATGTTGTGCTGTCTGCGTCCACAACAGGTTAAAACACCACAGTGCCACAGCCCCAGGCTATTCTCATGCTACATGCAAACTTCAGCCCATCGTGGATTGTGAAATCACTACATTGTCATCTTTAAAGATAGTCAATGCACGTACAAGTCATCATGTATTAGCAATAGGGTCTTGTGCACTGAAACATGAGCAAAATGTTACACATGCTGACATTAGGAAAAATGAGCTCAGGGGCAATGTCCAGGGGCTATGAGAGACAGGTACTTCCTATATCCTGTGGTTGATGGTGAGGTGCCTCACCTGGGCTGTAATCTGGGAGGACTGATCACAAAGAACAAGAGTGAAGTGAATTCCGCCTGTCCTACTTCAAACGCAGCAGGACAGTAAATCAGACAGGTAGACGACACTCAGAGGCTCACTCATCCCTTGTGTTCACTGCTTGTGTCCCTGAGGGCACAGGAAAGAAGTATGCCAACAATGTCACCTGACAACACCGTGGAGCCATTGCACCACAAAACCATTTTACAGGGCTGCAGACGATGAGTGCTGTGAAGTTATGTGCCTGTGCAGAAAGACATTGTACAAAAAACACACATTGACGATCCATTCTTCACACAAAAGTTACACGTTTGAAAACAACAAAAAAAAAAATGCACGGCAGAAAATGCTGATTTTCTCACACTATATGAAGAAAGACAAAACAGTGTAAATTAATTTGCTATCTAAATACTATGATATTTACTATTTACAGTAAATTATACCTAAAAATTCTGACAGCAAAGTTGTCAGTAGAGGTCATTTTTGGTAAATGAGATTTTGCCTTCAAGGTGTAAACACATATCTTCCACCAAAATCGTAACATCAGTGAACAACGACAACAATATATTTAATCATTCTGGTGAAACTTGGCCATCTTTAAACCTATTTTTGCAATAACAGATCTGCATTATCATTTACACCAACAAATGTCAGCAAATGTAGTGTTAGTTTAAATAAGAAGGGTGAAAAACAACACAAATACTCCAGTAATAATTTACTGACCTTTGGAAAGCATCCAGTACAAAGAAACATATTATAAAACAAACAGAGAGTTGTCTAAATGCTTGGTGTAAATCCTTCAATTAAAGCCATGTAGGTGTCACTACATAAAAATAAAATAAATAAATATATTTTGCAGAATAAATGCAGAAAACAACTAAACAATCTGTTATTTACGAGGCACCAACAACATTTTACTGTATTTTAAGGCAACAAGGACAAAATTAGATTGTGATGCGGCACAACAGTATTTTACAGTATTTCACTGCTGAATCATATTTGAAAGTTACGGGAAGAGTTACTGTACCAGCATGTCAGTCTGACGTCTAACTACTGAGAAATTCCATCTGAGGATAGGGTGTCAGGGAAAAATGAATCAGAAAGGAACACCAAGGTCAGTGTGATATTTCAAGGCTTCTACTTTACATGGCCGCATAGCAAATGAAGGCCTTCAATCAAGTCAGATTGGGTGGATGGACTATAGGGACACCAACACACAGCACTGAGAGTAATGACATAGGAATAAATCCATCAAATAAAAGAAGAAAAAAAAAGGAACTACAAAAAATTTCAGGGTCAACACAGCACTTTTTCTAGATAGACCACAAAATACTCTGGACAAATTTTTAATAAAATAAATAGGTTAATGTCATCCTTTTATTTTCAAATAGCTCCCATTTAAAACACCTTAACAGTTCTGGCTAAATATATAATGCATCTTTGCATAGACTCAAGTTGATATAATCAAAACAAAATAAGAAAAAAAAAAAAAATCCTGATCCTAATATGAGCTGTTGTTGTGTGCGTGCTTTTCCTTTATTTTCTTAGAAATTCCTCACCTCAAATAATCCTTCTTTGTATTGAGAGATACAGTCATTCTTGCATGTGCCTGAGGATGCATCTCTGACAAATAATGCCATAAATTACTACCTTGTCACTACTGCAAAATGTTAACTGTTATACAAACTCTGTCTGTTTGCCGTTTTCTTGATGTGAGCTATTTGAATTTACACTGATTTTACAAATTACATGTATTAGGAGCCCTGATGCTTCATATATTTGCTGCCAAGATGGAATATATCTGGGATATTAATAATATATGGGTTGATCCATCTCCCAAGAACCATTTATCTAAAGTTTGTGCTATCTAAATATGAGCCAGATACCCAATGCACCAGTGCTTTAACAATCAATACATTATCTTATGTGCAAAGTCTAAATGTTCAGAGGATTTTTTTTTTCCAAGTGTGTGGAACAAATTAAAAGCCCAGACAGTCAGTAAAAGACCAATTCATAAAGGTGAAAAAAATGGGGCTGCGGCTGTGACGGGGAGGACCAGTGAAAAATCTCTGCTGACCCTCTCATCCCTCTGCTCATCTATCTCTCACTACTGTCCACTGATAGATTTCCCCTCGCTGATTTATGGGAGAAAAAAAATGTCACAGTGGAATGGGCTTTTGATAAAATTGTTCAAGAGATTCTGGGCAATAAATCCTGATCTTTACATCCAGGTTGCGAGCTACTTTCACATTCTTGTGCCATCAATAAAAGCCGCCAAACATGACAACTAATCAATAACTTTACAATATTCTAGGCAGTTTGGGAAAACAGTAACATTTATATTTAACAGAAAAGAGCAAGTCACTCTTTTAAACTCAAACTATGGATAAGAGGAGCTTGACTGTAACTTAGGCTGAAAATAAGTCACACTGTGTTTGCACTGCCTTCCGTGTTGTCCTTTACAATAACTTTCAAAAAAGAAAAGGATTTCTGACTAACAACAGTCTTTCAACAAGAGATACACACATAACAGATAAAACTGTATCTACTATATTTTTCTCTATGTATCTAAATCACGTGCACAGACCCATCAACTCCTGTCAATCTACTGTTTTCCATCTAATAAAATATTCAAGCAATAGATAAATCATTTGTATTTTGTCACTGTCTGTGTAATGAAAAAATGGTAATTTAGCAGTCATCAATCAAAGTGACTTTATATTGCAATGGTTCCCAAAGATGAGCTTGTGTTTTTTTGTGAGGGAAAACAGGCCAATGTAATGGTACTAACAAGTTACACGAGCTGTAGCTGAACATCAGTCATGATGGAGTGCTTCTGACAGGAACTCTTCAGTCAGCCGAGTGGCGCCAGGAAGGATGAGTGATTCAGCAAACCTGCCTGGTGTTGTCTCTCTGGTCTCTCAATCTTTACGATGTAGCTAAGAGGAAAACAATGAGGCTGTTGCTCAGTACAGGTGTTTCTCAGAGGAGATGACTTGTAAAAACAGGTAGATTTCCACTGAGACGAGAACTGACTCACATAAAAGGCTTCTGCTGCTGCAATAACTCACAACTGAGTCCTGGCTGCCTGCCCAGAGACACTGAAATCATAGCAGTGTTTAATTTGCACACAGGAGTGAATAAAAAAAGAAAAGGAAAGGGGAAAAAAAAAAGCCTCTTGTAAGTGAAAGCATCTGTTCTTGACCGGGAGATAAACATCAGCACTGTAACCTCAGATTGACAAAGAGACAAACAGTCAGCCACTTAAAAGAGCATATTTTAAAGGACCTTTGAACTCTCAGTGAAGGCCAAGGAATACTGGAACATGAACTTAAGTCGCTATAAAGACAAGGTTGTCACAAGAGATGAGAGAGGAGGAAGCAAAAGACAAATAGAAAGCGGGGGAGCTATCTGGCTGACTTTGTCTTTCAGATTAAAGGCTGAGCAACAACCAGAACAACAAAGACGTTTCTGACAGGATGAGGAAATGAAATGTTTACAGTAAGGGGGCTGATAAGTGGGGCCACATGAGGCATTCGAGAGCACTTGTTCGGACTGTCACTTTTTGCTACAGATGAGGAGAGGTCATTCTTAAAACAGGTGTCATTACAGGGCAGTGAAAAATGGCAAGTTGTGCGCTCCCCCACTTAATTTAACCCATCTGTATGTCAACCAACCCGCCCACCCCCCTGCAATTTCAATTCAATACAGCACTCAGATCAGCAATTTGTTTTGTCTTTACAATGAAATTGAAATATTTTCCCACAGCATACCAATGATTCTTTTACACAGCTAAAAAGATGGCAATTGCATTTGTTTTACTATAGAAATATTTCATGCCTACACTGATTCAGCTGGAGCCACATAAGATGCTATTTCGCCTCTTTCACTCAAAGGCTCCAAACCTGAGAGGCTGGGGACATTTGAATTATTTACATCAGTTGTCACAGACTGGTGTGATTTCAAAAAGAATGCTCCCAGACGCCCATTATCCTGCCCTTGTTTGCAGGGGGAGATGAGACATTCTGATAGGCTGCTTTTCTGATTCCTGTGGGGAGAAAAACACCATGTTAATTTAATGTGTCCTGGCCGTACGCGATGCACAAGCACGGAAAAAGATGCTTGTTCTCATCTTTGTAATCACAGCGGCAGGAGCAGAGGGCATACGTCCCCCGTGCCTCATTTCAGGGCTAATCTTAAATTTCATAGCCCATCTCTCCATATCAAACAACACAAATGGCTCAATTTGCATGACAGGATTTGTAACATGGCGAATCAGGTGTCAGACTCGATTAAACATTACACCGGCGCACTATCATAATCAGCCGCCTAATGAGTGTGGCCGCTGGTGTGAGAGGCTTGGATGGATCAGGAAGAAGGGCTTCTCCACGCTGCCCAGCGGGGGGTGAGTAGCTGAGGGATTAAATCGGAGGTGCGGTCCCTCTGGCCCTGACAGAGGGGCTCCTCTGGGTGGCAAGGCTTGAGCCCTGTGATGCTGACAAGACACGGCGACAGGCCACACACACACACACACACACACACACACACACACACACACACACACACACACACACACACACGAGAGGGACTGGAGCTGAGAGCTGCTCTTACAGCTGAAACACACAGACAGCAAAGAGGCAGCATCTAAGGACTGCTTATCCCTGTGTATCTCCAGCTCTGAATACTAATGCATGGGGCCATTACAGGAGGAGAGAAGCCCCGGCAGAGTGACCCCAGCCCTGGATCACATCAGGCTATCACCGAAATGAGGCAACGGGATCATTAAGATGCAACAAGACTCTGGACCAGACATCATTTGTGTGAGGGGGAGCTTTGACAGTGCTTTCTGAAGGTGTTTTTTTTTTCTTTCCAGTATATATTTACATGTAAATTGTCAGGCTCTTTGCCCTGAACTGTTTTCAGAAGAGTACTTTTAAAAAACACAACATTTCTACAGTGAAAATATACTCAAAGAGTAAATAATAATAATAGTAGTGTTTTTAAATGTACTCATATGAATTTTTTTAGCATGCATTGAAATTTTTGGAAAGACCACAAGTGGCAATTAAAATGAACACTGGTTGTGCTTTTGTTTCATGTAAACATCAAATCACATGATGAGCTGAAGTCACTCAGCCTCCACAGAGCTGCCCCCTGCCCTTCCCACTGTCATCATCACGCCCCCTCCTTGTGTACAGTTTGCCCCTCCCTTTGTCCAGCCCTTATTGTTATCTGCTGAATATACACTGATGCTAATTCCACTGTTGGCTGTGTTGATGTGCAGCTTTTGGTTCCTGGTCCACAGAGACTTCCCTATTGCCACCATCCTACCACCCTCAGCATCAAGGTCCCCCCTCCCCCTTACTCCTTCCCCCACCCTCTGCCCTGCTCCCCATTTGGGGTGACCCGGGTGCTGTTCTGAGGGTTCCTCACACCCCAGAAGCTGTCAGTGGCCTCCTTCCTTCCCATGAGCGGAACACACAATAGAGAAAGGGCTCCGGCTGAGAGGTTCAGTAGCCATTAACCCCTACCAGCTGTTCCTGCCGAGGGTATTCTGTGCCACAATACGTGCCCCCGAGGGGGCCCTCACGTCCACTAATCTAGCCATTGTTGGCCAGGAATGCTGACAGAAGAAAAGAAATTTTTCTTGTGTCCATGCAAGCGTGTGTATCCATGTGTGAGAGCCGAGAAACGTAGGGCTAATTTCTATAGTTGCCTGTGAAGAAGGGAGACCATGAAGAATACCCTATTTAGCTGCTTGACAAAATTCTTTTGCCTAAAAATGGAAAAACAATGGCAATTGTTTTCAAGTGGACTCCTTTACACTGTCCAAGTCTCTGAATTCAACTACGAAAAAAAAAAATCTATTAATGTCTGCAATGTAAAAAGTTAACAGAACTTTATGAGACTTGAATTATTTAGTTATCTGCAATTCATTTTTAATGCATGGCCGGACAAACATTCTGAAACCACAATCAGTTCCAAAGCAATTTCTAAATGGATTAAATTTTGGGAAAATTATTCCATTTTGGTACTTTGCTCTCAGAATATATTAACAATTAGTCCATTTCAATTAACATGGAAATTAAAACAGCATTTTCCAGTCAATTTAACCATGATGCAGCCATTAGGGGCTTCTGGTGTGCTGAGCATGTTTGTTACTCCAGTCTCCAGTCTATAAATGAAACAAAAAAGAGAGACAGATTCCTGCTGCATATCAGGAAAGCGATTTTGATATTCAAGTAGTTGCACGTTAGCTAATTTATCCTTATTTTTCTCTCTCTCTCTCTCTCTCTGTGTGTGTATATATATATTTCATGAGAGAGAGAGAAATATATATATATATTTATATATACATACATACATACATATATATATATACAAAAAAACATGACAACAAAATTTTATTGTTCACACTATTTGTTGAAAACTTTTGCAGGATTCTTTAGTGTGGAAGACTCAAGGTGAGCAAACTGACTCCCAAACACAGGTTGTGATATCTGTTTACCCCACTGGGTAAAGTCAATAGATCTGATCTCAATAGTGTTGACAGAAACAGGAAGCAGTGCTCCGCAGCCATCAGTAGGATGCAACATTTGCATGAAGGAAGTAAACACAACAGCACCTACAGACAGGGGGAGGGCAGCTCTAATGTAAACTGTTAGGTAAGTTTTGAAGAGGATAGGTATTTTTCTGTATGTGCTCTGTCCCACAGCCTGTGCTGTGTTGTGACAGGCGGGGGATCTGTGTCAGTCAATTATATGTCCCAACAGACTTTTGTGCTAATGAGCCGGTCCAGCCATCGGCAGACTTCCCCTGTCGTCCAGAAAAGATCACTTTCATTGCTTGCAGAACTAATTCAGGGCACAAAAGTGGGAGCTTCACCATTGCAGCCTCTTTTACTGCTCCTTTTGTGGAAGCTTTAGAAGTGCGCTGAAGAGAGGGCCTAGCGCTCAGGCCTCTTCATCTCCAGTCCATTGCCTGTCATTAACATACATATCCATATGAAAAGTGGGGTAAGGCAGGAACAGCTGTCCAGTAAAGAGGCAGTGATTCCCTCTCCCAAATGCTGACAGAAGCCTTTAGCCTTCCTTGGGCAATAATAAACCAAACCATTTAAACAGTCTTTCAGGGAGTGAGAAAGAGATTGGGCCATAATGCTACATTCACAGCCATCGGTGGCCCTCATTGGCTTGCAACAGTCTCTAGTAGGTTCACAAAAGTTAAGGGAGAAACCAGAGAAAGAATCACAAAACTGAGACAATGTGAATATCAGCACTACATTATCATCATTTGGTGAGAGGAGAAGATGCAGATCCACACACAAACTAACCACAAAATTTTGGTTTAAAAGATTCAATGAGGCCTGGAGCAATTGTTGCATTTTTTTTTAAAGAGCTGGATTAGAAACAGTAATCATTATGCACAAATGCAGCAATTTCAGCAGGGTGATTTACGTTAGCTTTAGATGTGACTTCCAAGTGCACTCAGAAGTTGGGTATTATAATAAAAATAGTATGTTTGTTTACGCTGAGAGCTCTGTGTTGAGAGCTTTTAACCCTGAGCAAAATGATTTGGTCTGAGGGGGATCTGAGGAGTGTATGGGGATGGAACTGAGCAATCCTCTTGTTTAAACTTGGGTGGTGGGCATGAAGACAAAGGTTAAGTGACTTGCCCCAGGTCACATGGGAAGTCGTTTACTTAGGGTGGATTTTCTCATCTAAACCCTCATCCACTTAGTTTCAGATTTCCCCTACTTTTCCAGTTTTTATTGAAATTTAAGTTCAAGTCAAGTCCAGTGATTAACCTTAAATGATAAAAAAAAAAATAAGGTAAGTGTTAAACTGCCTCGGGTAAAAATAAATAAATATATATATTTTTTAAGTGTCGCAATGGAAACAAATTAAGCCTTGAAAGACAATGCGAACAGTTCTTACAGGTGCAATAACTTTTGTTGATAACTTAAGCCTCTGTCTGTATAAAGGCAGTGCTGAAACAAATTGTGTTGCTACATCCTCTGATCCATTATTAGGACAATACTGTACTGCAGGAAGTAGTTCTGTATATTTCTATTAGAATGGGGAGAAATAGCAAGTAACAAAGGAAGACATACTGGTTGGTCAGGGGTTCATCCTACAGCAAGATAATGAACCAAAACATTACAAGAAAAGAACTGGACGATGGCTTCACGTAATGAAGACCAGCACAGTCTCCAGACTGAGACCTATGGAGCTGGTTTGGGATTAATTGGACAGAAGGTGAAAGTAAAGCAACCTGCACATGTAGAACATTTGTGGGAACTTGGGGGTGTTGGGATGAACTTTCTGAGCAAAGTTTCATTTCCATTGTAGAAAGAATGTCACAAATGTGTTTAGCTGCTGAGTGACTCAAAAATTTTTTTATTAAATTTAGGATTTAAGATTCTGTGATTCCTTTTTTTTAATCTTTATTATTTGTTCTATGCTTTAATTTCAGAGCACGCTGAGGTATTACACAAAATGGTAGTGTGAACATATGTGAACTGAATTCTCACTGTTTCATTCACCAGATTATTTATTTATTGTTGCTTTTTTTTTTGGGTCTTTCTCTGATGCCCAAAAGTTGTAATTTTATGTTTGTAAAAAAAAAAAAAAAACGGGGACGAACATTTTAAAGTGTTTTACAGAAATGTGTCTTTTGTATAATTATGGGGACGATTTGTGCCTCCATTTGCATTAGTTTGGGACAACTTGGATTTGATTTGCCTAAAACATAAAAAAAATCACTTACAGCGGACAACATAGTAAAACATGTGGGGAAGACACTGATCGAACAGTGAGTGAACACGAGTCCATTTCATTTTTTCCATTGAATTTTGCCATTACTTAATTGTGATGATGGTGGATGATGGAAGTTGTGTCATGGCTACAGTTGTCTGGATGCTGGTGGAAAAGGCAGTTTCGCATACTTTTTCCACACCCCATGTTGTTTTGAGTCTTTCTCTGACAAATGGCATTTGAATATTTCTTATGTCATGCAAAATATTTCCAAAAGGAAAGTGATTGACAGCAAAACAACAATGGGCAGATAATGATGACAGGCTCTATTCTAAAAGTTTAAATAAAAGTGTAATTTTTCTGTTAATCCTTTAATTTAATTAATTTTTAATCTGGCAGTATTCATTTTCTAGATGATTGCATATCAACATTTGTGGACTTTTTAAGTAACATGGCGTTAACTGATCAAAAACATCAAATAATAACAACGACGTTATCCGAAACCTTACTTCACGGATCTTTTTGAATTTTGTCTCCTTCTACTGAGTGGTTTTCTATGCTTGAGATGCCTCGTTCTCTAGAAAAGGAGGTAAAGGGAGAAGCCAGAATCCGGATCTAATGAATAAGAAAAGCCTTTGGTTAAAAGGGGACTGGTTTGTCTCTTCATGGGTCGCTTTTTATTCAGCTTTAGAAAGACGAGGAGTCCTGATTGATAAATCCCCTCCCTTGCCCCCCTGGCGCCTGTGACCCCAGAGTCATCAAGTACAATACACAGCACCTTAAGTTTCTAAATCTGTGATTGAAAAATAGAAGGAGCGAATTTGTGTCCATTGGGGGAGCTTTGACGTGCTTTTACAGCGATGATTATTCTGAGGCTACCAGCAGCTAGCTGCATGCTGGATTTATTTTCCTACCCCCCCACCTCCTGTGCATCAGCAGCATCCAAAAACTAGTGTAATGGCACTTGTTGTTAATCGCTTAAATCCAGCGGAAGTGTTTTTTTCATACATAACCAGCCAACACCTCAGGCCCTTACCTATCACACTTCCCCTCTGGTCTATCCTTTATTTATGGCGGTTCTGCTGTTTGTTGTCTCTGTAAAGATCCACAATTCATTAAAAAAGGAAAAGGGGGTGGGGAGCAGAAGAGAGGGACAGAGTATGGAGAGGCAAAGCTGGGGCTGTTGTGAGAGAGTAGGGGGTAAAGGGGAGGGATTAGGATGACTTCTTGAACACATTTTCTCCCTTTTTGCTGCAATTAAACAAAGTAGGCCTGTGATTAGTGCAGCGCAGGGAGCAGAGAAAAAGACACCCTTGAATCCCAATGGAGGGACCTGACTGAGCATTATTGCCTGACAATGCCTGAGTTTATTGCTGAAACCTGCTTACCCTCCTGCATGGCAAACCATGGGAACTCCAGTCAGGTGGAAACTTTTTCTCCTTTTCTTTTCCCGCTCCTTGTTTTTCTCCCCCCTCTGACCACGGAAGCCCTCCAGGAGCTCACAGTGTGGTTGAAGCTACACAACTCCCCCCTGGTAACTGAGATGTTTAGGATAAGCTCTGCCTGGTTTTTGTGCATGAGCTCACACTTGTCTGCTGTTGTTCGAACACAGTTAATGATGAGCTTCCTCTGTTTTTTCCACACCCCTTCCCTCTCTCCTGTCCTCCTCCTCCTCCACCTCCTCTCTCCGCTCCTTTTCTCCTTTCTTATTTGAAGCTAAGCGGCTGTTTAAGTGGAGTGCCTCCTCCCTCTGGCTCTTGGGAATGCTCTCAAGGGGCCCTTGCCTGGCACTGTGTGCATGACACATAATGAAAACAATTTTACGCTGCAGAGGGAAGTATGAGGCAATTACGGATGTGACAGCCACCTGCAGACTCACCCCCCTACAGTCTCCAACTGCACTCTCCCAACCACCTCACCATTGCCACAACTGCCGCACAGTGACACCGCACTGGTAACCCCCCTCCACCCACCCACCCATCCCTCACATAAACACACTCCACCACCAGCCCACAGCTTCATGAATAAGTGATGGCTTGATGATGTTGTGAATGGCTGGGGCAGGTGAGGAGGGGGTGAGAAAGACTGGGGCTGTAATAAGTTGCCCAGCTGGAGGTGGTGTTGTGGCCCTGTCGCTCTGTGGCAGTCCATAGAAGCATCTCTCCACAAGCACTGACCCTGGGATCGGCCTCCTGAGGGGAGCCAAGAGATGACGTGACAGGGGCGTGCAAAGCGCTCCCCCAAATCTCTTGTTGGCCAATTTTACACATGAAGCCAGGCCCAAAAGCCCAAGTGGCAGGCCTAACAGAGCCCTGATTTAATTTGATAACCTGCTTAGTGAATGTGAATTAAATGAGTATTTCACATACAAATTATCTCCTTTCACTGCTATGGTTTCAAGAATTACTCCTTTGGTTTGCAAAACACAGATGTCGCTGAACCTCTTGGGTATTTCTGATTTGCTTTGTTTTATACATCTAGATAAATCTGGCCTCGTTAGTCTTGCTCCTCTCAAATGCAGTTAAGACAGATATGAAATCTCAGAGCAAATGCTACACGCTGTCTGTTCACACAATCGCACCTTTGAAAAATATCAAAGGTCTGTAGACTGAAAAAACTGAGCCACACATATGATGTGTGACTGTTTTTTCTTCAGGCCGTCAGGTTTCTGTCCCACAGTGCCTGTTCTAAAGCATCCAGCTATACACGAAGCCCCTCTGACCTGAGGATTATTCAGAGTGAGGCCAAAGGGTGTATTTTATGCCTGCCTGTCCCCCAGGAGCTGCCTCCTGATAGCCTGATGTGTCCTTAATGGCCCTGCTGAACAGCACAGACAGTGGGGTGATGAGTGGATCCTCAGCAACAACTGACACATTAGAGACCAACTGATAAAAGCCACTGGGTAGACACACACACACACACGCACACAGCTCATGCATACACAGCCTCAGACAATGATGTCCAACATGACACAAAGCACAAGGGTATAAACAAAGATATTAGCCGGAGATGTGAGCACAAAGCGAATCATGACCGCTGATCAAATGAAACATAGGTGGGCACACGGTGAAAAATGGCCCACTGAAAGTTGATATTATGCAATGGTTTCTGTAACCATCAATCCAATAAGGCCACGAGGACTGTATTCTCTCAGTGCTCGGAAGAAGTGTAATATAAAAGATGAGAAGATGAAGGTGAAACAGGAATGAATAAGTGAAAACAGCATATCTAAGCACGAAAAATATCACAGGAGACATTGCAGACAGTAAACTGAGGAGCTAAGAGATGAGAAGTAGTAAATTAATCTTCCTGCAATATCTTGCAGAAGAGAAAAGTGCACCAGTCCTTATTTCTTATAACAACTCAAGACAAATGATCACAGCCGGTACATTAGTTCTGATAAGGGACATGCAAGAAAGACAATGGCTTTCAATTCCTGACTTAATCAAGCCCTGGCATGATGTACTTCTGAAAATAACAAAATAGATTCATCAGGAAATCAAGACATGGAGGAGGTACAAGGGCAAGTGTCTTTTGTCTGTGCATGGTTGAGATGAAATATACATAGTATAATAAAGGGCCTGCTGCAGCGAGCACAGCCTGCCATGGCTAGGCACCTGTGAGATTGAAGCTGTGGATGCAACATTACCAAAATACAGACTGCAGTGAATTAATGAGTCCAAAGCTCCAGTGTGTGCACATCCAAGCCCGATCTGGGGAGTCTTAATTTATTTTCTCTTTCCAACTCATCCTTTACAAAAATGACAGTGTCTTCTTATCGATTTTACACTCAGAGATCAATCAGCTTTGCCCTGACTCAGAGAAAATTTACAGCCCCCTCCCCAACCTCCACATTTCCATTCAGTGAGCTCTGGTCTGCTAAAATGGCAGTAGGGGTTATATGACCCCCCCCTCACTCACACCCACATATACACACACTGAACCCATCCTCTGTCAGTGTAAAAGCCTGGCCGCAGTTAAAATAAGCTAATCTACAGGAGAGGAGGAGACTGCTTCCTTGTTCAGGCTGATTTGAGTCCCCCTCCCCCCCCTTCCCCCCCAGCCTGCATTACACTCCCTCACCTCAGGCAGAGACATGAGCACAAAAGAACTGAGGATGAGAGCTGTTTATATACGAAAGCGACTGCTCGCAGAGAGATGCCAGAGCAGAATATGACTGGATTGAAATAAAGCTTGTCATAGCCTCAATAGTGCCAGTTTTCTGTTTTAAATGATTGACTATAACATCTCAAAGTGCTCAAAGTATAGAATCAATCTGAGATATAAATGACAAACTGTTCGGGTTTATAACGTTTTTGAAGCACGTTAATGTATCTCTTGGATCAGACAAAACAGATGAAAAAAACAGAGTACCATCCGTGTTGTCCTAAAGGATCCTTTCCCATGTTTGTCAAGATGGAGACAAGGCCAGAGAGCAGTGCTCCTTGTGATCCTAGCAGGGATGGCACGGCTGAGTATTATCCCTGCCTGGCAGTGGCACATGGACGCCAGCTGTACAGAGATGGCCATGCTGTCATACTGCCCCTCAGATGGAGCAAACGGCGCCAGCGAGAGTCAGTGGTACCTGGCATTGGGCACACACAGCCATTAGCCAAGGCCATTACCTTGCACTCAGGCCTGGTGGGTTAATCCAGGGTTAATTCTATTGGCCTGTCTGGCAGAGGAGATGTGAGCAGACTGACAGCACTTCAGTGCATTCAATACAGGAATACTAAGTCCGTCTGGGGAGGGAGGCACTTTCTCATAATCATGCTTTTGAGACAGTAATGAATGAAAATGGAAGTTTGCAGCTTAGAGCCTGGACTGATGAAAAATGTGTTGATTGAAACAGAATAAACTATTCATTTCTCAGTATTCAGGAGATTATCAGATTATCTGAGCATGGCTGTGACTCGAGAGATCATTTTTCGACGGTGTTTTGTAAAACCGTGGGGCACGTGGATACAAATAATTATGCTGTAAAATTGAAAAAAGCATAAGAATAGTGTTGGAGTAAGTGCATCTAAGAAGAGTGAATGAAATCAGGATATTAGCATCAGGAATCTTGGGTGAAATTCTGTTTAATGTCAAATGTCATTATTAACTCCACAGCCACTTGCTATAATGCCTAAAAACTGCCACAGATCTTCAAATCTAAATGGCCACATCCAAAGCTTTATAAAGCCTACGCAGTAGGTAAATGCACATGATTGATTGCATGACAAAATATTTCTATATTTAACAAGTCTCTCACATGGACAAGGTTATTATAGGCTTATTACTGTCACACATGGACAGGGTATAACTAAAACAGTCCATCTTTTTAGCAGTGCTTTGTAACAAAAAAAAAAAAAAACACACACACACACACACGCTCAACAACATCATATCAAACAAATGACACTTTATTCTCTGAAACCAGAAAGTTCATTTTCAAAGGACTAGCTGTTGCAATCACAGCTCTAATGTAGTAGTGAGGAGAAAAAAAGGGTAATTGGTTTGGTAAAGATCGTTTTCCATCACACCATAAAGCACTACACAATAGAAAAGGTCGCCAATTAAGCAATCATGAATACCAAGTACCATAGCTGATGAAAATAGGCCAGTGGTTTAAATAGATTTGCAAGCAATTTACCTTTTCACAATGTTGGCAATCTGATGCAATTTGCTTGCAATTTTGTCTGCTTTCAGTAGCACTCTGAGCTGACACTACACGGTGCAAATGGCAAAGAGGACCACATAGAAAATGTAAAACTATCTTGGCCACATCAAGGTATCAGAATGGCGCTTCATCAGGAAAATTACAACAATTAGCATAAGTGCTCCAAAATCAACACTTTAAATGTCAGCGCCAAAGGTTGGGCCACAGATGAGCAAGGGTGCGCAATGTCCTCCAGGATGGACTTGCCGTGGAACGCAAAGCAATCACCCATCATCTCTTGCCGGTGATGACCCCACAATTGCTGTGACATTCTCTCAGGCCTGTCATTCTTGGTCACAGACTGTTTTTCCTCTCTGCCTTGATTTGCTCGCAGCAGAATTGCGACAGCCTTGCTACGTCAAGGTCTAATTTTTTTTTTCCCCTCTAACTTTTTCTTCATCATCTTTCCTCTACTCAGTGGAAGACTATTATGTATCTCAGGGTCAGGTCTAGCTTTAGATGTCCATTTCAATTTTGTCGGTTCACTGATTTCTCACATAAATGATGTGAATTTGAAATGCAGAAGTGATGGGAGCATATATTGTGGATCCCACGGCAACCTGACACAATATTTATAAATATGAACAGATATAAACAATATACTTGCTTATGTTTAGGAGTGTTTGTTGTTTCCTACACAGATCAAAAAAGTTTAAAAATGTATACTCAATGCATCGTATAAAACTCAATACAACATCACATAAAAATATTTCTGGAAGCAGTTCATACTCAGAAAGATTTTAAACTTATAGCTAAAAAAGAAAGTGTCACATCTTTCCAGTATTTAATCTCTTACACCTACCCACGATACCATGTGGCTAACTTTTTAGACTTAGACTTTTTACTCGTCACAGTATAAAAAAAATAATTTTATGTGATGTTGTATTGAGTTTTATACGATGCATTGAGTATACATTTTTAAACTTTTTTGATCTGTGTAGGAAACAACAAACACTCCTAAACATAAGCAAGTATATTGTTTATATCTGTTCATATTTATAAATATTGTGTCAGGTTGCCGTGGGATCCACCGGATGCTGCAGAATCTTCTGCAGAACACACAGAACATGATACAGACTGGATTAGTCAATCATCAGATTGTCTCAGAACTGATGGGAAGTGGTGCATTTGAGTGCCTGTTTGAAGAGCACATCTGATGTTTCTGACACCTGAAAGAACATGAGTTATTAATACTCTACGGTACATGACAGGTCGTGCCTGTCAGCTTTCAAATTAACCATCTGATTTTAAGGTGGCATGGCGAGGACACCTCTTAGTTGTGGTTAAGTGTCTGTGATAACCACTCAACATTATCTTTGTGTCTCGTCTGCTGCCTTAAGGCACCACTCAAGCAGAACTTCTGGCTTTGCCCAGCAGCTCCTCCCCTCGTCTTGCAGGCTCTCCAGTTGAACTTGTCAGAGATTGCCTAAGGGGACAGATGTGTACGTTGTCTGTCTATGTCAAGACACAGCAAGAGCCAGACTAAGAGTTTTAGGAATGGGGGGAGGAAGGGTTTTTATTTATTTATTTATTTTGTTTGTTTTATTTATTTATTTATTTTTTTACTGTGTTTTAGCACTTTGATGACAAAAAGGTACAAGAGTTTGTGGCCTAGGTTGCTTGCTGGTGTTTCCTCTCCTTCATGCATTTGACAGCCAAGGTGTCGTTCAGGGCAGTTTACTTATGAGACACTCTGATATAAAGTATACTTGTCCTGCAGTGGCAAAGACAGAAATTGCATTTCTTTTTCTACTATAGTGATTTAGATATTTGCAACTGAAAAAGACTAGTTTATTTGAACATGAGGCAAAGTGTTAATATTAATTTAAAGTAGACCGAGATGGCAAAATGTAAGTGTTCTCAGTTAAAAGTAAAACAAGGTATGTGTTGAAGTTTTACTGGATTTATCCCACTACTAGACTACTTTCAAAGTCGGCTGGTGAATTAAAGACAGTTTTAAAGGGTTTGGACAGCACCACTCTTGGCCAGTGCTTTCTGCAATGCTTCTAAATGTAATGTTTTTACTTTTTTTTTTTTAGATAGTTTCAGGAACTCATACCTTTTATGCATGTTAAGTGGGTATTGCCTGTCCTTTTTTTGCAGTATATGACAGGTGCCTGTTTATGTTCTTTGTATTTATTGTACATTTTATCAAGACCTTTACCAAGTTACTTAAAGGAAAAAAAAGAAAAGGGAAAAAAGAAAAAAAAAGACTCAAAAAATAAATTCAATGGATGAAACACAGAAGGAAAAAAAGACAAGCAATGGCCTTTGCTCTATTTTTGTTTTTTTTTTCCATTGAAAGACATAAACAAGAATTATTGATTATCTGCTGAAATGAATCACCTGACACATACTGTGACGAGTAGAACAGGAGCTGACCTATAGCACTGGCATATTGTGTACACAATTAGTAATGAATGAAATGAAACTGATGCAGTCAATAAGATGTTAAAAAGGAAGTAAAGGTACTTTTTGACATTCTGCTAAAAACAAACTATTAGAGATTTAAGAAAGTTGGAGTTGATGCTAAAATCTTAAAGATGTATTGTATTAAAAACAACAAAGCAAAGTGTGTGAATGAAAACACGATTAGTTGTGAGTGTCTACTGGTGGCTCCTGTGTCTGTTAATTTGTCCGTATAGATTTTAGCTCATTCCATCCCTCTAATGCTGCATTTTGTCAATAGCTGGTCACAGTGTTGTCTGTTCCTCACTGTAGTGCATTTAATATTTACCAGCATCTGAGCCTTATGAAAGCAAGATGAATTAGCCCGGTTGCAATAGATTTTCTTTCAGCACAGAGTGAAAGAGAGCAAAGTGGGGTGAAAAAAAAAAGATAAAGGCAGGAAGGAAGGAGGCAGAGGAAGAAAGTTTGTGTGCTCAGATGATCAGCGTGCGGGGGCCCGGCTCGGGAGCGGCCCCCAGTGTTGGAGGAGTTGTGAGCTCGCTGATGATGGGGTTGCACAGATGGGCTCGAGCCTGGCTCCCAGCTCACTCCTTTGTATGGACCCTGCTCTCTAATTACAGCTGATGAGTGTGTATGTGAGGGAGAGTAAGGGGGAGAGGGGGAGGGAAAGGGGGATCTAGAGTGGGGGGAGGTGGGGAAGTGGCACACAAGCAGGTGACAGGACGAGGAGAGGAACCTGTGGCAGATCCTCGGCACCATCAGGCACAACGTAGCCGCAGCCTGACAGCTAATTAGAAACGACACGGATTTCTCCCAATGTAACAGATGTTGCCTAATCAGTCCAGCTCGGGAGAACCCTGCGCCAGCAACATTTCATGCACAATTTAACCATCTAAAAGGGATGAAATACTTAATCCATTGTAAGGCCAGCACAGCTGTTTCTCTCGTCAGAAAATTTCCCAGTCAAAAATATGCATGTTTTATGTAACTCTAACCAAGTGATTATAATGCTATAATAGCTGAGAAAAAATTGCTGCCACACATCTGCCAAAGATTTCAGCTCTATTGGTTACCATAACATTGATGGAGCAAAAGACCAAATGCAGATTTGACTTTTTTTAATTGGCTGTCTCTCACTGACAAATAATCAATAAACTTTCATATGACAGAACAGATTTGTCCCTGCAAGAAATCAGGAATTGCCATTTTAAATATAACTGAAATAAGGATAAAGGGAAACATATTTAGAAATTGTTAAAAGCATTTATATTGTTTTTACTCCTAACTGATATTTTATCTTGCAAATAAAGTTGTTTTTCAAATACAAGACAATGAAAAACTGACTGACTTTAAACATTATAGTCTCGCAGTATTTCGTGTTTTAATTCCAGTTGAAATTGAAGCTTGAAAACCATAAAGGCCAATTCAGGCAACAGCATGTTTTTTTTTTCCCCTGCATACTTCTAATCGCATGTGTATATAGAACGAACACCATTTAAAACACGTAATATAAATCTCAGATCTCTATGCCAAGAGGAAAGCATCTGTGATTGTGATGGTAATAATATGTTCTATTTGCCACACGACCAGATACATGTAAATTTGTATCCTCACTGTTCCTTTCACGTCCAACATTCTCCAGCCAGATCTTTTTCTTCCTATCTGCTCCAGTGTTGGCTATATCTCCTCAACTCTGCATTTTTATCTGATGCACTGGATGACAGGTAATCTAGCTGAAAGTTCCAACAATTGCACACAAAGAAAAAAAAAAGCCCTGGCTGATGAAATCTGAGCAGTTATCACACTAACCATTACCTGTCAAGCCCTCCGCTTCAATTTAAGGGTGCATCAATTTTCTGAAGAGGAAATCAAGGGCGAGGAAGAAAAGCAGTCCAGATAAACAGTGACAAAGGCCTCTTTTCTGCTGCTTTTATTTATGATGGGATGTTGCAGTGTGGGGACCAGGGCAAGGGCTTTATCAGACCAACTGATACATCTCTGATAGCCAGGGAGTCTTCACCCTTGATGAAGTGTTGCACTTGCCACAGAAGATTTTGAACTCAAATGACTTTCCCTCGAAAACCTGTGAAGATAGGGGGAGTCCCTGAACGGCAGCATGCGCGGCTGTGTGGAATGGCTGAACAACAAGACTGAACAAAGATACAAGCTTTTGAATGTGATGTGTGTAAAACTGCCTCTTTTTTTTTTTTTTTTTTTTTTTTTTTTTTTTTTTTTTGGAAAAAACCAACTCCCCCAAAAAACAAACAACCCCTAAAAAAGGCCCCCACGTTTTCCCTGCCCTCTTATCCCCCGTCCCCTCT
>JBBMJY010000025.1:12710788-12748511 GCA_037833715.1 Toxotes lorentzi | reverse complement strand
GGAGCAGTGGTGGTTTTTGGGGAGGGGTGAAAAAAAAGAATGAAAAAAAGCACAAGCTTTTGGGGTGGGGGTGGTGGAAAATTCCTTTTTTTTTTTTTTTTTTTTTTTTTTTTTGTTTGTGTGGAAAAGCATGAATTCTACGGAAAATAAATAATCCCTGAAAAGGGTCACCAATGTTTATATGACATGCTAGTACCAGGTCACTCTGTAATTCGGTGGCACTTTACCCCCTTCCATTATTTCTCTAGGTAAAAGACCAAACTGTTCATTTCCCCCCTTTTGTTTAAAAAAGGTGCTTTACAAGAACCATTTCTCTTTTGTATAAGAGACGTGTGCACAGAAATACAAACACAAACACGCCGTTTTCTCAAATGCTCAAACTTACACTGACATATTACTGATATGATGCTCTCATGAAAACATAGAGCTGGTGGCGTCAAACGAGAGAGATCAGGTCTTTTAAAAATCTGAAATCAAGAAATGTAGTGGTTGGAGGCACATAAAGATACGCACTTGTACAAAAATATTAAAAGTAAACACAACAGTGGCAATCCACAAAAGAACCTAGAAGCATTAAATCTTTATCTAACTTTTACTAACTCATCTCTATAGTGAATAATAATGCCCCCCTCCAATTAACTTTTATTCTCTTATACCATTTTAGTTTTAGAAAAAAAAGAGACAGCTGTTATTCCAGATTAACTTCTATCCATATAAGACTGAGATGTATTGTACACCATCATAGCAGCTCATACTTTAGCACCGGTGTTATGGCTTTAGGGTGGGATGTTAAGGAAGGAGGTGGGACTCTAAGTCAACTACCCTAATGTTGTGATAGCTGTGAGTGTGTTTGTGTGTGTGTGTGTGTGTGTGTGTGTGTGTGTGTGTGTGTGTGTGTGTGAGCACATACAGGCTAAGGGCTCCCATGCTGACAGTTAACTGAGTAGACAGAAAGGAACTATAATTAGATTCATCTACTGTTATTGACAGACTTGACAAGACTAAAGTCTGATCGATACACACACTCACCATATTGTTCCAAACACCAATAACTCTGAATATCCGTCACTGCATTAGTTACAGTCAAATAATTAAATGTACCCTTTTAAGTTCGGATGATTCTATGTGTCAGTAAATATTAAAGGTAATTTTTTTTTTTAACTATTTTTGGATCACATAACAAAGAGATTCTCATATCTGTGTCACTTTTTCATTGTGATGAAAATCTAATCAAGACTTTCTTGGACAAAGAGATGGTTGTAATAACTGTTAATTCAAATTAAAGGTACTGCCTACAGAAAAACAAATTAAAAAAAGACAGAATCCTGCAGCAAAAAGGCTTAAAAAACAGTACAGTAACCCTTCAATTGATGAACCCAGTCTTTCTTTACAAGAAACTACTAGAAACTAACATACTATATTCCATGGTGGATATTTTAAAACAGCAAAATCACTATCTTTAAAGGTTAAACAACAAAATAGTCACTTTTGTAAAGACAGACGCTCACATTTTGCCATTTCACAGGGGAAAAGAAGGAAGACACTACATCCTTGATCTTAATCATGTGTTTGCTCTGCTTTATCAGTACGTACATGATATAGTGTTCTTGCATGAATGACTTTGGCCCACCACATCCCGCCCACCAAAAGCTTTTCGCTGTGACTATTCCACCCTCAAACAGAGAATCCATTATTGACAATACTAAACACTCTCCTACTCCCTGCCATTGACGTTTGACCCCCCTCAGTATTTTTTTCTCTATTCAGAATCACTGATAGCTTTTTGTTTGCCATAACTGCCCCACTTATATTTCCACAGACGTAGTCCCGCATTGACTGACTGACTGACTGCCTGGGAGCAATGCAGATAGTCTAGAAGGGTATGGCACATAATAGCCGCCATCTTTTAGCCTTTAACAATGCTGTTAAAATCAGCTCAATGGTAACATCTTAGCAGCTGTCAAGGATGTCAATATATATTTTGTGCAAGTCAAGGCAGAACTTAGAGTAATTGTTGCACACCGAAATGAGAGACACGTGATAATTGATACCAATTAGCCAACGACGAGCATTGTCCTCACAAACCACGTTGGACATGTTGCTATTTATTCTCAGTGACTATTTGTGCTACCTAATGAATGAGATGTGCACATGAAACTGACAAACCTAATTGTGTTGAGAGGATCTTTCATTTCATGCATACTGACGGAGCCACTCTCACTTCCAACCAACAAACAACTCTCGAGAGGCTGTCACGAACAATTACGTGCTAATTTGTGATGAAATAAAGATTTTAGGAATCAGTGAGAAGAAAACAGATTCAGAGTGAGATATTAAGCAAGTTTGCGGTTCAGGAAAAAAGATGAGTGAATATGATCATTGCAGACAAACTTGGAGCTTGATGGTTGGCAAGTTGTGACAGGTAATTACTCACGCTAAGCGGTTGCTAAGAACAGAAGAGACGCTCATATTTGATGAATGATTCAAGTGTATTTTAATTTTGTCTGTCCTTTGACCTTCGGGGCTGGCTAATGTCTTTTGGGTCACCCCCTGCACACTCACACACAGACACTGTCTCCTTCTCTGTCTCTGAAACACACACACACACACACACATTGGGAGAGAGGGCTACGGGAGTCACAGTTAATGGGATTACCCCAGCAGTCCTGAGCCATCCCTAACCTCACCTCCAGGTCCCACTGTGGCAATCAGAGGCATCAGCATCCTTAACGCATCATGGAGAGTGCTTGTGATACCACGCCGTGGGGACCTCTGCTCTCTAACCTCTTAACACAGCAGCACTCTAACTGAAGTGACCTCTGCTGCTTTATAGAGCTACCCCCAGAGGAGACCTAAACGCAGCATCCACCGGGTCACAGTATACGGCACCATTAACCCGAAACCTCCAGGCCGGACTCAGTATGTTTAAAAATCTCTCCTCCGGCAATCACAGAAGCATCAACACCTTGTTGGCTGACCCTGTCACACAGCAGTCCAGATACTTGATCTTTAATGTAAGGGTCACATCTCTAATGGATCTGTAGTTGCGCGCCTGTGATACGTGTAGCTGACAATAAAAAGAAATGCTAATTTTTATGCTGCTTTGATACTGAAAACACGGGAACGGGTACACATTCCTTCCTATCCACACTCCCAACACGATTACTTAGAAATGAAGCGGAAAATGGAAGCGATTTATTAACGAGACATTAGAGGCACTTTTAATAACCTTCCCATCCTGCTCAGCAGGGAGCTGCGGATTACACCACACAGGTTTCGGTGACACCAGAAAGGAAGTCCCCCGCCGGGTGTGTGAAGAGCGCAGAGGGACACAATACCCAGCCTGGGGTTCTCACATCCCGCTCTGGGCCCTCACCCCAGGGGGAAGGACAATGGGTTAAAAAGGCATGAATGTCCTGCCTATCCAGGATATAATGTAGGTGGCTGCCACTGGGTCTGAATGGCCTGACAGAACAGCGGAGGGAGAGGCACAAAGAGCCCATAATAAAAGAGATTCCTCGGGTCAGTAAAGCATTGCATTCACTTTGGCCTCCACAGCTCACAGCCTCTCCTCTCACATTCACCTTTAGTCTAAACTGCAACAGCTAGCTATAGAATATATTTAAAATAGCAAATATATCCATGAAGTGTAAGTGTTGTTCTACTGACTAGAAATTAAGTTAAAAAAAAAAAATCACTACTTTTTAAATCACAAATTATCATGTTTTTTAAATGGAGGAAAGATAAACCTGTTCAAAAAGGTAAATATTAATGCTATTGCTGATTACTGTTTTATAGTAGCTATGGTAAGTACCAGTAGAAGCTGTACTGGTACAAACTGTGCAGGATATTTTTAAGAGGAAATGTAAGGCGTTCATCTGAGCTTGTTTGAGTGCACTTAAGAAAAAGGGATCCAGTTTAAAAGGAAAAACGTCACTCCCACTAAAAGTAGGGGAAGGATTAGAGGAATTCCACAGTATCGAGTGACATATGTTCGTGCCGAAGTGTGAGAAATCAACAGCTTGATGATTTCCTGTTAAAGGTCTGCGCGCTCACAATGAGCCCGAGCTAAACATTCTGCAGTATGCTCAGGTTAACTGAAAAAAAGTGCACTGGTTGATATTTTGCACAGCAAAAAAAACAAACAAACAAACAAAAAAAACACTTATCCAATATATGCAACTGTCTCCATTCACTGGATGAAGTCAATAACCATTAAGATGCGTAACCATTGTCCAATTCACAGGCTGGGACAATCAGATAATGCAAGGAGACAAGAGATGATGCCCACACAGACACATGCCTTTACTGCACCCTTAATCTAATTAAAGTAAATAAACTTATAACTGATCTCCTTGGTGACAAAACACTGCTGAGGAAGCTAATTTGCTTCCTTGTTGTGGCTCCAGAAACAGATAATACTGTTTTATTACACAAAGGTCACCAGGGAAATTAACTTCTGGGCCAGCAAATAAAAGAAAGGCCTGGCACTCAGAATAACAAGTACATACTGATTACATTCAATCATGAGAGTCCCAGTTGGGTAGGACGCTGACCTTTCTGCTGTCTTGTCAGGAAATAAGATATGTAAACGGAGGATGGACCACTTACACTGGGCCATCTCTATGTTGTATTGTGCAAACAATCTAGCAAGGCAGCCACAACAAGGCAGATTGTGCAAGTTATCCATTTGAAAGAAGTTTAATTTTAACAGTTGAATAGAAATCCATGGCTTTTTCAGACTCGAAGAGCACAAAATTGGATTAAGAGCACACCACTGAATTCACAATGAGTGAACAAAAAAAGTTTCAGTTTCATTGTCTCCTATTTAATACAGCCGAAGTCTCGGGGTGTTATTAGTCACCCACCTTTAAATTGATAAGACACTTCCAGTTTCTTCTTCTGCTTACATGAGATGATTTACCACAAATCGCCAAACTCGCAATCATTTGGCGATTAACTTAATTCATTTCTCTTATTATTTATTTCAGCTTCTACAGCAAACACTGAGCTGAATGTTTCTTTTATTGTACACTTTCATTTCATTTTGTCCCTCTCCTGCTGGTGCAGTTAGTCACTGTCTCCCTCTTTCTCCATGATTGATGTTTACAGGTCATAGCAATACTCTTAACTCATTAGTTAGAAAGGGAAAGATGGGAGCACTTGCTGGAGTGAGATATTGCAGAGGAACAGAGGGAGCGATTTCAATGGGGAGACAGAGAAACTTAGCGTCAGTGTGATAATAGCCCCTGAACTATTGCATGTTTCAATCAATGGAGACAGAAGTAAATAAAAACCAGAGGGGAAGATTCACCGGCATCGATCCCGGCTCAACACAGACCTTGCTGACAATCTATGGTCTGGGCCAGTAATGCTCCCAGTCATCCACAAAATCAATGAAACTCATCCTTTCAATAGCATCCAATTATTAGCACAAAGTAAAGGCAGCCTTCCACAATAAATCAGAAAACTTTATTGAAAAGGGACACAGACAAGATAAATGCTAATTGGAATGTGAATAATGTGCAATACTAAAAACAATACTATTAAAAACACTCAGCTAGGATGTTTCCAACTCAGGTTGCATCTCATGGGATGAATGCAACACTTAGACAGGAGTTTATGCCACCTAAATGATTTGGATTCATGTGAGTCTGAAGAGAAATGTAGTATTTAAAACTGATTATTATTATTGTTTCGAAATTTGGGTGAACTGCCCCTTTACGCTTGACATCAGCTGTATGTGTACATCTCAGGACAGTCAGTTTTCTTTTCTTTCTTTTTTTCTTAACACTTGCTCAGTGTGGTTTACATCAGATGAGGGGATATCCAATGTTCCCCTCTGCTGGCCCCCGAGTAATAACCATTAATTTCCCATCAGAGTTTGTGTTAATTAAAAAAGCTACAGGTTTAATTGCCGTTAAATGTAATGATGTTAGATCTCATGTTCATGTGTTTAGCTCCACCCATCACCAGCTCGTTACTCAGACTTGCTGGATTTAATCAGATGGAGAAGGAAGACTTGTCTCTAATTATCTGCTCGGCTTTATCATTTAATCTTACTAAAACAGCTCCTCACATGTGCCGCAGCCTCAACTTATAATATATCTTTGCTAAGACGAGTGTTGACAGTCAAACACTTCCATAAAGTGCTCTGCCAATGTAATTATTTGTCTACATGTGCTTTATAGTGTGTTTATTCAGAACCACTCTTTATTTCTTGTATATATCTGATCTCTTTATTGTTTTTCATCTTTTCTCAGAGAAATAAACCTGCAAAGTGCAAATTGGAGTTAAAAAAAAAAGGCCCCATTAAATTAGCATAGACTTAATAAAAACATGATTTGTGTGTTACTCTCTGCTTCATTTTACTACATCAACATAAAATTTTGGGGCACCGAAAGCACAGTATCATGTAAAACAAGTGAGCGCACAATTGGATTTTAGGAGGTGAATTCACACCAAAAACACAAAGCCCTCAGTGGTGTCTGCTCACTTCCAAATTTTTATGTCAGAGAACTCATGACAAAGTATATGGCATAACTCCAGTGATCACTCACAACTCACAGTCAACAACATCATGCTGAGGGACTACAAAATGTAAGAGTAAGAGCTATCACAAGTCACTTTTGGTAAATGAGCTTTGATGCTGACCCACACTCATAAAGTATTACAGGTATTAAAAAACAATTATCTCCCATTCTCCCAAAATAGCCTCCGAGTACTATGTACCGCATAGTAACTCAATCGGTGCTGCGACGGAGTGCAAAACCAGCTGCTGTGTGCAACAGTACACTAAACGGGAGTGCTCCTGTAGCGAGTGTAGGAGGATCATGGGTATTCCTGCACTAATTTATGAGCCTTCTCCAAATGTCATAAATCTGCTCTGCTCAACAGCTCATCAACACCACTGCTGTTATAGAACAGTACCTGGTAACTGCGCACACAGGATCAATCAACTCCTCCTCAAAAATGCAAAAAATACTTTTGGGTGGTGTCACCATTTGTAACAAAGTGCCCTCAGAGAGCTGTCAATCTTCTCAATCGATAAAATAGTTTTTATCAGTGAGACATACCTGCTTTAAAAGTCAGTTCCTATTTGAAGGAATAAATGATACATTAAAAAATAGTCTAATGCCACATTAAAAAACTGAGGGAATATGTATGTCTATGTGCATTTCTTGTGGTTACTCGTGTATATGACTAAACATGGCAGTTCTGCAGTATTTGATAAGATGTCGTACACAGATGTCTAGATTTCCATCCATCCCCAGTTCCCCCTCAACAATCCCATATCAAGGGTGTGGGCTTCTTTCACTGCATTGTTGGATGAAGTGCTGGTAGAAAACACTTGCTTGTAGTGTGGAAATCTGATTAAACAATTAGTGTCAATTAGCCCCGATCAAATCATTCCACAAACAATTGGTCTCTAGTGCCCGGCTTAATTACAGGCGACTTTCAGCTCCTTATCATGAGCCATGTCGCCCGTGATTCATGTCCGACTCACGTCTGTCCCTCAAGCACCATCAATTATCCACCAGTAAACAAATCCACCAGGCAAAAAAAAAAGAAAAAAAAAAGGAAAAGACAAAAAAAGCCCACAGCTCCAGGTCCCAGGCCTGATTAGCATACCTCTATGTATGCTCGTCAGCTGCTGTGATCAAAGCAGGGATGTGATGAGGTGAACAGTTTGCTGATAAAAGGATAAAATGAGATGATGATCAGGATAGAAAAAAAGAGGTTCACGTCAAAGTCTGATTTGAGTTAAAGTCCTGACTTTGCAGGAAACATTACCATGGGCTTGACTGAATTAAAATACACCATGCTATGTTTATACAGTGCCCTCATACAGCATAAGTGATTCATTTGATGTCAGTCTCCGGAGACAGGTTACACTGATAACATGTTTGATCATGTAAACACAAAGGCATGCAGGCTCAACCACAACTCAAAATGTGAGGTCAGAGCCCTTGATTTCAACACGCAAACACTCACACATGTTCATCGAACATACACAGTGCACATAATGTGTGAAGGGGAGCGACAGTAGGCGCGATGACATGTTAAATTACCCTGGTGATGTATAGCTTAATGAACCCCTTGTGTTGATCACGCTCCACATTAATCAACAGCCATGAACAGATTCCCTTATTTTCTCAATGCTGCCTTGATAAACTGCAATTTCATTTAACCTTGGACAGCAACTTTAATAGCTTCCACAGGACAACTGTCAATACTTCCCTGGGTATACAGTGATTAAATTGCAAGGCGAGAAGTGTGCCCCCAGCTTCCTCCTCATGCTCATCCTGCATCTCCCTCTCTTCAGCCCCGACCTGCACCGCTCCCCTTCCCCCCTTTACTTCAAATCACAATTTGTACTTTCTCACTTGCACAGGCTGCACTTAAAAGCCAAAGTCAAAACAGACATTTTTTGGACACTTCTGTGAAATCGCTGGGATTATCCGTCACCGCTTGTTGTGGTTTCTAACAGAATTTAATTTGTCCAAATTTCAGAAACTCACTTTTATATGATATTATTGTATTTTCGTTAGAATAACCTGTTGATTCTTTTAGATTTATTTTTTAGTATGCCTAGTGCGTCTAATTCACATTTTTGAAAAACCGGGTATTGATATCTTTCTCTGGTTGTAACCTGTTTGTGTTGTTTACTTTGTAGATACATGAGCACATCACTTAAACACTTTAAACAAGCCTACAATCGTAACAGCTACAGCAACTTATGAATGTGCCCAAAAACTTTCACATGATGTATCAAACATAAACGTCTTCAAAAATACTAAATAAGTACATGAGGTGAGCAGACTTTGAGGCAAAAATTTCCATCACATTTATTTGCCTTGTCTGTGAGCTCAGTGAATGGGATAAAAGAAGATGGTGACAGGCAGTGACCTGAGCCCTGTCATAATGATTTTCTGTGATATCCTCCACCCTTGTCAATTTAGCATAAATTATCAGCCATGAAAGGCCTGCTGGCTGATTAAAACCAATTGTCTGGGTAGGGAAGGACACGGCAACCTCTTTATTGTATGATAAACTAAGTTAATGGAAGAAGACAATCTCCCCTCTGGGAAATCGGACTGACTCTTAATTAAAGCATTGTGTTTTCTCTGCTGGATAGAAGGACCTTTCTATTATTCCAACATTCACTTGAATGAAACTTTAATGATAACGTGATAGATAAACGGAGGCAACATGTCAGTGTGTGTGTGTGTTGGGGGGGATAACATAGTTATTCTTCCTGTGTGAATATTTGACAAGAAAAAGGATGACACATTTGTGGTGCTTGCAAATGTAATCAACGCCAATCACTCTCAACAAATAATGCAACTGTGTGTTTTAACAGATTTGTTTACACTCAAAACACATTATTGTTTACTTACTCAAAACACATTATCACCTTCGGAGAACATGTTTCATTATCACATCCACAGCTGAAAAGATTCCAAGTTGTGTGTCACATGTTCAGCAGAAGAAAATCAGTGGTGTTGTGCAGCTTCATCTGCACTCAGGGAACAATACAAGTTTGCCTTACTCTTGTGCTCCTCGGATGACATAACAGAAAAGCAAACATTTCTCTGTCCTGCGCCTCTCGTTGGCTTCCTCCACCCACACTTGAGAGGTGACAGGCGTACACCCGGACTTCCATTATTATCCAACACAGCAAGAATGCCTCCAGGAGGATAATTACTGAAACTTGAAGAGCCAGGGCTAATCCTAAGTACTTCACTTTGTATGACTGCCTCGCCCGCCTGTCTCTTAGACTGCCGCTCACACTGACAAAGTGCAATGTTGGGCTCAGTGAAAGTCAATAAGAAGACCTCATGGCCCACAGATGTAGAAGTCAAGCCAAATGGCGGCAAAATGCACTGTTATCTCTGTTTATCATAAACAGCCTGTGTTTGAAACACTGTAATCTATCACCTCAGCCAAGCAAACAAGTGGCCTGGGAAAATACAGATCACAGCATCCAACAAGGCCATCCAACAAATTCCCAAATAAATTATTCAACTAATTTTATTTTCATAATAGACAGACAGTCTTTTGGTGAGAGAAAGGCAAACAACCCAGACAGATTGGGGTGGGCTCTAACTCTACCAGGAGGGCAGCACTGACAGCTACTATATAACCTGAACTATAAAGTCCTGGCCAGAGAATGTCAACGCTGCAGCCGTCAGGCGTGCTTTGACTGACGGGTGCTGAGACGGATCATTAGCACCCTGTCTTGACATATTTGCGTGACAAGACCCATCACGAGACCCACGGCAATTCTGAGGATGTTCGTTATTTAACATACAATTATCTTAATATAGGGAGACAAATTATGCCCATCCAAATTACCATTTACATGGTTTCCATGTAAACCAGCAACATGGCAACTGTGAACAAAGAAGCCAGCGCCCAGGGTTGTTAAATAAAACAAGCAACTTAAATGAAAGCTTTTAAACAGCCTACAGAGCCAGACACGATGCTTTTAATCATTTTTATTATATATGAATATGACACATATATAAATGTTGACCTGCTGCTGGTGATTAACTGCTTCTTGTTTTGATTTTTGTTGCAAACTGACACAACTTGAAAGGCAAAAGAAAGTTTTTTTGGCGGCTCTCCCCATTCATCCCAGGAGGAACCAGAGGCTCCCGTCCTGCCAGACAAAGCCAGGAACAGCTGGCTGATCGATACCCGACAAAAGCTCAGAGGTTAGAGCAGTCAAGAGATTGTTAACTAGCCATTTTATTTGCCAGACATTTATATCATTGTTTATGGTTCAGTGCACCCCTTCAGTACAGGCCATGCTGCACACCTGTGCTTGGAACACTTTCAGGGCCTCTACACCCACTTTTCATGAACTCATGAGCAAAGGAAAAACTGACACCACGTCTCCAATTTGGACAAAATCCTGAGATAGATAAACAGATATTTACAGTTTTTTTTCCTGCTATATTTACATCATTAAAATTCATGCCATCGCATTTTGCATCATTGTGAGCGGCTCATTTGGCGCATAAAAGTGACCCTGGTTATCTTTATGAAGGTTTTACCAAAAGCATTAAGGTGTGTATTTTTTTAGAGTGAGTGCAATGTGCAGGTGTAAGTGCGCACTGATGGCAACGGAGCATGGAATGGGCCTGTATGTGCGCATTCCTGCATATGCATGTGTATTTATGTTTGTGTGAATACGGGTGTTGGTGTACCATGCATCCCAGCCGGCAACACATGGCTTTGCTGCCACCACTCTGGCTCGTGTTGTGTCCTGCAGGCTGGCAGAACGCTGAACGCGTCCCTGCAGGCTGGCAGAGAAGGGGAGACCCTCTCTGTGGCTCACCCAGGCGGAGAGGGGCTTCCTGCACATCTTTTGTCACACCATTTGGGCCCTTGTGTCTGTGGCTGCCCTGCTCCGGACCCACTTGGCAGCTCACCGCGCAGACGGACATCTGCTCTTTCCAACCTCCTGGTGAATAGAGAAAACAACAACCAACAGACCCTGCTCTCTTACTCTCTGCTCTGCTTACTTTACCGCATACAGTTACACAGTGCCTGCTAAGACTGTTACAACATTTTGATGATTCTAGCAACAAGAGGAGCCACATCTATCTATCTGTTTCTTCTTTATAATATAATAACAGTGCACTAAATTTAATCAAGGATAATCTGTAATTGTTATAAATGAATACCAGCGTTTTAATCATGTACCCTATATCTTTCTATTTAAAAAAATAACTGTGCAGAAAAATAGAGTAATTATGACTATATGCTGTCTGAGCCACAGCGGTCTTCTAATTGCTGTGGAAAAGCCACAAGTGATTACCTTCGGTTTTCCTCCAGGAAAAAAAAAAAAAAAAAAATCTTTGATAGGAAGGCCGGCAGATTATCGAGTTGCTTTGTAAATCTCCACATTAAAGTATACTTCTGCATCTCTGGCTTGACTCCTCTCTCCCGCTTCTCTAAGCGGAGTGATTCTGGAGCACGCAATATTGAACGCACTTTGTTCGTGCTCAGCGGCCCAGAATAACTCGGTCATTATGGTGGCGAAAGGGACAGGTTTTGAGTTTGATTTCATGATGGTAATATAGCCCATGTGTGTAGGAGAAGAAAGGCTTCAATAGGGACATCTGTTCAATGCGGCTTACAGTTACAGCCGTGCGATAAGAACAACCTGTGCACACCATATGAACTAGGACCGACCCTCTCTAGCTGCTGAAGGCAACAGGCAACAAAAGAGTTTTTCTTCTTCTTCTTTTTTTTTTCTTGCAGAAGTGCAGTGCGCTAAGAATAAATAATTGGACAAGCAGATTTTGAGGTACACGTGGAGGATTAAATATCTCGTGTACTTCTGTGGCTTTAGCACCAAGATGTTTTCCTGTCGGGGGGTTATCACACTGACCCCTGACATCAGTCTTTGCTGGTATGATCGCTTGGTAATTTGTCACCAGAGGCCACGACATGTCCCCCTGTAGCTGTAGCCCACACCTTGCTCTCCAAATGCGTAAAATCTCCACCATAACATCATGAGTGACCATCCCTGTCTGAGAAGAAGAAGAAAGGGGAAAACCAGTTGCACCACAGATATTTAAGTGTTTTATCTTGAGATATATTAACTTCGATTATTTTTTTTTTTAAATCATTATTATTATTATATGTGTATCTTTATATACCTTGGGGGGGGGGGGGGGGTTGGGGGTTTTTTTGCATGTCAAGGAAACAGCGGATCTTTTCAAAGTTGATCCTAATTGAATTGCCAGTGTAACATTTATCTGGCATGGTCCACAGTCACACCGCAGGCAGGAGATGTGTTTTACTCTGCTGAGAGCAAACGTCGAGGGTCAATCAATGCACTGCGGAGCGGAGGAGCACGGTATGTAGGTCTTTTTTTTTTTTTTTTTTTTTTAAATTCTCGCCGTTACTTTGTCACATTTTTTTTAATCCGCCTTTGAGAAGCGTTACATAATCCGTTTGAAGCTCTTTATGATTTTCGATAGTTTTCGTGATTGGTAAGTTCGACGGAAATAAAATAATGAACGAGCGACGAGCGGATCGATACAGTTTCTTTCTTATCTTGCAACGTCAACAAGCCAAGTGGATGTGTGTGTGTGTGTGTGTGTGAGAGAGAGAGTGTGAGTGTGTGTGTGTGTTTGTTTCCGACTATCTAAAATCTGTCCTTGCTTTTATAGAAATCCGTGGCTTGTCGTGATTTCTCGTTTAGCCTAAAATAATTCAATCGCCACTTGATGCGTCAGGTTGAAAACAAGCAGAATAACTTAAAATAAAGGTTTAGATTCAATTACCCGTTTAGTACATGTCAGACAGATTCTTAAAATTGTCTCTGTATTGGAAACTACTGGCAAGCAAATAACACGTGTGCTATAAGAACAATAATTAACATAAATGCATGTACAGTGTTGCTGCACCTGTCTTGGGGTTGGTTTGTTTGTTTGCTTTTTTTTTTTTTTTTAACTATGCAACGGCTCTTTTAGTTTGTCTCCTTTATTTATTTATTTATTTATCAATTTATTTACAGCTGAAGGTAAAGCAGTGTAAATTAATCCAAAAAGCTGTTGTCCAATCCTAGAAACACAAGAATTAATCAGATAGTCCATCGATCACGCTGTGTAATAAAGGAAGCGACATGGGTTAGGCAGATGATGTGATGAATAATCCCTGGTCGTTTTAATTAACTTTTCCCTGTCCTGTAATGACCAAGCTGGTCAACAGACCCGGTCAATAAGCATGTTAATATCAAACAAATAAAACTGCGGATGATTAAAAACCTCCTGCGTTATTAAATTTGAAATTCAAATGAAATTTATGCTTCCAGTGCACACTGCATGCTAATAGCGCCCAGAGACTCCCAGGGTTCAACACACGTTTTGCCTACAAGTTCTTATTATGTAACAGGAGCTTCCTCTATAGATTTAACAAATGTCAGTGGGCAAAGTGATGAACCTATTCAATATAAGCAGCTTATCATTTTATTTTCAGTCTGACACACAGTGCTATCACTTACTTTAATAAATAATCTCAGTTAACGTGCGGCGCCAACATTATCTATATTGCCAATAACCCATAAAATAAAATTTACATTTTTGAATTTTGTGATTTTGACGCTGATTTTTTTATTTTTTATTTTTTTTTTCCAAGGTCAGCCCCTCATCCTCTTCATCATCTTCAGTTTTAAACTAACACACAGCGCATAATAAAATGAATAATCCTCCTCCGGAATGCACCATCTACCAGTTTTAATCAAAACTGTCAGGATAATTGAACACAATTACAGTAATGTGAAAGTTTGAGACGGTGTAATATAGGTCCGCGACCAGAACAAAGCAGCCTTTATATCTTGTGTAATAGTTTGTGTATATTAACTCTTAAGAAGTTAAAACATGCAAAATCCCGCAGGGGTGAATTATGCCAGAGACAGAGCGAGTTTCTGATATGAGCAAGACGCAGGAAAGAAAAGGAGAGAGAAAGAAAAGATGGAGAGGGTCGTGTAAAATAAAACACCTGAGCAGGCTGAAAAAAGAAAAGTTGAAATACTGCGCTGAAGCATGCAAATGCAAACACACACACACACACGCAAAGGATGAGGCGGTGCTGACCCACTTTCACTTTACTCGCGTTTGCATTTTGCGGAAGAGTTTTCCTAAAACTTTTTTTTTTAGGTTGAGATCATTTCACGTGTGGTGAGGAACATTTAAGTGATCTGAACTTTTAATGGAGTTTTATATATTTTACTGTATATTGGTTGGCTTTTCTTGGTGCTTTTTGGTGGTGGTGAAGCCATAGTTTACCAATCTTTTTTTTTCTCCTTATTGACCACCAGCTACATTACCAGACACCAGGCCATCATCCCTCTTTCTTTAAATTTATGGAATGTGATGTTCTGTAAAAAATTCAGTAAGTGGCCCCCTAATTCCTCCTTCCTAATTCGCTCTCATTTAACTTTACCTTCCTTCCGCTGTCTTTTATTATGGAGGGGGCGGCGGGGGGAGGTGGACGAGGGTGGAGAGCTGTCTCGGAGGCGCTCTATTGATGACCTCACGGTAGTGTGTGGCAGTGCGGCGGGACAGAGCCGCTGATTGGTCGCCCGTGTCACAGCGGCACTTCAAAGCCGGAGAGGAGCCTACAATTGTGGAAGAATGGGCGGAACACATCATTGTATTGCACACCTCTAAAAAAAACAGTGCTCTGATTCATAAATATAAAAAGATCCTCTGAGGAGGGCAGTGTTTTTGTGTGATGGCAACTTCACTTCTAGGGGTGAGTCTAAAGGACTTTCTTACTGGTTTAATTAGTTCTTGTCATTGTCCGGCGGAGGGGGATTAAACTTACAGCGGCCGCAAAGTAACTGCAAAGCCAGTACGTTGGTTAGATTTTCTGCAAGCGGTTCGTGCATGCGAAAGCCGAGGCTGTGTAGACTCGATATATAAGTTCGTACTGGCGCTGAGAACACGCATGCTTTCCTTGCTGTCTTGTCTGGCATGAGTTTGTAAGCGCCGTGTGTCGCTTTTCATTTGTCTGCTTTCTGTTCGTCCAGGTAGGAAGTGGTGATGATCTACTGTAATAATATCCAGACTTTATAAAAAAAAAGAAAAGAAAAGAAAAATCAAACCCATAGCCATGTTAGTACATGTTAGTAGGGGGGGGGGGGGGGGCTAAAATTCTGCTTTAAAATGTCTGTAATGAACCTGTTAAACTTGTTAGACTGACACTGTCACTTACAGCTTTCTTTTTTCTTGTCCCTTCAGGAGGAGCCGAGATTAGGATCGACTCCTTTAGCCATGTTAGCTGCAACATGTAACAAAATAGGGAGTCCGAGCCCTTCACCGTCCACAATTTCGGATAATTCCTCGTCCTTTGGAAAAGGTTTCCACCCGTGGAAAAGAGCCGCCGCGAGCAGCTGCAGCCTCGGATCCGGCCTGTCCGGTTTCGGCGTGTCCCGTAATGGATCCGGCATCTCGGACTCTTTCGGCACCAACGGCTCCACTGGATCCAGTGCTTTTTCCCTCACGTCTGGTACCTCATCTAGTTCACACTTTGGAAACGATTATTCTGTTTTCCAAGCCTCCGTTTCCAGCAGCTCCCAAGAGTCCAGTCACCAGCCGGTTTTCATCTCGAAGGTGCACACCTCCGTGGACAGTTTGCAGGGCATCTATCCGAGGATGAGCGTTGCGCATCCCTACGAGTCCTGGTTCAAATCGTCTCATCCCGGCATCCCCACAGGAGAGGTCGGGACCACTGGAGCCTCTGCGTGGTGGGATGTGGGAGCGGGATGGATTGATGTTCAAAACCCTAATGGAGCAGCACTACAAACGTCCTTACATTCCGGTGGACTCCAGACCTCCTTGCACTCTCCCCTGGGTGGATATAATTCTGATTACTCGAGTTTAAGTCACTCTGCTTTCAGTACAAGTCCCTCTCCGCACCTGTTGACAACCGGCCAGCACCTGATGGACGGTTTCAAGCCGGTGTTATCCTCTTATCCAGACACAAGCCCCTCTCCATTAACCGGGGCGGGGGGGACTATGCTCTCCGGGGGTCCACCTGCATCTTTAGCGGGATCTCCGAGGTCATCTGCCCGACGGTACTCGGGCAGAGCCACCTGCGACTGTCCAAACTGCCAGGAGGCGGAGAGACTGGGACCGGCGGGCGCCAGCCTCCGGAGAAAGGGTCTCCACAGCTGTCACATCCCCGGCTGTGGGAAGGTTTACGGGAAAACGTCGCACCTAAAGGCGCATTTGAGGTGGCACACCGGCGAGAGGCCGTTTGTGTGCAACTGGCTCTTTTGCGGGAAGAGGTTCACGCGTTCCGACGAGCTCCAGCGACACTTACGCACACACACCGGGGAGAAACGATTCGCCTGCCCGGTGTGCAACAAGAGATTTATGCGTAGCGATCACCTGAGTAAACATGTAAAAACTCACAGCGCCGGGGGATCCGCCGGCTCTGGCTCCGGGGGCAGCGGAGGGAAGAGGGGGAGTGATACCGACAGCGAGCACAGCGCGCCGGGGAGCCCTCCGTGCCATTCCCCCGACCTGTTGCACCCACCTGAGTCAACCCAGGGAGTAGGCATGAACGGCCTCTAAAACTCCCCTCAGTGAAGTACAAACTGTAAAACAGCCAAGTGTCGTGGTGGAATTGTCCGAGCGGACATGAAAGTGGACATACTTTGGTGTATGCCGAATGCTTCATCTTGAGTGTTGTCATTTAATGAGAAAATAGGCCTACGCGTTTCTTTGACTTTTTTTTTCTCTCCAAGTGTTTAAAGACTACTAATTGCATAATTTCATAGCTGTACCACCAGAAACTTCTCATTAATACATCTGCGGTGTGAAAGTGTAATCAAGTTATTGTGGGCACACTGGGACAGGGCACAACCGAAACTTCTTTTTCTTGCAGCCTGATCCCGAATAACCCCTGATGTTTCATTTTCCCAGGGTATGAGACACAAAAGACAGAAAACACTGCTGTGAAAAATTAGGCCCTGAAAAGTTGTGTTACACCTGCTGTCATTCATTCAAAAAAAACAAACTCTGGCACTTTATTATCCAGCAGGAGAAATTGTTTTTGTTTTTTTATTTTTTATTTTGTCCCCCGTGGATGGACTGCTCGGTAGGAACAAATACCTGTAGAGTATGGTAAGATATGGGATGGGATAGTTTTATTCTGTCTGTCTGATCCCATCAGCCGTTTGATAATGGAGGAGCAGTTGTAGGTTTATATTTCACATATTGCAATTCACACCACAGCCTACAGTATGTGCTCCAAGTCTGTAAGTAGGCCAGTCGAGTTTACTTCCTCTCCACTTCGCTGCAAAATGTGTTGTATATAATGAGAAATGTAGGTTAGAATAATTACAACCCAATGTAAAGGTGAGTAATGTATTTGTCCAGGAGACGATTTTGTATAGGTATTTCTAGTTGTATATGGACTCTAGTAAATATTTGAAAATATACGCAAATGTACTTGGATTTTTCTTTGACATGATATGAAATGTATTGTGGGGAGTTATATTTAACCACGAGTTTTCTTGTATTTAGGGGTCTGTCATTAGGCGCACTTTGGATTTATTTGTAAGGTTTTGAAATCATTTACTGTTTACCAACTCATTTAATTTAAGTACGCATGTTGTAAAGTGATTTTAATTTTACAATGATATTTTTTTTCCCTCCTCCGAGAATGGCTTTTTATGTAAGCCACTCAATAAAGTCAGTATGAATTCAGACGCAAGTTGATCGACTCAGTTTGTTTGATTGTTGAGTCGATAAAATCTATTTTTTCAGCGGCAGACCAGAAAAAGTTTGAAATCACAGTTTGTTCATTTATATTATAAGACACGACGTCTTTTCTATTATTAAAGTGAAATACTGTCCGTGTACAGCTGATGGTTTTAACAGGTTCCTCAGGCCAAGGTGGGAAATGGGGGGGGGGGGGCCCTCAGCAAAATCAGGGCCTCACCCAGAAAGTAATTTAAGTAATTTAAACAGAACATTTGTTTTAAAAAAAAGAGAGAGAGAGAAAAACATTAGATTTATTTAAGAAAATTTTAACTCAGGTTAAATTCCATTATTCTCACTTCACGTGTTTTTTCTACTGAGCGTGAAAAAAGAAAACTCAAACTTCTCTGAGGCCGAAGTCAACACAGACCAAACCACACGACTGGCTCTGTTTTATTGTGCTGTTTTATTTAAATTTCTTTTCTATTATTTTTTTATTTTAAATTTCTCTTTACAAAATTACAAAACCTTCAACTTTAACTTAAGAGTTTTTTTTTTCTTTGTAATCAAACTCTGGTGCGCTCAGCGGACACACGATGTTTCTAAAAGTTAAATTGTGCTGCAGCAGGTTTGGCGTTAACCTTTAAATGTTCATGTTACTTGACAGAAGTCTGTAAATACTTAAAACAGTGTAATTAGGACAATTTCAGGAAAAAACAAATGATTTTGTGGCGAGGAGTCCCGGTTCACGTTTAGGCTGAGCTTAATTTGACTTGATCTGAAGTTAGATTAAATCACTTTCCTGTTACTGGAATTCAAAATGATCACTAGCTTATAAGGCTTCGGAAACTAAAACATAATTGCGTCTATACATTTATTTATTTTTTTATTATTTATTTAAAGTTGTTTTTTGTTCAATACCTGGACAGAGGTCACACACTTGGGCCCCGTTTCCTTTTATGCAAGCAACATGGATTTTGTATTTTTCTGTCATTTACAACTGATAATCATATTACCCCCCTTGTTTTCAGGGGTTTTAACACAACAAATGTACTCACGCAGTCATACAGTCGTGCGCACCGAAGCGCCCTGGATCATTTTCACTGCGTTAGAAGAAAAAGATAAGCACGGATAAGATAAGGCTTTTTTTTTATTATTACATTTTTCATGTCCAGTGTTTTCTGTTTCATGAGCTCAGAGTGAAGAGCAAACTAAAGCCAGTATCTCTCAAACTTCTCGTAGTCTGCTTTTCAGTCACAGCTGTGTAGCGCCATCTAGCGCTTTCCTCGTTCTACCAAGAGCAAATTTAAAGCCCAACTTTGATCTGCTTATCCAGAGCAACTTGTGGTTTCGGCATCTGGGATTATTTTAAAATTGCTTTTGTAGGTTATTATAAATAACTTTAGCCAGCTCTTTCAGTGTTGCTGCACCAAATAATTTCATAATTAATTGAATTTTTTTTTTTCAGTACTCTGAGACTAGAAGTTGAGGCTTTGATTTCAACAACTGGAACTGCACAGACAAACACATGACACTATACCTGATGTCTGTTTCCACAATACCGGATATGCGCACTTTTAGGGCAACATAACATAGTCACAAGTGTCCTGTTCACCCACCTGGACCGTATGGAGTCGCAGTTGAATTTTGGATGATAAGGACACAAACTGCTACAGGTCTGACTTAGACGTGTGTCGGTCAGGGTTGATGGACTATCTGGAGACAGAGGCTCATTAGAAATGATAAAAAAGTGCTCTGCAGTGTCTGTGTTTCATATTAAAGTCAAATTCGAAACTGAAGTACTTACAGGTGTCTCCTTCTCGCCCTCCTGTACAGAGGATGCCTCATTTAGTGGCAGCACATGAGGACAGCAATAGACTTTCCCTGTGTCCATCACCCACACAGTCTCCAACACGTTTGCTGGAATTTCTGAAAAATCCAGATTACAATATAGTGAACATTTAGTTGCTTTAATTTCTTTCTCTCAATTTTATCTTCGTACACAAACTAAAATATACCATTGCAGACACCTCACCTCTGTAGCCTGCTCTCCTCTGTTCATACTTTGTCTCCAATGGTTCGGTCGAGCAGAAGACGCTGCAGGGACAACAGTCAAAGTTAAAAGAGAAACCAGGAGGAGGAAAAAAAAACACTGAAAGAATAGAGCACATGGGCTTTGACTGAAGAAATTCTGCCTTTGCTGGGTCACTCATGCACTCTGGGCATCTGGGGTTGGGTTAAAGAGACATTTTAAACCTGCAGTGCAGTTGGTGGCAGCAGACAGATTCCTAAGAGCTCCGTTAAAAAAAACCCCTGTGAATAACTTTAGTTTTAATATTCAGAAAAAAATATAAATTACTTACAAATTAAATTACTTACATTTTGTTTGAGATTGAGCGCAAGGGTTTTGTAGTTGGCTGCTGTGTGTACTTACAGGCTTTATGCCGTCTTTGCTGTACTGTGATTACCACAAGACAGTTAAATTTTCATAAGGTTTAACATATTAGTTTTTTGTTTACTTCATATTGGTTCATTTAATGTTCATTTAAGACTTAAGCTAAAGGAAAACATTTTCAAATTCATATTCAAAATCAACCAGAAGTATTTTACCATAAACTGCTATTTTAATGTGTGAAGTGAAATATCTTTTACTCGTAGATTTAAGCGCTGAACATTTGAGAGCAGAAGCCATTTTCTGTTGAGAGAAAATAAAAAAAAGTATTTAACTTTCGAAGTATTTCAGCAGATGACAAAAATATAAACAGGCAAAAAGTAATCATTAAATATGGACAGAGTCATTTTGTCCTAATGTCTCAGAGTGCATGGCTCAGTGTTGTCATGTTATTAGCACCTTCCCAGACTGCTGCAGCATCACCTGGTCCTCAGAGGAATGTCCCGCCACTGCCCTCATTTGAATTAAACAGGCCTCAGAGGTGGAAGGGCACGGTCCCCAGGATGAGGAGGATGAGATGCCAACTGTGCGATGGCAATGAAATCCAACTGTAGTGCTGTCACCTAGAAAACAGGATAGAGAAATAATATCATCCTACACTAGTTAACAGATATTTGGACGTATGAGTGCTTTTCAGGTTACATTCTGCTTAATAAAATTTAAGCCGAACATGAGTCTTGACTGAGTCTGAATGGAAATGCCAGCTTCTTGTGATATGAAGAAACATATTGGGTTTTTGAGCTCTACCGGTAAATCAGAGTGTTGTGGTAACACCTCTCACCGACGATGCATCTGTGGCCAATTTTGTGGTTAAAACCCCCCAACCACATTGTCATTGTCATCAAACCAACCAATCTCCCGGGAAAGGCAATTTGACAAGGTTCAGAGTTTAGTCAAAATAATTAACAGTAATTGCTGTAACACTGACAGGGGTGCCCTTATACAATGCTTTCAGCAATTTAAATTCTTTTACGTCACAGGTGGTGTTTCACCTGTCTAACTGAGTGGAACACCGGCAGATTTAAACTCAATGTGAGAAGCTCTGCAGGTTTGCAAGACTTGTAACCTCAGTTTAATGACTTCGCCGCATCAGTGTCTATAACATAAATAAGTTTAAGTCTACTACAGAATAAAAATGACCTCTTTTTCTACCTTCTGCCTTTCTAAGGGGAAAAAACATATTTTCTTCTCCTGTGAGTCTCAGTGTAAATCCCCTCAGATTCCTTGAGGCACAAAAACCAGAATAAACATGACTTGAGATTAAAAGACATAATCACATTTAACGCATTTAATGGTTCCCTTGAAATTTCTTCAAAGAAAACCACAAGAAGGCGACAGTCATCTTCACTCATGATGAAGGTTCAAGCTCACAGGTAAGGCCTGAACATTCATCCTGGGGGTCCCTATGACACAAACAGATAAGAAAAGCTATACAGCAATACATATCGAAAGACCTGTAAGATCAAATATCACAATTAGAACTACATGAATTAGTCAGTTAATAAAATAGTCAATCAACAGGCAATGTTGTAGACCCAACGATTGATCGATTAATCATGAAAATAATTAGAGGACTGACTGATAATAAAAACAATCTTTAGTTGCAGCCCTAATCACTTTGGCAGAATTACATTAAAATGTTTCAGCTGCATAATAACAGAGAAGTAGATTCCTTATTTGGGTGTCAAGAAGCTTCACTGCTGTTTACTCTGAGCTTGTTCAGCTTTTAATAGCTGTTGTTGAGCGCATTGCATCAGCTCATAGTTACAGTAAATACAGCTTACCGAGTTTTACACAGCTCTAGTTTTTGTTTTTAATAACTACTCCTGCTTCTATTAACTTGTTGGACTGGTGAAAGTCTAATATAGGCAAATACAATGTCAACCCACTCCCTGGTTTAAGAAGAGAAAACACTGACATGGCTGGCCAGTTTAAATGTAGAGAAACGGCTCCACCAAGTGGCACAAACATGCAAGACATCATCTCTCTCTTTGAGCTTTAAATTCTATTTAGCCAAGTTGTAAAATCCATGCACTAGATATTACTTACAAAACGTCAACTTCTAAGAGTTTTATTCTAACTGTAGCAATGAATTTCATTAAAGTGGGTTTGCATAACAGGTTACATCAGATTACACAACAACACAAATGTATGTAAAACTTGAAAAGCACCTAAATTTGAGTCAAAAGGTTTTTAAACAACAATTGTAAATGGAAGATTTTGAGGGAATCCATTGAACTGAAAATTAAGGATTCAACTTTTGGTCTAGAATATGTGACATGCTACAATGCCTCCTTTCTGCCAAATAAAAAAAAAATAAATAAATAAATAAATGAATAAATGAATATATATATATATATATAGGTCTCTTTCACGGCAGACATTTTCATTTATCATAGAAGTTCTAAGTCGTTCTATTCATGTGTCCCAATCAGCCATGACAGTGTGACATCCAGGACACACAACACCAGGACCCTGAAACTGAAGCAGCTAAATGGAATTCAGAAGGACTTTTATGTTTTCTGCTTGTCAACAAACCCCATGAAAAGACCCAGAACAATGTGTCTGTCTTTCAATACTTTCTGGGTTATCTACTCTACTTTTAAAAAAGGCTCCTTAATCTAAAACAACTGGGAAACATAACTCAGACATAATTAAATTCCCACACTGCTGTGTTTTTCTGTGTTGTGGCACAGAGGAATAAGCTATGTCAAGCTTCGGATACACACACACACAACAATTAGTACAATCAATTCATTGTTAGTTGTGACCTTTTCATGGGATTTGTGGAAAATAAGAAAAATAGTGAATGCCATCACCATCATACATTCTCAAAACAGCCACAAGAGAGCAGAATTTGCTCACAGATCAACAGTATCTTTTGTTTCAGACACTTGCAACAGAATGATCAGACTGCGATGATAATTAAATTACTGTGACTGTTCTGGTGGAATGTGCAGTATGTGGGTTTTGTCTATTTCATATTTGGCACCAACCTCATGCATGCACAGTACAAGATTATTTGTCTGTGATAGCAACATAAAAGTAAAAGTAAGTATAATTCGAATTTTTTTTTTTTTTTATAGTCAATGATAATAATAATACTTCCAGTTCCGCAGCAGGGGATGTTAATTTGTGATACTAAAGTCCAGGCTACTGCAGCCACTGGCCATATTTGCTGCTTGAAAATGTGTAATCTACTCAAGAGTGCTTAGTTGCATTCCTTGAGAACAACCGCCTTTGGATGCCAGGGCTTCCATCCAAAGACCACAACAGCTCTGAAGAGACATTTCAGCCTTAGTGAGAATATTCATCAGCAAATGTGAACGGTAACACAAACACTAAGCTTCTCACAAAGGGATATCTTAAAGTTATAACTTTTCATACTCTCTGGTATGTGACTGTTGCACTTTAGGGTTAAGATGTGCGCAGTCAAAAATAGTTGTTTCCTGTTTAACACAGACACACATATACATATTCCCTCTACAAAGATCAAATATGATGTAACAGTCTCAATTAGTGATCTATTCATTCACTCATCACGGCAAATGTGTATAACCTGTTCAGTGAGATAACAGGACTTCTGTCCCTGATGGGATTTAGATGCGTCAACCTCTCAGCTCATTTGGGCTTTGATCTACACTCACTCAAAACAGCACTGATACTGAGACACAGAAAAAAAGCCAGCCAACAAACACTCTTACTGAGCATCAAAGGAATGACCCAGAAAGAAGAGGAGGAAGACATTTGTCCTTCTTTTGTTATTTCTTTTTCTTGTCTATTTACTGGCATTTGGTTGCCAAATCCTCCCAGTGCTGTGTGGAGTGCAGAGGACTGTGTTAATAACCTAACCTACTAATAACTTATTTATATTATTAATATTTAGGCTAAACGCTAACTGTGTAGTTTAACCTTGTTTCTTGCGTGTCTCCTCATCGAGTTAGCAGCCTTCAACGTGTTGCACCGCGCCATGTTTTGGTGGCCTCTTTGGCGAGCTTATCACCAAACCATGGCTCTTGCCGAAACCACAGGTATATACCGCTCAGTTTCAGGTGTCGCAAGTCCGGCAGAGCGTAAACAGAGCGTTGCATTGTGGGCGTTGTAGTTACCAAGCGTCAGAGGCCACTCCTCCGAATGGGGCTCCTGTGTTATTTCAAACTTCCAGTCCCAAAATGCTCCGTGCCCGAGAGCAAACAGAGTGAAGAGCTGTAACGTGAGGAGGTGAGCTGCATAGACACTCCTTAGAAAAAAGAAGAAAAAAAAGTGTAAATGACAGTGGGTTGGCCTCTTTTCCTGCCAACGCGCCGAAGCAAAACTACAAACATCTCATGCCGACGGTGAGATCAAACTTTGTTTTCTTTGCCTCGACTTTAATAGTTTTCATATCCGTGTTTTATTCATCGGAAGTGCCCTTGAAAGGATATGCTTTATTAATGTGTAACTACCGAGGGTATAGGCACCTGCTCAGACGCTGACACTTGTCGTTGTGGTGTAGGTGTGTGTCGGTGAAGCTGGTGCTCTTATGTCTGCTCAGTGTTTCTTGTTCTGTTCGGATTACTGATGAATGAAAGATCTGTTTGAAAACATTCTCAGCTGATTAAATCAAAACACGAAACACGCTCACGATCGTGATTAAAATAGTTTATTTAATAGTGAGCACGGACACTGTACTATAGGAAACAGGTAAGTCTGCCATGCAGTGTTTCATCAGGACAGACATTTTTACTGTCAGTAGTACAGTGACAGTCGTACTGCACTTTGATCATAGCAAGAAGCGCCAAGAGACCCGATTATCGTGTCGTAGGCTTGACAAGACCAACCTGTTTTTGTGCACTGGTGTAAGAAACCGCATTATTAATGACTGACTCACTGTGACAAGTCATGAATGGGTAGTGTCCTTTTACGCAAACAAGTGACAGACTGAAGAGTTCAGGCTTTATTCCACGTTTGGAACAGTTTTCTGTAACAGACAGAAACCCTGCACAAATCCTGGGGCTCACTGTGCTGAATGAAGACAGAACAATAACTTCCCTCACATGTCTTTTGTTGTGTGGGGACTTGTTGTTGACATGTGTGCATTTCAAACTATAGGCCTGGTTGTAGATAAGTTTAGGGCTGCAGCTAAGAGTTTCTGGTATTATTTTCTTGCTAAATTATTCAGATTGCTTGATTTGTCCGGTTAATAGTCCAAAACCCTAAGATATTCCAGGTATTTGTGAAAGAGATAGATAAATTATCTCAGTATGGAATATTATTAATTCAGGACCCTTGTTTGATTGCTTAATGTAACAAATAGACTAGTAAACGCTGTTGGTTAAAAAAAAAAATGGAGAAAGTAAAAGTATTGTTTTGTTGTTTACAGATGAAAAAATGGCAGCTGGAAGAGCAAGGTCCTTCCGTCGCGTTGGTAGTCTAATGCGGAGTAAATCTGAGGGGACGTTGATCGACCTCAGTGACAATGCCCCAACAAGTGACAACCTGAATGGTAATATTCTAATTTTGAAACATAAGTTGCTTGTGCTGTAAATTTGAAATTACAGCATATTGATAATGTTAACAAAACCAGACTTTTTTTTTTTTTTTTTTAACAGGTGGGTATGTGACACGAATCACACAGAACTCTGAGTGGCCGGTTTTACAGCCAGAACTCGCTCATCCACCTCAGCAGACAAAAAATCCCTTTTGGAAGAAACTATCTGGATCAAACCCTTTCTTAGATGACATTGTACACAGCAGCGCAGACAAACACATTTCCAACACATCAAGTGTAAAACCAGACAATGCGAAACATCTTGACACAAATAACGATGACGCCATCAGCACGTCTTCAGATGAAGGCAACGTGGGCAACTTTTTGGAAAACAAACACAAAGTCACCAACAGATCCGGGAGATGGAGGAGCGCTTCGGACATTCTGGATGATGTGGAGAGAAGAGTGCCAAAAAGGGTGGACAGCTTCAAACCGCCCGGGCCAGTGCTGAACCCAGATTTTGAGTGGCTAAAGAACGACAGAGAGGCCTATAAGATGGCCTGGCTGAGCCACAGGCAGCTAACCCGCTCATGTCTGGACTTAAATCTGATGAGCCAGAGCCCCGGATGGGCTCAGACCCAGGCCAGTGGCTTTCAGGTCATCTGCAGGATCGACCATGCGGGAGGCTCGGTACAGCTACCGGACTCAGAGGTTACCATCCATATCCCAGAAGGCCATGTTCCTCCTGGTGAAGTCCAGGAGGTTACACTGAAAGCAATGCTAGACCCTCCTCCTGGACTCAATAACAACTACATGACAACCATGGGTCCACTCATAGAGGTGGTCCTCAGCAACATCAACACAAAGGGGTGTATCTCTCTGGAGATGAAACTGTCTGGAGAGGTGAAGAGTGACGCGTTAAGTCAGGTGATGACCACTGTGGTCGGGGTGGTGTCCAACAAAAGAGAGGGACCTTATCTAAAAGTGGACAACTGTTACATTTACAAGAACATGATGCAGATGAAGCTCCAGGATCTGAAAACACATTTTTATGTGATTGCAGTCGCAGAAGCCTCTGCAATCCAGTCCCCTGCTACATCAGTATGGGATTACCTTGACCGCCAAATCACTGTAGCTGTTTATGGTCCCAGGTACATCCATCCATCATTCAAGGTTGTAATAGTGGTTTGCTGTCATGAGGACGTTCCACCGAAGCTTCCGTTTTCAGATATATGTCAAGGCAACAAAAACCTGCCTCCGCTTGTGTTGCAGCTTTGGGGAAAACATCGGTTTAAACCAGACAAAGTGAACGACCTCCATGTCAGCGTTAGGGTCACAGACTCAGTGTTTAAAATCAAACCTGGGGACAAACTGAAAGAAGTGAGGCAAAGTCGGCTCAAAATAGGGACAGTGTTGCACCTGCCAGTTGCATTATCTTGTGCTGGTAATACAGAAATGACTTCCTTTAAGTTAGATCTACAAGTGAAGGAATCAAACACAGCTACTGCTGCACATTTCCACGTGCCCTCCCCTCCTGCAGCACCCATTCGATCAGAAAAGCGAGTGTCTAGGCAGATAGAAAGGCGGGCTGAAATACCAAGAACATCGCCCATTCCTGAGGAAAGTGTTCCCGATTTCCCCAAATTTGAAGACAAACCTGTGAACCTACAGTGGTATGGTGTAGCCCTGAAGTCAGTTCTCCGTCAGCCACACGTAGACTACCTTCTGGAGTACTTCAAGGGGGACACTGTGGCTCTCCTTTCCAGAGAAACCGTTCGGTCAGTGGGTAACTCAAAAGTAAAGGAGTGGTATATCGGGTTTCTGCGAGGTAGGACTGGTTTGGTTCACTGCAAAAATGTCAAGCTCATAACCAGAGACCAGGTGATTGACTTCACCGGCATTCATGTCACCACAGAGGTTCTATTGGACAACATGACGCTGCCCTTTAAGAAGCTTACTTACATGTACTCTGCCATCCAGACGCTGGTCACTGAGCACATAACCAGCTGGAGAGGTTTTGCCGATGCTTTAGGGTACAGCAACCTGTCGCTGGACACCATTACACGGAGGCACACTGAAACTGAGGCCGATAAGGTGGCCTGTGTTCTGGAAACTCTGAAGGAAGACTGTCACGCTGAGAAGAGCAGGAAAAAGTTTCTGCATGAACTCATGGTGGTAAGTAGAGAAAAATGTACATGCATTTAGCATTTAGCATTTCAATGTTTTTGTCCACATACAAAGAGGAAAATTAACAAATCTCGTAGCACAGTGTAGGCAAATTCACAGGATGATTGGCATACGCACAATCCACCTCTCATGTTTCAGCAGTTTCACAGCCTGTATGCTCTGATTTCATGTGCTTTCCATGGTTTTGCAGTAGCTTATCTCTATGTTTCTCATCCTAGGGCCTGCTTAAGATGGACTCTGTGAAACTAGTGGCTCAGCTGATTCAGAACACAGTCATCCTGTCCACTGCTGTGGAGCTCGGGGTTCGATGGCGGGAGATCGCTGAGAAGATGGGAAAACTCTCCAGTGCTCAGATAGTCGCCTATGAGGCACCACACCGCGGGAAGAGTGGAGAAGTGGGTCCCCAGGTCAGTTTAACGGAAAACACTGACACACCAAGTACAGTAGATGGCACAGATCTGATGGAATTTCTGACGTGAATATGATTTGCATTTTCTTTTACACATCAGTTCACTATTTCCTGTTCTGTTACAGTCAATGTGGAAGCCCGCCTATGACTTCCTGTACTCTTGGAGTCTGCGTTATGGAGACAGCTACAGGGACATGATCCAGGATCTGCACCTGGTCCTGGACAAAATGAAAAACCCTGCCACCAGACAGTGGAGGCAGCTGACTGGTGCCCTCATCGCAGCAAACTGCCTCGATGTCTTTCGAGCCTCCGCGTACCCGAAGAGCTAAACCTTTTGCACATGCACATGCACTCGCAGCGATGACGTCAGCCTCCATGCACTTGGGAAAAACAGAGACAGAGAGGTTTTGTTACACCGCAGGAAGGTTTTGATAAAGATGTTACGTCACTCTTTCTGTTGCCTTATAACTTTTGCTTTGATTCCATACTCATTTTCACTGAGCTGTGAAAGAATGTCACTTCATCTTATAAACAGAAGAAAATGGAGTACAGTTTGTCACTTTTATGTGTGTGTCTGTGTCATTGTAATTTAAAGAAAAAAATCATTTTCGTAGATAATTTTCAGTTTAAAATTTAAATTTAAATTCTTAAATTTAAATCTACAAGAGTTCAGAACTGATGAACTGTATATCAGTAATCTCAACTACTATGTAGAAATGTGTTCAATTTTTTTTATCTCTTTACCTTTGAAAGGTAGATAATTATTAACTCAGATACTTTTCCATTCTTTTAACCATATACCCAGTACATTAAGTGTTTCTGCAAATCCATGTTATCCAAATGGCTCATCAGATCCAATACTTTTCCTATCGGATTATTTCTGCATCTAATTAGATTTTTAATACTGCGCTGGTGTAACCTCTTTAGTGCCTATAAGCCTTTACAAGTTTCCTTACATGATTCCACTAATAAACCTCTTGATCAGTTTAGCCACTCAACTTACCTACAAAGTATATCTTCAGTTCCTTTTTATTAGGATCTGTATCACCATTGTGGAGCTTATTATGTTAGTATGAGTGGGAGTTGCCAGTTGAAATAGTTCTCTGCACCATAGTTTGAGCAGGTCAATGGAGAGTCAGAGAACCAATAAATGTGAACACTGTTGCTAACTAACAACCTCAAGGGTTTTAATACGTTAACTTATATTTACTGTAGACTTGAGCGCTGAAAATGAGGACGTTCTTCCAAAGTTAAACGTGCCTTTTAAGTTTCCTGATGCCAGAAAACAATCAAGAAGCTATTTTACAGTATGTGTATCATAAACTATTATTGTCTTCAATTTTAGTGTATTTGCTATTTTTAAAAAGTTGTTTTTTATTGTAATGTTTTAGATATGTATAAAGCAGATAGTTTCATAAGGTGTCCAATATAACTACTACATATTCATTTTGGAATCATGTTTTTATTGCCAAATGGAAACCTCAGTGTTTAGACTGGTGCCATGTAGAGTACACTGTGCCTTGAGTGACTCAAACTCTAGACTACTATTGATGTATTTGATATTGAAATGAAGATGGATTGCATGAGATATGAATAAATACTACGTGCAGTAAGATATATGATCTGTTTACCTTTTAATAAATGTGTTACTCAGTATAGTGGCTTCTACTAAAATAACAAAGCTAATTCAAAAGAGTGTTGTCTCAATTGGACTGCTACATGTGTTATTGAAATCATGTTTTAAGACTTAACAACATATGCAACATTTGTAATTTTAGCATTTTAGAAGTTTTAAATCTCACCATTGAAACAAATCACATTTCCCTGCAGGGTTTCCATTGATTTTCCCTGAATGTTTGCTTTTCCCTACACTGTTTGTTTAAGCTAGTTTCAGCTAAGAGCTTTGTGTGCCGGTTCTCTATCTAACAGAGAGCACAGAATGCTGAACCGACTTTACTTTGGCTCAATGAAAGCACTTCGGGAAAAGTAAATCAAATAAAGAAAATGGTATCAGGCAACAGAGTGAACTGATTCAATCGCCAACATGAGAGTGATTGTATAAGCTTGTACTTAAGAGATTTTTTTTGTGAGGCCTGATGATAAAGAGTGGAGGATAATTTAGCATGAAGGAGTTTAGCGGGAACATCAAAGATAAAATCAGTGATATGAAATATCAGATCTGCTGTTTATTGAGACGCCAAACAAGAAATTATTTGCATATTACGCACTGAAATAATAAATTCTGTATGAGCATCTGTCTGGTACAACAAAGCGGTCATATCCTTTTTCTTTTATTACCTGCAATGCCTCTTTTACTACATAGACAGCTTGAATTGTGCCACCTCTCATGCAGTAAGAAAAGAAAAATCTGGGAACTGTACCTCATAATTTAGTGTTATGCTCTGTTAAGTGCTTGGAGAAGCATATTTTCCCAATTTTCAGATTAAGCGTATCTTTTTCTGAATGAAACCACAGAGCTTCTGTCGTATTGAGCAAGTCAAAACTTTTTACAAGGTGTAAAGAGCATTAAAATATACCACACACAGAAAATCAAAAAGTTACTTGGTCAGACTGAACTTGAATTAACTGACCTCCGAAACAAATTATTGTACCTGAGTACTAAGCTTTTCATAGTAGACTTTCTCTGGCACATGCACAGCACTGGTCTGTGAGCACTGTACTCGCCGCATACTTAATTTGGGGTCACAGAGAAGGTTCGCTGTTCACTGAAGGATTTTCTGTCAGATTATCCACCTGATGCTTTGACTCACATATATGACTCATCATAGATGAATCAGCAAAGAATGAGTCATGGAACCCGTATCACTGAGTATCAGCACCGAACATTGTTGCTGTTGCTGAGTGCATCCAAAACTATGACCATAATGTAATGTACCTGGTTGCAATGTGAAACATTTACAAATGAGTTATACAAAATCAGAAAACTAGTGGCTCAAAATCTGCAAGAGAGCTAGTGTTTCTCTATATTTCAAATACTAAGGATCACCCATATAAAATGACAGCATTGTTGGGTTAGTACATGTATGGTTTAGTATTGTGTGTTCAGGGTTATGATATATTGTGCTGGATGCTGCCACAACAAGTGACAGCAACAGTAAAATGTAAAATGAGGCATCCAATTTAAAAATGGACACTGCCTTTTTAGGTCCCCATTTTTCAGATGCATTGAGGCATTCAACTTTGTGACTAATGAAATGTGACCACTTTTGTTTTGGGAGCCTTTTATAGCAGCAGACAGAGAGTGAGACTGCAGATAACGGCATGAGCATTCCAGCCGGTCAGAGTCTTCGGAGATATCGCATGTCCTAATGTTAATGTGGTCCGACAATGCAAGCTACAATGCTGTGTGTTGGCATCTTTCACACTGATTCAATCATCAGAACTTGACTAAAAGATTTAGGATAAGTAACATTGATCAGCACGTTCTTCACCTGCTGACCAGCCAGTACTGAGCAACAGACAATGTACTGTATTCTCCTTGACCACAAAATGAGAGAAATGTTACTGGATCACCGGGTTTAACAGCTAATACATAATCATAATAGTACATTCCTAGCTTGTAAACATGAACAGTGACATTGTTTGTATCTCACTGTATCTGGATGATCTTGCAGTGTCAACTATAGTTTCTCTATTGTCTTCACTGACGGAGAAACCTCTGCATGCTGAAATGCTCAACTCAGAGGGTTGGAGAGAGAAGGTTGTGTCGCCCTCTGCTTTTTGAGTGCAAAACTGGTCATCCAAATTAAATAGAAGCAGGTCACATAACTCTCCACTAATTCTTCAAATAGGAGGAACTGGATTTGCACATTAATCTCCATCAGGTGTTCAGATGTTGATGATGTAAAATACTTCAGAATCATTCGCGCTGTCAGTGTTCAATTGTTCTGAAATTAGGATCGCAGTTTTTGTTTTTTTGGTTTTTTTTTACTATCAAGTGAGGTTTTGTTCACCATGATTACAGACAATCTCAATTACTCAGTTCCCATTAGGAGAAAACAATGTTTGCTCATTTTGACTTTTCTGGCATTTACCCTGTCTACACACCAGACATATTAACTCAAACCACAGCAGAGCCACCACGACAATTTGCCTTGAGCAACCATCTTTTTTTTCTTTTTCTTTTTTTTGACATACCACATTTACTGAAGTATGACTCATATTACCATCAGTTTTGCCCACTTCCCAGCAGACCTGTGTTTGTCCTCTTTCCCCACTTCATTTGCAAAAGTGCATTTTTAGTTGTAGAAGGGCTGAATTTGGCATCTTTCCCCTGAACTTTGGACAGATTGCGCTCTTTGAAACTATACGACCAAAAACAGAAAATAGCACAGTCGACACAGACTGCGTGTTTATGTCCACAGCTTCTCCAGACTGGAAACATGGAGCGCGGCTGTTCCTCATAACACATCAACACATTAACACATTGAATGGTCCTTATCACTGATGCTCCTGCCAAATCTGTATCTACACCAAGTCCTGCCATTTAGCGTGTGAATATTTAACTGTGTTGAAGAAAATACGAGTTGAAGTGCCTTCTGTTTCTTGTGGATTCTTCGTAGAGTAAAATGCGACACTGAAAATGTTCTCAGACTTGTACACGCTTAACTTTGTCCCCAACTTCAGCTTTAAAATTCCAGTAATGCATGAAACTAGGCTCACATCCAAGATGCTGAGGTTTGTGCTGCAATGTATGGAGATAGTTTGCATAGCAGGCTTCATGTGTGTTTCCTGGCTTCTTGGCCTTTTCATTCAAGGTAAATATCCACTGTAGACATTTCAAGAAGACGGATCCTATTCATCATCAGAACGATGGACAGGGTGAGACCTCACAAACAAAGCTCACCTCAGCTGCTCAGTCTGCTGTGGTGATCCAGGTGGGATTAAGGAGGGTATGACAGGATTTTTCTGTCAGGATTTTTCTTTAAGAGGGAAAAAAAAATGCTGAATTACTGTTTCATTTGACTCTTATCCCAGGAAACAGCCAAGAAAAACTTTGTCCGCCCGTGCATTTTTTTTTTTCACAGAAATTTGGATGATGCACTAACTGAGAAAATGTTGACCAACTTTCACATTACAGTTGTGCTTTTTACTCTCCTCTCTCCTTAAATGGCTTACATCTTTTCCCAGGAGCGCAACTAAAACGAACGAGTTCAGTGATTTGTGATCTGTTGCTACAAACGCTGAGTTTCATATCATCACACATTCATCACACACTGACAAAATTCTAAAGCACATTTTGTGTTTTCACTCAGAGGTTTCATCTCTAATGAGATATATTGTGTTTTCACTGTGGACCAAAAATAGAAACCACCTCCAAGCATCACAGAACCTGATGCTTTTAATCCAGTGGGTGGCGCCATTGTATTGATGTTGGGTTGGTTTCAGTGCTCGTCCATATTTGTTTATTTGCGTCAACTCTGATGTGTTATTACCAAACAACACCAATTCAGTGATTAAATGATAACATAATATAGTCTCGTCAGGTTGTCCATCTGTCAAAGAAATTACTTCATGCAACAATAACAGAGATAATGATTTTTATGAACTGCTCAGCGCCGTAAACAAATCACAGAAAACAAAAATAAAGTGTACCTTATTTACGTATTGTTTCAAATTTCCACAGTTGTGACTATCAAAGAAATTTGGTGAATATTAAAAATACAAACTGTCTTAAAGAGAAAGGACACCTTACAATAGAACTACAAGCATTTTGGGTCATTTTAAGTATTTTTTTTTCTTTCCTAATGAACAAATTTCAACATGCCGATAGACGTCTAAAATATCCAACCATTCTCCTATAAGAAATCATGCTCAGAGTCCAAACAGAGTCCACTCTGATTTCCGAAGCCAGCAGCCCTGGGAGCCATCCACAAATCACTGTTATGAACAGAAGCATTCCTCTGTCCTCTAGGGTATATAAGGCTTCATTTGGTTTGCCTCCATGATATATGTTAAGGGCAAGAAGTCATTTAGCTTTCAATTTATTAGCCTGGTGATTTATGCATGCTGCAAAGGTAGTGGTGGTGTCTCCTAGCCCACCACCCCCACCATCCTCCACCTTCCACCCTCTTGAGATTGGACACTAATAATTTTGTAATAGATGATGTGAAAGCAGAGAAAGTTCAGCAAGTAGAAGAGTCAGGAAAAAAAGAAAATGGGTTTACTGTTTCTATGGCTGCACTTCATTTATCACTGGTGTTTTAGTCACTCACTCAAGGATTAAATACTGAGACTACAGCAACCTGCTCTAAGGTTAGACTCCATGTGTATTGAGAAAATAAAAGCAATGACAGCACACCCACAGCAAAACTGAAGCTGAAAATCAGAACTGTATTGATCTGATTTAGGTCTAAAAGCTACAATATAAAAGCTGCCTTTCTTCACTGAAACAGCTTTTCAAAATGGGAACTCTTATTTGCATGTTACACACACTAATGCATAACATGGCTGACAACAAAGTCTGTTTTAAAACATCAAAATCAGGGATCTAAACTGAATATGGGAGGTTACATTTCTTCCTGTCTGCAAATCCATATCACAAAAATGGAGCAGTTGTTGTAGTGTGTAAACCTGTAATGGTTTATATGTTTCCAGTTTTAGCTGAAAATGTTTGCGGTGTATGTTACAAGGTGTCGATTTTTGCCCAGAGTTCAATGCCTTTCTTCTGACTAACAGCCTGCTTGGAGCCTCTTCCCATGACCACCGCTGGGAAAGAGGAAGCTCTGTTACCAAATGACTCACAGGGAAAAAAAACAACCTGAAGTGTTTGGCAGCGTTTGGAGCGGCTTTGTGAGTAATCACCATCATCCACATCCTTGGACACCTCACTTTGCTCACACTCTCACTTTTTCCATCAACCAACCCTACAGAAACTGAGTTTCGTCATGGCAGAACTCTGCGATAAAGGAAAATTAGAAGACACAAATAAACCCAGTATTTTTTGATAAACATCTGCATCTGCACCTCAGACCACAATAAAGCCACTGATTTACTGAGATGACTTTGCCTTCAGTGGAATGATGGCAAAGTCTCTCTCCAGTTCCGCTTATGTTAGTAGATGTGTTTGTTTTTGTTGATGTGATCACATCCTATCTTGCGGCAAAAAGTTTTGTCAGGTGTACCATGATGGTGTGGGGGAGGTGCAAAGAGTGTGTCTGCTGACGGGGTCTGATGTACCAACCGTGACACTCCCAGTTCGACAGCGATCTAAAAACCAGATGGAGGAGGACTGGGAATGAGACATGGGAATGTTAAGGATTGCAGCACATCATTTTAAACCATTGGCCTCTGTCTATATTACTCTGAATACTTTTAGAACACCAGTGGTGGAATGAGTATTCAGATCCTTTACTTGAGTAAAAGTGTTACTACGACAACAGAAAAATACATTACAAGTTGAAGTCATGCATTCAGACTCACTGAAGTATTATCAGCAAAAAGTATTTAAATGAATTGCTGTGTTCAGGAGAAAAATGGCGCCTGTGAGTGATCCATTATCATTCATTAGATTATCAGATTGTCAACACTGATGCATCAGCAGCATTTTACTGTAGTAGCTGGTCATAGTGGAAAAAACAAATCTATAATGCTTTATATATAGCTAGGTAGGTTAATGCAGTAGTTCCCAACCTGGGCGTTGGACCCTTTTAAAGGGTCACAAGACAAAGCTGAGTGGTACTGACATGATCGTTTGAAGAGGAAAGATTTAAAAAAAAATGTAGTTCTGGTACACAAATCTGTATTTTTTTAGGACTTTTCTCTAATCTTTCTTTGTTGTACAATATTGGACAATTACCTTTTGCACCTCAAACAGATATTTAATTGAAACCGACTGAGAAGTTCAGAGGGGGAAATCACTTTTGGCAGAACTGCTGACAACTCATTGTCAGACACCAAACACCACAAATAATTCCCTCTGAAATGAGGCGGATTTGTACCTCACTATTGTACTTTTACTTTCCACCACTGTAACGTACCAGACGTATAGTAGTTTCCACCAAAACCACTGCAGCTTGTTCCTATAGTAAATAGCCATTCCTTTCACCAGCTGTTACTTTAAGAATTTCCAGCAGATGGTGAGAACAGCCATAAGCTGCAGGTGTCTACACTTCACAACGGCAAGTAATGTCTTTGACAGACCTGAGCTCCTGAGCTCAGACAGTCCACCTTCACTCTGTCTTGACAGCTCTGTAGGTCATCCCCATACAGAGTGATGTGAAACAATCAGTGCGTTTGTGAGAATAAAAGAAAAAGACTTGACTATACAGTAACTACAGTCTCTCCATCAACCTTTTTTTATTGCTTACGCTTTTCTAAATGGAAAATGCCTTACAGTGATAATCAAGCTGAATGACTTTCCATCTTGAAAAGAGCTGGGTGGTCATGATCGCACAACTTCCACATTGATGAGCAAAAGTAAACAACCCTGAGACAGAGAGAGAGGGGGAAAAAAGAGCTAAATCTACAGTCAGCTGAGATCTGGGAGGGGAGATAAATCCGTCAAAGAAGAGTGTCTTCTTGGCTAATTTCTGTCAACCAAGAGGAAGAACAAGCAGGGTTGAGGGGTTCCCATTCCAAAAACAACATAGCTGGAGAGGTAGCCTATTGTGTCCTGACAGATCGGTCTGACTGAAGGAGGAGGAGGAGGCCGCTTCTAACTGACACTCTGGGAGGAGCAGAGGTGAGCAGAAATCTGGGGGAGATGGGAACACAGCTGTGGTTCAGAGGAGAGTTAGTGTAGTTACTACCTCGCATAATTCAGAGATGACTGCCTGCAAAGGTTGTTTGAGTGTCTTTGAATTTATTACGCTGTATGCTTGTGGGGTTGAATGGTACCTAAATAGACTGAAAAGGGGGGGTGTGGAACGGCAAAATTCTATCTATCTATCTATCTATCTATCTATCTATCTATCTATCTATCTATCTATCTATCTATCTATCTATCT
>JBBMJY010000025.1:12677526-12701452 GCA_037833715.1 Toxotes lorentzi | reverse complement strand
GTGTGTGTGTGTGTGTGTGTGTGTGTGTGTGTGTGTGTGTGTGTGTGTGTGTGTGTGCGTGCGTGTGTGTGTGCGTGGTGTGTATGTGTTTTTCTGGGGAGGGAGGAGGCTCAAAAGAGGGGAGTAGGCCAAACTGAGAAATGGACAAGAATTCATCATTCGGCTATTGGGAGAAAAAAAAGAAATGCATGACACATATGGAGCAAACAACTGTTGAGTCAGACATGACGAGAAGTTGAATTTAAAAAACGAGCTGTCTGCTCCATGAAATCACATTTTACTTTATTCTCCTTTATTTTTTTATTGTATGAAATGTTCCCATATTTTCCCATATTTGCAAATGAATAATTTGCTCTGATATCGTTGTGCGGCTGTTAATAAATGATAATTAGGTATCTGTAACGTTAGTGTATTAAATCTGTAATTTTAATAAGTTATGGAACACATTGTTATTATTATTATTATTAGCAGTAGTAATAGTAGTATTAGTATTAATAATAATAACAATAATACTAACACTAATAATAATAAAACAATAATAATAACGTCATTAATTGATGCTTTTGGTTCTTCACATGGTTTTACCTTGTATTCATGGGCCACTAATTACTATTTGTTTTTTCATTATAAAGTCTCAGGGTTTTGTTACCACACCGCAGTTCAATCACGTGCGCTTCTACAGCTGTCAGGTTAAAGAGGTTGTGCAAAAACTAGATCAGAAGAACAGAATTTTGCCTCTTTTCAAAAATTATTTCAAGTTTTGTTCTGTATAAAGGTTTAAATAAAAATAATAACTATATTTATTACTTTTTGGTTTATAAAATCACTGATTACTTTTTTTTGTTCAAGTGCAGCTCACTTGGAAAAATAACTATGGCGTGATTGATAATCACAGATCTATCTATTAGATCACTGATCTATCTCTCTATCTATCTCTCTATGTATCTATCTGTAACTTCAGTTTGTTTTTATTTTGTTGCTTAAAATCTAAATCTTCATTTCTGAACTGAACAGGAAAGAGCAGGTGCAGACTTTACGGTCACTTCAACAATTTTAAGTGAAGGTCCACATTTTCCATTTTGATTCTCAGTGAGAAATGAAAAGTCCTTCTGTTGGTGATCAAAGCGTTTAAGGCCCACACACACAGTTTAACCCACACCTTTAACAATGCCTCAGAAAGTGAATATTAAACCCAGGAGTAGCAAAGCTACATGGAGACAGCATCGGACAACAGGACTGCACTTGAGGCAAGGAAACAGACCAGAGGCTAAACAGAAACAGACAGCTACACTGCATATCTCCTGCATCTGGGGTCTGCTGATTGTTGAATACATTAGCATCTCTAATGCAGCTCTTTGTTGAGAGGACATTTTATCTGTTACATATGTGAAAAGTCAGATCAATCGCTGTCCACAAAGAAAACTTAAATCAAGTTGAAGGCAGCTTTTTTGTGCACCACAGTTCACATGCATCCACATATCAAACAAAATCTTCAATTTAAGTGTGACTTATAAAATATGGATTAAAGACGGAAAAAAATCTTAATTTTTGGTGCAACATGGGAACTCAGTTATTAGAGTGTGACTTCCTTTTTTATAGCAGCACTGACTTCTTTGCCTGTGATGTGGATGAGAAAAAGATGCAGAAAAAAAAATGCCAGGGGAAATTATTTTGAATAAATAATTAGTTAGAAATATGAATAAATGAACAAAAAAAAAGTTTACGATCCATGATCTTAGTACATCTCGGTGCAGATGGCAGCTGCGAGTACCTGTTGGGACCACTGACCTTTACAGCTGTTGAAAGTGAGCAGCTACCTGCAGCTGTGGATACTTTTTCAGATGACAGCGCCATGAGATCTGACGTCAAATTATGAATAACTGTGTCAGAGGATAAAGGATGGAATTTTATGTTTCAGCCCCCCCTTCCCATCTGTTCGCTGAAGGCTGTGGAGGAACAGAAACGATAGTCTGAGCAACTAAATTTCTCTTTTACTCATTCAGAAAACAACAAAAAAATTCTCTCACTTAAATCAACTTTTTTTTTCCATTATCAGTTATAAAAACTCACCAACACTTCTGTGTGAAAAACTTCACAGATCACACTCTTGGTAATCAACTGTTAGCTCTAGAGAGCTGCCAACTGATAACTGATCAAAGTCACAGTGCAAACACAAGGGAATCTGTCTTTCAAGACTTTTTGTCCCAAATATAAAACATAACCTGGTGTAGAGAATTGAAGATGTGCTTATGCCAGAAAAAAACATTTCCGTGCAGTTTCAGCTGCATTTGATGTTTAAATAACGCCGACACCTGTGATGCACTGACCACTGATTTCTGTAAACATATGAGAATGAAACAGGGAAAGGGATGATTGGTTGTTTGGCTTTGAAAGAATCCGGCAGAAATATAGACTGAATTTTCTTTTTTCGCTGATTTACTGATTACAGCTCATGCTTTCTGACAAACTCAAACTGCATTAATATCTCTTATCTTCCAAACACTGAAGAAAACCTGTTTGGATCACATATTTTTGCATTTAAGAATTTAAATGGACTTGGAGAAAACTGGCAGAAAGAAGACCAAATACAATGAATGAGCTGTCACCTTTCTTTTAGAGAAACACTCATTTGCGAGATTTAAAGATTTTGATCCAGAGCTCACATAACAACATAAGGCTTTTGTCTGAAAAGCTGTGGGACCCTTGAGGTAAATGATCTATATCAGTGTTACAATGTTGTAAAATTATTTCTTGAGATATTTGGATAAAAAGTGAACACAACACACGGAATTGTGCGCCTTCGGCTGTTTGAGAAAACGTTTAATGGGTGCCTTTTTAAATCTGTTTGAAGTCTTGTGAACACACACCATGTTTAAGATGGAAAATTAAAGATTTCAACTGAAAATGTGAAGCCGTAACAGGTCAGTGCTTCATCACAGTGAAAGGCACACTGGTCAGGAAGAGTGACGCCATGATTTCGGCATGCAATCTGATTGTATCCAGGACCAGAAATCTCCTTTCATACATGTCCAAAGGGCACAGCCAAAACGCGCACACCTTGTGTTTAACCTTAGTTGCGTGTGATGTGTGCCACCCAGGCTGCGACAAGACACGGATCAGTGTGTTTTAGAGGAATACACAATGATGTCACAGACAGGAAAAGGCTGGAAAAGGGCTTGGCACCTTTTGGAATTGGCTGGATCCCCATTGGCTCAGCAGAAACACTATAATAATAAACAGGCAATCAGAAGGCAGCGTGAGCGTACACAAAGGCATTGCAAAACTTTGCAGATAATAAAAGCAGATTTTTCACTCCAGGGAGATGATTATTTGTGTTCTTCAGTTGTCCATAAATAGAGGGCCTCTCACAGGAAGTATAAACACACAGATGAAGTGGAGGGCAGTCGAAGTCCAGCGCAATGATTTCAAACATTCCTGTTTATGTTCAATCAAGATGGAATATATATATATATAACTGTAGCCCCAATCTGAGCAGAAATACAAAGGATTATTTTCTGAGGGAAGAGGGAAAAAGAATCCCTCACTATAGAATGTAAACTGTTTGATGAGTGTTTCAGTCAGTTTGGAAACTGAGCCACATATCCAGTAAATCTTACAGTGCACATACATTCACAAAAATAAAAGTCCCAATACACTGTGAAAATTTAAAACCTATTTACATTATTATAAATTCAATACTATTATATTATAACAGCATGTGTGAATCTTGTTTAAATATAAAAGTTATTAGAAACCTATTCAAAGCAGTCTCTTATTGGATGTGAATAGAGTCAGAGCACAATTTGTCCCTTATTGAGTCTCTGAGTGAAACATGCAGTCATTGTGTATTGCCTGGGGGTTATTAGGGCTCTAATGATGCAGAGTCCCTGCTCCTGCCCCTAAGGGCACCCCACTCCCTGGGTATTAATCCCATTGACTTCATTAACCTGCCGGCCCACCATTCTCACCAACACCGGGACTCTGTGGTGATAATTGATGTGGTGTTACCTAGAGTTACAATGATCTCCTTATTCCTCCTGCACAATCTCAAACACTTTGTTCGTATCAGCTTTAGTAAATTCTTGGCATGTGGGGGTATTTGGTGGAAGCAGAGAAACATGACTACAAAATATTGTCCTAATACAGACTGGTCGTTTGTCATTTTTGTCAAATAAAGGGTACACACTGTACACAGCAAACCAACTCTGCACACATTTTGCAGTCAATACAATGTTTAGTAAAAATGTAGCAATTAATGAAAACTGGTTGTTGAGGGGCTTGTCACTCACGAAGGTGTTAGTCAAAACCAAACCAGATCAATGGACTTGCATGCTGTAAAGAAAATATCTTTCATGGGAACTGAAGAGAGCCTTTGCGTCTTTAGTTTCACAACAAAAGCCCCCAGAATAAAATAAAGAGCTATAATGAAAGAAAGTGCTTAAAATCAAATCTAGCACTGACTAATTTCTAGATCTGCCAGATGACACAAGCACAAGTTTACACAACCAACTGTTGTGTGTATAGGTTTAATTTATTTTTGAGAAACTGTATTGTGTTGAAACACTTGTTAAATCATCTTGTCCTCTCTACAAGTTCCTGAGTAGTAAACAGCATCAACATCAAATTTGTATTGTTTTAGGCAAGCTGTCACCTGTCTTTAATCTTCTATAGAAGTCGTGACTCATCGTGTATTTCTTCACCTCCCAGCAGGAGCGTCGGTGCAGGAGGCTGACTCTTCACACGTGGCGTCAGGATCCTTCGGTCCACCGACAGAGGAGTCACCTGATCAGACGACTGAGACAGTGACATCAAGGGCAACAACAGTAACAATATGTTAAGCAAGTGTTTGTGTATCATCAGCTCTGATTGGTTTTGTGGTTGTTTAGCTGATAACAGCAAGGGTTTATGCTAATTACTGAAAAGCAATTTGTCAAAGTGAGATGTCTTTTCCTGATAACTTGTACTGTAATTATGTGTTATCAGGTTGTATAAAAACTCCAAAACACACACAAAAACAAAACACCAATTTGTAAGTCATGAGTTGCTAATCTTGATCAAGCAAATTACTACTTAGTTTAGAATTTTTTTTTACAATACTATAAGTAATACTAATATAAATGAAGCAGAGTGAATAAATAAAGCAGAAAATGATATACAATTTAAATGTTCATATATACAGAAAGCAGTGAGTAAGTCTGTGAACTTGAAGGTGAAAAACTGCAAATGTTGCAGCACAGGTATAACACTGTCTGAGCTGTTATTAGGCATAAACTCCTAACAATGGCATGTGCCTATTTATACACTGGTTCCTGCAGGAGAGAGCCCATTAAGAACCCACTGATAATCTCTGTGTAGGACAACATGAACCTCATCTTATCTCCTGCATCTCCATGTCATCAGGGTGCTGGCTTCGTCCTCCACAACAGAGGACTGGCTGTTTGTGACCTTAGTGCTAAATCAAGTTCAAAGAGGACCACTGGTGTTTGGCAGATAGTTTTACATGAGGGCAGAGGAAGAACAGTGTGTTTGGTCAACCTCTGGCTCCCCCTTTGATTCGCAGCTCTCTGTGACCCCTGGCAGAGAGTGACACCACTTAAGGCCATTCATTCAGTCACACTGGTCGGTCTGATAAGATCTGGGTGATAACTGACTTTACTTTCAGTCTCTGTGAAGTTAACCAAATTATTTTTACTAGTTAGCATTTTAACATAAAGATTCCATCCTCTCTTTTTTTTTTTCATGTACGGTTGCACATCAGGAAAATGCTTTGGCAATATCACAAAGAACAGCCCCACTCAAGTAAAAGACGGAAATTAGATTAGAGAAATGTTATATGAAACAGTGACCGTGAGAGGTTGGATTCCTGAGGACTGAAAAAGTCTTTCACTCAGGCCTTTATTAATTACAGCACAGTTTAAGTTATATGACTGCTAACAAGTTGAAGTCATTGTAGACAAAAGAACCGAATAGATATGTTTTATTTTTGCTCCAAATGCTGAGAGTTTGTTTGAGTTTCATTCCATTTATACCTGCAACATCACTACTGCACAACTGTATAAAAATCATGTTTATGACTTCAGTGGTTGGCACAGGTTATGTGTCTTTTTGTTTTTATCCCACGGATAGAAAAGAGGAAATGAAGCTTAAATCACTGATGCAATGAATCAAATCTGAGTTTATCGTTTGGAAAGACCTGCTTTGGTGCAGCTGATTGGCAGTCACTCACTTTTCCCTTTTTAAAATATATGAACAAGATGTCAGAACCACAGTATCTACTGTGTGAAAGCAGCAGTTTAGTCTGGGCCATGTTCTGCTGTTTTTGAACCAAATAGTCTGGTACCAGCGCACATTATCCAAGAGCAAAGAAATACATGTGGCACATTAACTTTCTACGGACGGCGTCTGAACATGACTGGAAACCCATCAGGAAAAACAGCGCTGTGTTTATTTTGTATTACAAGTGTATTATCACATTATAAGAATGAATAATGTATTGTGATTAGGCTGCTGTTTTCTCAGGACAAAACTCAGAGCATTAATAAAATTATTATTATGAAGCAGGACAATGGTGGATTATTTTCACAATGTATGTAGGTTTCTTCTGGTGCTTTTTATGGTTGATGTTTCAAAGAAAAAAATAAAGCAACAAATAATAAAAAAAATCGTGCAAAGTTAGCGAGACAGCTGAAAAAAAAGTGTGATCTATTAGTGTGAAGAGGCTCCTTATAGTAACCTTGACAAAATCCTGCAAAAAAATCAGAGTTTCGTCCATCCTTGATAACATATGTTTAAGTAAGTAATTCAAGAAATGTTTAACAAAAGAAATGGCTGCCAAAGTATTAGATGTCTTGCAGTGAGTCACCTTTTCTCACACACACATATACGCTTGCTCTGTTGTATTCATATTATGTGTTATTTTGGTTCATTTCCCTGACCTTTAACACTTGCCCCAGAGAGATGCAAATGCCCAAAGAACATAATGGCTCCCTTCCTGTGTAAAAACTAGGCCGTAAAGGAAGATAATTAGGGTTGTCATGACAACAGGATCCAGCAGGCTGACGGTGCCGTGTTCACTTGCAGAACTTCAAACAGTATCAAAGCTCCACCAGGGCTGGTGCACGAGCTCTGGTTTGAATTAGGGACCGACTTCCACAGTCTCTCGTCAAATTCAAGATCAATATGGAACACCCCCTTCAAAAAAGGAAAAAACGGAGAAAAGGGCCCAGCTAGTCCCAGTCCAAGAGATCTGGATTTCATTAGAGACAATTATCTTATCTGTTTCATCTCAATGCTGCCCCAAGGGTTGGCAGGCAGACCAGAGGGCTCTTTGCAGTTTGAGAAAGCCTGCAGCCAGCCAGAGGCCTGTGGATCAGGTCATTAAAACACTCCTGCCCCTGCTGCTAGTGATAAAATATTTTCATGCTTTTGTAAATAGATTTTCTTCTTTCAACCCCACAGGACACAAAAAACACAACTTTTCTTCTCTGCATATCCCAGGATAAGGATGCCCTAAATTTTGAGAAGAGTCAGCCAAAACATTGTTAGTTTTGCTCTTAGGTGAAGCTACGTGAGCGTTTCTGTACTTCTGTAGATGTACTTCAACGTCAACATGGAGCCCGGTTGCTCCGGTGCCCTGTCGGTTTGTTAAGGCTGGTGTCAGGGCTTTTGGCAGGGGCACCTGTCAAAGCAGCATGTAAAGTACAGCTACACTCTTAACTGTGCTACTCTTTGCTGAAAGATAGGAAAACTCAGCTCCAGACATAATATCGGATAGTTATGATCCGCAGTAGGAATAGTTCAACATTTTGAGAAATACACTTATTTGGTTTCTGGATGAGAATTAGATGAGAAGGCCGATACTGCTCTCACATCCCTCTCTTTGATGTGCAGCTGATGCCAGGAGACGCTTAGCTTAGCTTAGCTTAGCTTAGCTTAGCTTAGCTTAGCACAAAGACTGGAAACCTCTGTTTCCAGTCTTTGAAACAGCTAGCCTGGCTCTGTCCAAAGGTAACAAAACCCACTTGGCAGCACCTCTAAAGTCAACCCTGTCGCCCAGCAATCACATTTATATATATATAACTCATTTGTAACAGCAAATTTTTTTGAAAGGAACGTTTGTGTTGTGTGATTATATTGCAGGTTACTTTTTTAATCAGCATAATAAGGAAATTCTGTTAATTAATCTGGCAAGTCACAAAAATTTTCTCATTCTCTCTGATAATCATTCATTGACAATGCATTTGTGGAAACTAAAGCATTGTTAAAGTTTTTGTGGTTATGTTAATGCTCTCACAGCATTTGATTAAGGTTTAGAGAAAGACTGTGGTCTTGGTTTTACACTGAAATTGACTTTAGTGACTTAAATCATGAGACATGTCATGTTCACTTAATTAACATTTAAACGAAACAACAGTAAAAATTACACATTGTGGCTTTATATGGGATTACGTGAGGGGACTGTTTCTTGGCCAGGCACAGTCATTTTCTGGTCTCTGGTGGTGACCTGACGACTTTATTGGTGGCAGCAAGACTCCAAGAAAGGCAACGCGCCCAGCAAAGAAAAAAAAAACAAAACGTCAAACGTTTTACTCTTCAGTTTTTCTACGGATTAAAAAAAATCAGACATAATATGGTGATTACTGAGCTTTGGAGGGACTGGTAAGTGGACAAATGTGGACTAGCTGTTTCCAGTCTTTATGATACTGTATGTAAAGCTGCCATACGTGAGCAGAGTAGGATTGATTTTCTCATCTCTCACCAAAATTTCTTTCATCAAAATGTCAAGCATGGCTTAGGCCCTGATGACCAGCTCTTGATCTCTTTGAGAGGGCAGAAAGGACAGTTTAGGTAATCTGGTACAGTATGGCTCAGAAAATAGTTGCTTATGGAGGGATGGCCTATGTGAGGGGGGGTGGTGGCAAAAGAGCAGAGAGGGATATGAGGCCCATGCAAGACCTGGAGCTGAAATTGAGAACCTTCCTCATCAGGGGTTAGGGATCGTGGGCAGAGACTTCCCTTCATCACAGCCAGGCTAGGAAATGCAGAGGACAGCATGGGTCAACTAAGACAGCCCGCTGTGTGCTGTTACCATGGCAAACATCCCAAGGGCCAAAGAAAATAGATGACAAGTACAATAATATGAGGTGTAATCATGAAGGTCAGTTGCCTGCAATGCTTTTGCCTTCACTCTCAAGGCCCTATATTCTCCAAAATTTAAAAAAAAAAAAAAAAAAGTTGGTGTACTTTTAGGGAAAATTACTCAGTAATGTGGTAATTTTTCCTCCATGCCTCTAGAACTCAGGAAACCTTGAAGGACATGCTCTAGAGACTCTCCATGAGCAGCCATTGAGAGATTCCAGTCCACTTCCACTGCGAGATATTGACTTTCCGGTTCTTTGTACTTGGTGCCCTGCAGATGGAATCTAGCATCCTCTTTAAGGGGAAATTTTATGACTTATTAACTGTCAACAGTTCATAACCTCCAAGGAGCTATTAAGCTTTCTCCTGTGGCCACAACAGAAATGCCAGTGTTTGATTTGGACTGGATAGATATTTGACTGTTTTTGCACTCCTCCGCCCTGCATGCAAGTGCAACAAAATACTCGAAATCGGCTTCAACATCAGATCAGTGTGTCAAGATAAGGATAATGATGTGTTCACTGTGGTTTGAAATTACAGAAGGCAGAGTGTGGATTTATTGTCTGAGAACGTACCTAATCACAACAGAGAAAACACATCGTGGAGACAAATCAAGCAACAAAGAACGTTTAGTGATGATCCCAGTCCCATTTTATCACCAATAAGCCATGGAGTCTAAACAGGATAGTGATATCTTTTTTTTTTTTTCCTATAATTTAATAGTTCTCCTCACAGCTGCAGGTGAAGAACTGCAACATTCTCCTCATCTGAGAACTAAAATTGCTTTTCTTTTCTTCTTTTTTATACATTGAGCCATATCATGGTTATATTTGCACTTGAGAAATGGTGTCAGCAGTGTGACTAAATCATTTATCACCAGCCAAAAACAACCGAGATGAATAATTGAGTCCAGATGTAGCTGATTCCAGCTAGATACCAGAGTTCATTTCCTCTCTGTTCTTTGTAAGACAACCTATTACACCTCCCAGGCAGCTGCCGGGTATACTGGCCCAGCCTGAATATCAACACTCCTCAGGTGTCTGTGCAAGAATCACACAACACACACGAATGCTAGGCCCCTATTTTTTAAGTCCTATACTCCACAGTTTTGAATACAGGGGGATGTGTGTTTGTGCAACTGTGTGTTTTATTTTATTTTATTTATTTTTTTTTTTTTTTATTTTACCAGTCATGGTATGTAACCAAGATCTGTGCTTAAGTGTAATTTTGAGTTACTTGTACTTTGAATATGTCCATCTTATGCTATTTTACACTTCTATTCTTCTACATTTCAGATGTAAATATTGTACTTTTTATTCAACTGCATGTTTTTGACAGGTGTAGTCGCATGTTTTTTTGAATTTGAATTGACATTTTACATACAAAATGTACAATCAGACATGATGCATTCGTACAAATTAAACTGTTCAGCAGTGTATAAAGCAGTTCAAATTTGTCCCACATCAGTTAAAACATAAAAACGCTGTTTACACCTTACATAAGTAACAGTAACTTCATAATATACTATAAAACTCTGAAAAAATAATACTTTTCATAACTAATGTACATTTTGCTGTATTTTTAATTGTGTAAGAATTTAATTTAATGCAGGACTTTTACTTCTAATGGTGTGTTTTTACAAATGCTGTTTTGCTACTTTTACTCAAGTCAACAATCTCAATTTTACCACTGCGATAACTAACTTCTAACTAACTAACTAACTAGCTTTGTATCAGCAACGCTTAAACTGTATTCTGCCAGAAGGTGTGGCGTGGTTTTCAGACAGGGAGCATGTTCACGTATGTTACACAGTTACTGTAAAATGAAATATAAAATACAAAGGCTACGAACAGGGACACACACGCACATACACTTGCATGCAGTAGCAGTTCCCATGTTTATTTTGTACGTTAAAAGATCTGGGAGGCCATAACTCTCCATCTGCCTTAAAAGCGTTCTCTTCCGGCCCTTTGGGCCCATGTGGTAGTAATTAAGTTCTCTGGCTCGGCCATGCAGGTGACTGACACTGAGTGACCACTCCTCAGCACCCATGCATGTGCTAATGAAGCAGAGTTTCCTGGTTGTTCTTTTTCTTTTCTTTTTTTTTTTTTTTTTAAGACTGAAATATTGAGATATTCTGTTTTGTTTTCAGTTGCCTCCCCCGAGTGTTAGACCGCACTGACAGTCACCAGTTATAAAATTTACTGTATCTGCTGAATGTTTTAGCAACTTGAACACTGGTATTTTCTCTTTTTTTCCCCAGGAAAACCTGGTTATGCTCAGATTTAGAGCAAAATGAAGCATTTGCAGGTGGGACCGACTCTGCTGTCTTTCAAACTGAGCTATGTTAATCATGTTCTCACTGAAATCTGTATCCATCCATTTCAGCATGGATTGCATGTCAGTTTCAAAACAAATAAACACCAGCAGAGGAGGTTTCTGTGGACAAAATCAATCTGTGGAGGGATGTCAGGATTGTTTGGAAGGAAAGGTAAATAGTGAAGTGGAGTGGCCTACAGACTTTAATGTAGTGTTTACACTGTAATTAGTCTTTGCAGAATGAGATTCCTGACAGAGGGTCTGAAACGGCGTGGCATGGTAAAATAAACTCTAAACAGCGCTGCTTCAAGACATCCTCCATGGACCATAAACCAAGACAGCCTCCACAGACTACAACCACCCCTCTCTAATTTTCAAAATGGGTGGTCGGATTTTTTTTGCTCTCGCTCATTCTTTGTCTTTCTTTTTCTCCTTTTCCAAAACAGTCTTATGTTCTCCGTCTGTTTATACCTCTCATTCGCCCAGCTTCTTCGCATTTGCATTTTCCCTCCGTTTTTGTTTTGTTCTTCTCAGTGTTTGTCCCTCAACTTCCTGCTGACTCCCATCCAGAGTGAACCCAGGTTTCAGCTTCAACTTCCAGCTCTCTGCAGGCCCCTCCGGACTCCGAGTTGATGACACAGTCTACAGCCATGCGTGCAGAAGGGGGGACGACTGGGGCTCATTCAGAACTGTGTCACTGTCCACCTGAGCAAACAGAGAGTCTTGGGGAAGCAGAGAAAGGGAGAGGGGCGGGGGAGAAACTGGTAGGGAGACTAGGAACCAATTGGTGAGGGAGGGCTGGCAGAGCGACAGCCAGTGTACAATAACATTAGTCTTCCGCTTTGGCCCAAGTGAGCGCTCCTTCTGGACCCATCTCTGCCTCAACGTTTCTTCTTATTCTTTTTTTCCCCCCTTCTTCTCTTTTTCTTGCATGCAGCTCCCTCCAATGGAAACACATTCCTGTCATGCCTCACTGCGGTTCCCTGTTTAGATTTCTCATTACAAACAGCATTACACGCATGGGCTGGAGCTGGTCGGAGCACAAGCCAGGGAGAGGCCGGGGACCTCGGCCCTCCGCAGCCTCCAAGAGAAAGATGAAGGAGCTGGGTCTATCTCATGGAGACACAAAACCCAAAATCACAGATATTAGCTTTTTACATCCACTAGTTCTGAGGGAAAGAGAAAATGAGCCGTAATATCACTCCATCATCAGAGGAAAATGGTTTTTGCAAACTGAACTTGCACTGAACTCAAACATTCTGTAGCTGCCTTCTCTTGTTGCTAAACTTCAAATAAAACCAAATAGAAACCTTGGGAAATTTCAAAATCTTTCCTTTGATATTAAACTGTCATGAGACCTGCCAGTCCATCTTTTGATTTTGAAATTTCCCTGTTATGTTGGGAGATGACGAACCCCCAATTTCCCTCTAGACGATTTATGATTATGAAGTGGAGCTGCCTCACAGGATACCAGAACTTTATGGAAAGCAGACCTCCTTCTTTCTCCCCGCACTCTCTCATCTCAGTCCAAGTGCAGCACCAGAGGACCAGGGGCTGCCATGACTCCCCAGGCTGTCTGGGTATTGTTGACTGACACCTGACGGCGTCTATTAGTGTGAAAAACTGGGGTTACAACACAGACTACCTGTGCATAAATAAAGCTGAAGGGGAGCAGGGTATAGCAACAACCACTTGAGAACTGCTTGCTTTTTTTTTGTATTGCTGATGTGATAAGAGATTTTCCTCACATGGCAGCCAATCAAATAAGCAATGACCTAAACATGTGACTCGCAGTGGGTTCCAGCCAATATAGAACCAAAAAGTGGTTTCCTGTTTTAATTAGGTTTCCACCTGAATCTTTTCCAAAGCCCCACACACAGAGAGTCACAAAGTAAATAAGCGTTCTGATTTTTTTTACCACTTTGTAGAGAAAACATTCGAGGGCAGTCGTGATGTGTTACTACCCATCTTCTCGTGCCAGAGGGAGCTTCACAGACAATCTGCTATCAATTTCTTCAAATCCATGGAATCACACCCTGTTCTGCAGCCAAGTTATAAGTGATAACAGTGGACAAGGTCTTTTGAAGATACAATGAGGACATTCTTTTTACATGTCTTTCATGTACAGATGAAGTCATTTATTTACAGTAATATTTATGTTCTCTTTTTATCTCAGGTAGAACAAGAAGATTTATTTATGGAGCTGAAGATGTGTTGAGATGATGAACTATGAAATCAAGTGCTTTTCTCTCATAGAGTTGTGTGACTCAGCGCAATAAACAGGCTGCATATTTTAACTTCTTCATATGTGGTTATCTGTGCTACAAAGCATAACTCCGCAAGAACTCCCTCATGAGATGTAATGTTTTTATCATAAGCGACTGATGGGAAACCTAGAGTTAAAACACAGGTGATGTGTGCCCAGTCTGTTAGAGATATGATCAGGCTTTATTTTTTTAACCACACAAATTCAAATAAATATTAATAAAAACAAAACAGAAAAAAAATTCTCATCCCCAGTTCTTTTTTTTTTTCTTAATGGTTGGAAACGATTTGAAGACATCTGATTTTGCTTGGGCCAATACAGTAGCCAAAGTCAAAATACAGTGAGTTGTGACTTGACATAAGAAATGTTTTGATTTTTTTTTTTTTTTTGTTAAAGAAAAAGTGAGTGTTGGAAAATACACTTATTCAAAGTTGAAGGTTCAAGATTCAGTACATAAACACATGGAGATGGCAGTGCAGCGCAGAAAATAAATACCATAATAATTCCATCAGAAAACCTTGGGGGAGAAAACTGTTTATTAAGAGAGATGCTAATTGACATTTTTGGAGCAAGTTAGATAAAAAATATTGATGGCACTTTCATGTCTGCAAGCCACGCTAAAAATGAAGCATCCAGTTAGCTTAGCTTAGCACAAAGACTGGAGAGAGAGAACTCCCCTGGCTCCAAAAGTCAAATCCACCTACCAGCACCTCTGCCACACTGAACAAGCAAGCCATGACATGTTAATTAGTGAACTTCAGAGGTGCTGTTTCTAGTCTTTGTACTAAGCCAAGATAACCAGCTACTGTTAACCTCACATTGAACACACAGATTAAAGAGTGGTATTGATTTTCTCACCTCTGGACAAGAAAGCAAATAAGCGCATTTCCCTTTCCTTTGAGTCCACTCACTAAAATTTAAAACTGTGCATTGTACAAATGCGCTAAACACTGGAGTAATATTTGAGGTTTATTTTCACTTACTAATAAAGTGGCTTGGGAGGAAATTCCCCCAAAGAATGCAAGCTGTCCAACTTTGTGTCCAGAAGCCAGAGCTCAGACCGGGAATGAGAGAAAGTCAAGGCCACCTGTTTCCCCACTCACTTCTACTACACTCTTGGCATAATGCAGGCTTGTTCATGGCAGATTAACACCAGGCCATGAGGTGGCAGTGCCAGCTGAACTTCAAAACATGAGGGGAACTGCCATTAACCTCAGTGTGCCACAATTTGCGGCATCCTATGCATTTAAATCACATGATCCCCCTCCTGTCGATGGTGATTTCCCACTTTGTCAAAAGAAATGCTCTATCACGACTTTTAGCACCAGCGTGGGCACACATTCCCATCTGGTCGGGTAACACATTCTTACATTACATTAGTAGTGTGTTATGTTCAGTCAACAACATGCCTACACTGTGCTGTTCTGTTAAAGCTGTGATGTAGCACCGTGGATCTGTCACAGTGCTGTTTCACAGTCTGGCCTCTACCCAAACCAGTCACACAACATGACATTGTGTAGTTCATTCCTCATTATGAACTATGTGAGTTACAGAGCAACTCTCCAGGGCACGTCAAGGCCGTACTGACTTCTAAAACTTTTCTGAGCTCATATACTGTGCAGAAACTTTCACTCAGAACCGTTCATGGTCCCTCAGGATGCCACAGTGGTTTCACACAGCAAAGATGAACAGCTTTTGCCAAACTGAAGCATAATTTAAATATGTGGCTGCCTTAATTTGATTTTTCTCCTAGAAGAACAGACCTATAATGAATTCCATCCATCAGGTCGTGCTTTCAGTTGAAAACTCTAAACTCTAAACATTAAACGAGGTTGCGAGCTGTGCTGATTAAGACTGGTTCAATTTGAAATCTGAACACAAGGTCCAACTTACTTGTTGCTGCCTCAACTTTTAGCAGCACCTCGTGGCCCTCGTGGTCTAGTTGTTATCACAGAGAAAGGCCATGAGATGTGGCTGAAAGCTAGTAAGCTAAACCTAACCTAAAACAAGTAAGCTAAACCTTGTGTTGATTATTTTTTGTCAGAATGATTTGAATTTGAGCAAACTGTTGTGACAAAAAAAAAATGCACTGGAGTATGAATTTTACATCATAGCGGTAAATTTAACATGGGACAGCCCATAGCAGACATCAGGCATGTCCTCTTTTCAGTGCCTTTGAGTGATGACGTTATTTGGAAATTGCACAGATGAGCGAACATGGCAGCAGCAACATTAATGGAGCTTGGAGCCCTGCTTTTCCCACTGTCTCCGACCTGCTACTCCGTTGCACCAACACGTGCCTCATGTATCCATGCACAGATGTTTCCCTCAGAGATTTGCCTGTGATACAGTGTATAGTGTGAAGGACAATCAACTCCCTTCCATGCAGATGCCTCTGGGACCTTTTCAGGGGCCCTCATTTTACTCTCTCAATATATAGTGATAATGAGAGAGCCCTTAAATCCTCCTTGAAAAATATTTCCCTGGAGCAATGCTCCTTCATGCTGCATTCCTCATACCATGCTATCTTGAGTCTTAAATCTCCTGCAATATCTTCAAATGTAGAACTGAACCACAGGATAGGAGATTTGTCATGCCCTCCGTAACATGGACAAAGTGTTGTATGTACATTTGCCGAATGATCATTTATTTGAACGATTATAAACTTGTAATTTAGTGGTTCGAATTTGATGTAGACCAAATATTTTTTCAAGAACAATTTTCCTTTCAAGAGTGAGGTTATTATCTGGTGTTTCACTCGGGCCGTTATTACTGGCTTTCTGCGTTTCCCTTATGATTATGTCCCCAGTTAATTCATAGCATTTCAAATGCCATATAGATCATAAGAAAAACCCCAGTGGTACATGGTCAGAAGCCACAAATGGCAAAATTTTGGAAGTACTGAGCGGGAGCTCGAAATGGTCTCTTGGCATGGGCTTGGAGAAGAAATCACAACTCTTACGAGCCCTCGGGGTGTCATTTTGCCTGGCGGTGCATTCAGGCAACACTTACAAACACGTCCTGTCCAACTAGCTGAAGAGTGGCAGACTTGCTTTATGGGCTCTGGACTGGATGGTGTGAGGGAGGTAGGCACGTAAAAGTGCCTAGTCACAGGAATCAAAGGGAGGAGACGGCATCCCAGGGACTCTGGAGCCCCACAGATGGGATTCTCCCAGACAGGAGAGGCCAAGTTTGCCGGTCCCCATCCCCTAAGCAGAGAGGCCACTTCCCTGGGCCACTGTGGTTCCTCAGTATCACCTATCAGCCAGGTCAATCAGTGGCTGAGATAAAGCAGTTCCTCAGGGCAGATGGTCTTTGAACACAGCAGGGGGATAACTCCCCCTGGTCTCTTATCTCATTAAACTTGAAAAGGTATATTAATCCTTGAAAGGCTAAGATAACAGTATGGATGACACTAGACAGAAAGACTGACAGTAATATAAACACTATCTATGTTGGGTCATCAATGTCTCATCTCAGGAGACAAGAGGAAAAACATGTAGAATTCTTCCCCTGCTCTTGAAAGGACATTTTTTTGAAAATGTTGTGGGCTAGGTTGTTTTACATGATGAAATCACAAGTGTTACTACACAAAACAACACATTTTCCATTTAAAAAATGAACAGTTCTTTAAAATGCTCACTGAATAAATCATGCTTTACTTTTGAAATGCAGTTTTAGATGTATTAATCTCATAAAGCATATGATTTAATGTTCAATGACAGGCACACAGGCCATCAAAGAAGGAAATCTTGGCTTCACAGACGACATAGGCCGCAAAGAATCTGACATCAGTCCTTTTTTTTCCCCCTCCTTTTTAGTTTTTTGAGGTGCACTTTTTCACATCAACACACAAAACAGTCTCCTCCATTTGCTGCCAGTGCTGCACTGTCCTACACCTCGAGCATGGTTAACAACACATGGAAAGAAAAACACCACGTTGCACTGCGAGATGCCAGATTCATACAAATCTTGACATGCACACAAGAAAACTGGAAAATTTTCCTTTATGCGCTGTTTTAGCCCTTTGTCATCTTCAACTTTGGTGGGCAAGGCTTGAAATGGTAAAAGTTCACATCACAAATGACGCCCCCCTTTACCTCAGCTTATAAAGTAAACACCGTTATATACCATGTCGAACTCTAATGTAAGAAAAATGATGAAAAACCCAAACTAATTTGACTTGTTAACAGCTAACATCCAACAAATCCTTCATTGCAGCTTTGTGGCATAAATATCATTTAGCCCCAGTGCACATGAAATGAGAGGTGCAGATGTGGTCGTCATCAGGCTAGTTGATTAAAATGAGGTGAAAGTTCAGGTTTCATTCCTACCTGTTGATTGCTGGCATGTCAGGTGCTGCTGGATCACCAGGTAGATGAAGAAGAGGAAGATGAGAAGGCATCTGACCTCCTGGGTCCCTTTAAAATATACAGTTAAAAAAAACAAAAAACAGTGTAAGCGAGTTACTGTATCGAGCCATGGTTATTTATTCATTCAACCTCTGTTCCTGCTTACAATTATCTAAGGTCTGCGTTTCATAGACGGAGGAAACTAGCACATTAGGTGTCCTTTTGCACTATACAAATACATTTAATTCTGTTTGTAATTCTTAAGAAGATCCATAAAGCATGTATGATGATTCAAAAACATAGTAACACAATAATAGCATCGAACACTGTTCATACATTGATCCATTAGGTTTTTATAACAAATGTACAGGTTTGAGACCTCTGTCACACCCACCACATGAACGAAAACAGCTCTCAAAGGCTGCAGCATTTTGAGCTAAAACTAAAAAAAGTATTGAAACAGTCCACTTCAATAAAGCAGGACTTAGAAATGTCTTGGAACACGAGCACAAAAAAGTACTGATCCACAACAGGTTGATACAGTTTAGAGGAAGTCATCAGTTCAAGTCATGCAAACTCCGCACAGAAGAGCCTGTTCGAACCTGGAACCCTCTTGCGGTGAGGCGACAGTGCTAATCACTGCACCACCATGCCGCCCATTAAGGTTCTTTATTTCCTGTTGAAGTGCAAGGACCTGATTCCTAACTCTGACCTGTCTAGGGGTCCTCCTGTTGTGAGGCATGGAGGTAGGACTTGACATCTTTGTAGGTGGCAGAATCAGGTTTAAAGAGATCTTCTATCTATATAGTGGCATCATCCAAATGTTCCAACTTCCTCTTCTTTTTTTGACAGTTGACATTTGTGCTAAGTGTGAAAGTCATCCCTCAAATGGTTCTTATGATATCGCATTACCATGCAAAACATAAATATGGTCATAGTGACCTTGCCCTTTGACCTCCAAACTCCTTTCAGATCTGCCTTGAGTCACAGTCAACATTTGGACAAAGTTTGACACAGAGTGTTCTTGAGATATCGCGCGTAGAAGAATCCGGGACGGACGGACAACTCCAAAACATAATGCCTCTGGCCTTGGCTATTGCTGGCGCGGAGGCATAAAATCATCCACACACAAGAAAAATTCAGAAACAAACTCAAAAGCAAACACAGGGATTCTTACTGGTTGAACCAGGCAATGGAGGTAATTCCAAAGGGGTAACACAAGGATCAACATGGGCAGGATCCAGGCACAAACAGACTGAGGCTTGACAAGAGATGAGCTGACGAAGACACAGGGTAGAGAGGAGACTTGTACACACTGGGGTAAATTGGCAACAGGTGATTCACATTAGGGCGGGGCAGACAATCAACAAAGGTAGGAAACCAGACAAAGACAGGAAGTGATCTGACAACAGATACATAAGGACCAGGGCTTCAAAATAAAACAGGAAATGTAGAACAAAACTCAAGAGACCAAAACAAGAGTAACATGACTTCAAAATAAAAACAGGAACTACTAAACAAAGCTCAGGAAACCATATCAAGAGTTCTCAAAAGTCTAAAAGGTCCATTAAGAGTTTAACAAAAATCCAAAAGACTTCAAAAACTCACCATGGGTTGAATATACCAAAAGGGTCCAACAAAAGAATCCGAAAGTCCAACACAAAGTTCAGAACAGCCACCCTCAGGGCTGATCATAACAGGATCTGCATTGTTAAAGATGTTTACACTGCTAACACAGTCAGGAAGCGCACTTATGTGTCATTATAGGTAATTTCAAACAACAGTGGAAATATGCATTGAAACAGATGCTCAGGTAGGCCTGGATTGTCCCACTGTCGCTTGTTGTCCCAGAGCCTCAGAACAGGATCTTAATCTAGATTGTGTAAAGAATGAAAAAAAAACTATAGATGTGTGTTGCTCTCTGTCTTGGAATCTGGTGATTTATATCCTTTAGGCCAAGTTTCTGGACGTTATTACCGGTTGTGGTCAGGTGAGTAATAGCAGAGTGTTTTGGTGACTCAGCTGCAAGGCCGTGATGACACTTGATGACAGTGATTTTTGGGTGGCCTGTGATCACACTATGGAGCTCACCTGTTCTGCTCTGAGAAACAGGTGATGTTGATGATCAATAATTAACTGAGCATTCTTTTATCTTCATAAACCCATTACTGATCACTTCAGTCTCATCAAAGTGAGTAGCTGACTGCTATTCATTCTCTGCATGTTCAGGAGAGTGCAATGAACTGATCTGCGCCTTCACTCATATGATGTAGCTGGTGCATCAGATGGTGCAAACAAACTTTCCTGGGCTTCCTCTCCCGGTCTGAATGTACAGGACCTGATGATGTAGAACTTAGAAATAGAAATACAGAGTATTCTTCTGGATAAAGCAAGATTTTTCACATTTGTTGTGATTGTCATCAGCTTTACAGTCACAGGAGAGAGAAACTCATAGAGGCTGGATATTGGAAGTGGATAAACTAAGAGATGAAGCAGACACAGAAATGTTAAAGATTTGTCTTTTGCAAGTTAGAGCCCCAATGTCTCGAGAGCCCTATCGCAATACACCCTGTTCTTGTTTTGTTTTTAGTCAGCAGTTAGCGGTTGTCAGTGGCAGCTGAATACATTCACTATGGATCTTTGGTATAAATCAGATGTGTCGTCTACTGTAGGACGAACACCAGAAGGGCACCACATTCTGCAATGGTAAAATAGTTGCAGTATGACTAATTTCCTGATTAAATTAGACTCACTTAGTTAAACTCACTTAGAATTAGATGCCACTTTCTTACATTCTCAACATGTGAAATGTATTTTTGCAAAGGGAGTAATGCACCACAAACAGAAAGTTGACAGAACAAATGAATCCTGATGCACGTGTTTTGAGCTATTGTATCCAGGTCATGTGGTATGAATATATATAAATCCTGGGTTTTAACTGTTGTCAGCAGTACAGTGCTTTTTTTTACTGTGCTATTCTCACTCACACTGAGACATTATTTCATTATTTGGCAGGCCTTTTGAGTAAGAATGTGATTTCTTGTTGGTCCTCATGCATTAGACATAAAGCCATCTGAGTTGCTGTCTTGAGATTTGAGACTCTGCAAAGTTATCGTCACTATCATCTATCACTCATTCTTGTATGTATGTACACACTGCACCCAAACGCCTTTTTTATAGTAATGTAGGTGATTAAAACTCAGGCCTCACTTAGGTTCTAATCCGTTTAGAGGAAATAGGTGGACTTATGTCTTCCTTACTTCCTTACACCTTTAAAAATGCTTGCTTGCTTTCACAACTGGCTCTGTGCACAGCTGGGGAGGGGCAGTACAGATGGATTTAGGCTTCATTATTGTTTCTGCCTTTGTAACAGCTCATTTAAAATCACAAGGGCCTGAAGGCCAAGACAGATGGAATCTACTTAAGAAAGAGTCAGTGTCTAATTTAACTCGAATACTTAACGTAACGTGAAGTAACTTAGGTTAAGTAACTTAAGTTCATGAAAGTTTAAAGAAAGAGTGTGCCCGTTTGGATTAAATGTATTGTTTTATATAATATGAATTAGTAACAATCTGCATGAAGTTTGGAGGCTTCCTAACTTTGTACAATCATAATTTGGATGCCCTTGCCATTTTAATGCTTCTCTCAGAGTGGTGTTTTGCAGAGAACTTTAGACTATGGGTGAACTTTTCCAGTCTCATCATTGCGTGTATAGCATATCAGGCCAGTCCCATGACCTAAGCTTGCTATGAAATTGCTTAAGCTTGGTCTGAAAGTATCCCCATAAGTCATATATCACCCACTCGCAGCTCACCTTATCTTGACTGCTCTAATACTGCCACAAGAAGCCTTGCATGCTCACATCAAAGACGTGTTTTGAAAGCCTCTTAAGCTCCCTTTAAAGGGTTACACAGATCCCCTGAAAATAAAGAGCTGGGCTTCAGGACCCTAGTGTGGGAAAAGCAAGTTGAGCTAATGATTTAGTTTGTCGATCGATTTGAGATGCTAATTTCAAAATAATCACAAACATCCTTTGTGAATACACAAGACAAAAAGTTTTTGAAAGCTTTTTGGAAAGGCTTAGAGGAGTATGGTGTGTTTTGCGTCCCTTCCTCCACACGCATCCTCTCAATGAGGTGGAAATACACAAATGATCTGCAAAATGAAAGAGCGCCAGAGGTAAATGATCTTTATTTTAAAAAAGAAAGGTTTATCACACAAGGCAAAAAAAAAGAGAAGAAAACTGCAAACTGCTATGAACAGACCACAGGACCACCCCCCCACCCCCCCCACCCCCGCACCCCACCCCTCCACCCCTCCCCACTGACAGCAAAGGGGTTCTCGTTACAACCAAATCAAAGGAGCAAGAGAACAAGACTCACATTGTTCTGATTGTGTTTACTTACATTAAAAACATTAAAACCGGACAATCTGAATGTACAGTATAAGACAGACAGTTTTGATTTTCACATGAATCCAAACACAGAACCTCATACTAGCGTTTTTTTTTTTTTGTTTTGTTTTTGTTTTTTTTCCCCTGTGTTTTACATTTAGTTGACGGTACAAATGAAACGGGAAGGTTTACAGCTACGCAATACATTTGATTGATCACTTTAAGACAGACTATACATGTTGCAATGGGCACTTTCAGGGGAAAACAGGCTTTAAAAAAAAAGACGCAAGGTCCCGTCCAGGGTTTTTTATTGAAGTAACATCAAACCTGCATATTGAGGTAACCATGCCACTAGGGAATACGAAGGAAGCGATTCCCCTTAAAAAGGACTCCCTTAACCATATCCCCACTCACTTTGTAATTCGCCTTGACAGTAAATCAATTCTCAAGCCTGGCCCCTTGGACTCCTCCAACCCTAGGTCCTCCTCTCTCAACATTCCTGCACACATGAATCACTCCAACTCCTGGCTTCTAGAAGGCATTTCCTGCCAGGCCCTCTCTCTCTCTTTCTCCCTTTCTCTCTGTCTGACTCCTCTGCTGAAAGCTGGGCAGGAACCCGGCCCAAGCTTTGATTTGGACCCAGAGGGAGAGAGGGAGGAGAGCTCGGCTTAACACAGGGCCCTGGCTCTGGGACTGCTCAGGGAGAGAGACATGGAGACTGGAGATGTGTTGGGAGATGCCTGCACACCCAAGCAGGGATTTAGTGCTTTATCCTTCAAATTGCAATATGAGCAGCGGACCATATTCCAATGGCAATATCACTCCCAGTGCAAAAGTCTGCCCAGAGGGAGCGCCCTCTGTTAAGATTTAAGTATACATTCTCTCTAAGACAGATGTTCATTATTTCAGTTCTGACACCACTTAACATGGAACATCATCACAGATTTTTGCAAACAACAGAGTATGTAGTGTTTTAAACTCTTTGACACGCTGTCAGGACTTAATGATAATTCTCAACGCTGAAGTGAACAGAAGAGCATTCAAATATTTTATGGCAAAAATTGCACACAATGGGAACATAAGTTGGCTCGTCAAAGCTTTACACCTGTTCAACCTTTCCTCTAGAAATCATCTTTGATGCTAAATCCACATTATGTACATACAACTTTTTTTTTGTCACTTGATGACCGAAGCAGCTCTTAAAAAGAACGGCCTAAATTGTCTTCATATTATATACACAAAAGTGAAACGTACATATTTTACAGAGATCACTACACAAAGATCACAAACAGAGAGTCTTAGAGCGCGGGACAAGCGAGGCTGCAGCTGAGTGAAAAGGGGTCATAAGTCGTGACAGGGAGAGCTGGCCTACTGTGCAATGGCTGCTGTGTGTGTGTGTGTGTGTGTGTGTGTGTGTGTGTGTGTGTGTGTGTGTGTGTGTGTGTGTGTGTGTGTGTG
>JBBMJY010000025.1:12663533-12677426 GCA_037833715.1 Toxotes lorentzi | reverse complement strand
TGTGTGTGTGTGTGTGTGTGTGTGTGTGTGTGTGTGTGTGTGTGTGTGTGTGTGTGTGTGTGTGTGTGTGTGTAAGGATGCAGATGCATGTTTGTAGGGACTTGTTTATCTGCGAATGTTGCGAGTGTGTGATCTCATCCTCTTCCCTTCTCAGATCATGGCTCTTATCACCAGTCTCCCTTTGACCTGGTGAAGGTAGGTGCTCTGCTCTGACTCTAAGCTCTGATTGGTCAGACCCTCATCCTCGCTATCAGCCGGCTCCTCCTTGACCTTAATGACCCCGCAGTGAGCGTCGGGGAGCTCGCCACTCGAGCCACTGCTGCTGCTACTGCTGAGCGTGTGCTTCCGGATGACTCCTCCAGGGGGCAGCCTGTCCTCCTGCATGCTCTCCGTCTGCTCTCCTTGCAGCTCCTCCTGCTCTTCCTCTGATTCCTGCAGGTGTGCGCTGGGCTGACGTAACTGCTCGATGGATTTGGACAACAGCTGCGAAACAAATGGACTCCACATCAGTGATGACATCATGCAGCCAATGAACTTTAGCAATCACATTTTTATCAGTGCAAAGCAAAACAAATATCATTTAGGGGTTTCTACCACAATAAACAAAAACAAGCATGTAAATACATCCAAAGAGCAGCAGAAGGATCTGCTTCACTTTTTAAGACCTACAAATCTATATTAACTCAGCTCTTATTTTACCATTATTCCATTTTTCAGGCCATTTTTCATCTAAATCCAGAAAACCAAAAACTGCTGTAATTACAAAATTGGAGGAAACAAGCTAAGTTTAAGGTGTGGTGGGCAGTTTAGGACACACAAGTCACAAGGGTGAGCATTTTCATGTTGATAAATCTAGCCTGACACTGTGTTCTGCAAAATAAAATGTTCCTCTTGGACTGGAACAAAACACAAAAGACTTAGGAGATTTGAAAAACAAATTTCCATTTATATAACTATGGACACATAGTTACAAACAAATACCTGTATTCAATCAAACTACTATAACTTTAATAATATGACAAATGGAAATGTCACGCTGATCAAGTGTTGGGCTAGTGGCTTTCTTAAACTATATTTTAAGAGGGTTTAAGAATGGAAGCAGATTAGCCATTGTTCCTGCCTTTCTATGCAAGTTAATAAACATTTAGTAATGGTGTCTGCCCCAGGTAAGTGGATTAGTGTCACTCACTTGCTTTATTTTTTATAAAATACAGTTCAAAATGTTCAAGGTCTCATCTTGTGTTTTTTTTCCTGTAAATTGCGGTTATATCCTGCAAACACTGGGGTCAAGGTACAAGGCAGGGTGCATGTTATTGTACAGGCTCAGATTTTCACCACAGTATCTGCACCACGATACCTTTCCATCAAAAAATCTTTTTATCAGTCAGAGTATTGATTATCCGTTCTGATTTTACCGTTCACCTGGAACCAAGTGAAAGAGACCTCCAAATGTCCATGGCATGTTTACATTCACAGAAATGGGTAGAATTTAAGAGAGTGACAGTGCAGTTACCAGAGGCATGTGAGTTCAGATTCAGCCTGACAGAGAAACTCTATGTAGAGGGATGTTTCACTGTCTTGCAGATTTGTTAAATCAGAACCACTGCAATAGTGCCATGATATGATTACTCAACCACAAGAGGGCTCCATAAACTGGCTGAGAAGTGCCTATCCTTAACAGCTACTAACCAACAACATTACTATCTACAGAATGTAGGCCTTATATAAATATCCCTTCAGCTATAAGATTTAGCCTCCTTAGTTAGGCATTACTAAACACTATTCATACCTCTTCTTAAAATCCCTAAGCTCTTGTAAATTTCCATTAGTGCCCCCTACTGTTTCAGGCACTAAGGGCCTTTTACAAACAACCCGCAGACTAGCCTTTGCTAGGAAATTAATTAGGGCAATGTTTCGGAGATCCCTCTCAATAAACACTGAGGGCTCATCCCTGATTAGTGGCCATTTATAACCTCCACTTAAAGAGGCTTTGTTCGCGATCTCATTGGCCTGAGTGATCACAGCAGGGCCAGTTCACGTGGTTCTTAGACAAGATGTTGCAATGTTTTCCAAAGCTCCTTTCAAACTACAGCTGATATTAAAACTCATTTCAGCTGCCTGGCAGTGACACGTGTTGGTTACAGAGGAATTCAAGCAGAACCCGTCAAAGTTGTACGTCTACAATGTTCAGCCCAGTATGTGCTTGTGGTGCTTTGTGCTTTTTATTACTTCCAGGTAAGAGCAGCTCTATGGTCCCCATGACTCTTTCAGGGCCCAGCGTTGGGACACATCAGTATGTGAGCTCACACAATGCTGCCTTTCACAGTGTCTGCCACCTCACACACGTCCCTCACCAGAATAATTACACTCTGTGTGTAGCGAGGTCACCTCGGCCAGCTAACAGAAACACAAATATTGCCACAGAGGAACAAAATGTATTCTGGGCACTTTTTCCTTCATTTGAACTTAGCTTGAATTGAATTTCACAGAGTTAGCATGTGAACAGCACTGATGCCTTAAGCTATGATAACAAAATTAGTGCAGGGGAAGCATTTCTTCCCTATTTGAAGTCAGGCATAAGTTCTTTGCTTCGCAGAAATAACACCAGGATTCCAGGGAAGAACAGACTAGGGTCCGGGTCTGTAAACTTGAGCTACCACAGATGCTTTTACAAAAGGCTAAAAATAGATGAGCATTTGTGTGCTTAAAATGATTAAATCAGACACCCTGCAGTCAAATAAGATCTCACGAGACCGAAAAAGGAAAACAGAATGCGGCAATCTGAAAGTCAAAATCCTCCCTCGTGATTTCAATATTGATGAACAGCACAATACCTTATTTATATGGATCTGCTGCTGGTACTGTTTCTGTTTCTCCAGGAAGTGCTGGTGTTGCTGCTGGATGACAAGTTGGGCCAGTGTGTTCTGAGGCAGCGGAGCTGACTGGGTCCGGTTCAAGGGCCGGTGTTTTGGTAGTTTAGGCCGACTGCTGGAGGGGCGATCCTTCATGGCCAGAGGGGACTGAGGGTGGGACGACATGGAACCTTGACCTTGACAAACAAAAAAAAAATAAATCAAAACTTTTATTATGCTTCTCCTAAAATCATATTTGTAAATTTGTTGGTTTTACAGTTTAAGAATAAGTAATATAACACAATGCAACATGACATGATGCTTGAAGACAAAGAAAGAAGACTTACCAGAAGAGAGGATCTTCTGCTGCCTCATCTGCTCCTTCTGGAGGAGGTGTTGGAGGAGAGCCTGGTGACTGGGGCTCACCTTAGACTCCAGGCCTGTCTGAAGGGGCACAGGGCCCAGGAGATGCCCAGGCAGCCCATGTTTGATTTCTGTTGATCTGTCTTTTAAACCCATGGCAGCCTGAGAGAAGAGAACAGATGATAAAGTAATGGTCATTTGTTAATTCACACTACACATTCTGTGCACTGGGACTGGTAGTTATTTATAATCATTTGTAAGAATTCTAACTGTTCATTTTGACAAGCCAAGTTCAATAACATCAACTTTTTTTTTTTTTTGTGAATTAATATGCGCTGAAGTTGGAGACCATCAGTGGTTAGAAGTTACTGCAGCTGAAGAACAGTCCTCTGTGGAATGTGCCAGAGAGCTAAAAGATGATATATCATTTGCTGTGTTATCAGGGGTTTCACTTGAGTGGCCTTGGACTTTTTAAAGCTGTGATAAATGAGGTAAAAGGGGTAGATAAGATGCATGCCTGACACAAGACACTGCAGAACAATATTTATCTAGGGGCGATAAAATCATCTGGGGTCACAGGTCAGAGACCTGTGGTCATACAGACAACCCAGACAGCCACTGATGGCAGGTTTTGCAACTTACAGACTGAGCTGAAAAGTTCAGCATCACTAACCAACCAAATTGGTGTATTAAGCCAGATATCATGTAAAACATTTGTTATCTAAGAATGTCTGCAAAATCTGTACTCACACTAATGGGTGAGGATGCAGTTGAAAGCCCCAAGGAGATGTTGGGTAAGGAGGGAGATGTGTATAAGCTCAGCATGGACACGGAGCCCTCAGGTCGTAATAGTCTTGGCTGTGAAGGCCATCTCTACATCAAACACACAGGACAGAGCAAAAGACAGAGAGATTTAGAAGGAGGCCACCGATTTAGAAATTCCACTATGGACAAATTCAAAAGGCAACATAAGCAGTGGCATAAACCTTAATGCACAGTGATGAACAAAAGCCTTCTTTGCTGCAAAAAGAAAGGTATGAGTTTTAATGATAGATGATAAAAAGGAGTGGCAGGCAGCAAAAGTTCCCTGGAGCTTCACAGAATGGCACCAGTGAGGATAATACGTTATTATAAAACATCGCAAACCTCTAAATCTAACACTCCACCCTCAGTTCTTCGGTCCCCAATCGGCCTTGCCGCATTTTCTTACTCCCCGGTCCCCACCCTCAGGCTACTCTCTCAGAGAACATCAGCACTGGGGCATACTTCCTGTACCCAGCAGAGCAGTGGACCAGCATGTGGTTTTGGAACAGCCATGTTTATCCTTCCAACCCCTACCAGTACTCAGTGACCTGTATGTGGATATCCGGCCCATATTTGACCCGAGGGACCCGTTCCCTCTGAAAAAGGATACCTAATGTAACGGTGCACAAACACGCTTTGCTTTTGTAACAGGCATGAGGTCTACGGGCAGCCCTACAGTCCACCAATGACTTTCAAGAGAGCCTCAGCTTGGGCTGATACAATAGCAATCCTGTGTGTTTATGTTGTTAGCATGTGGGTGTCTTTGGCTACCAGTGCCTGGGATATCAATTAAACTCCACAGTTCGTCTGTCTCCCTAAGCCCCAACCTTCAGCCCGATGTCAGGGCGTCTCTCCATTCTCTGTGTCGCTGGAGGTCTCTGAGAGAGTAAACAGCGATGGTTAAGAAAAACACAGCTGCTCTGTTAAGATTGTCCAGAGATGTGTCATATCTGCCACCCTCTATAATGGTTTGCTTTGTGAGCTCCGTCCAAGGGGAACTCTGGTCAGTAACTCAGCCATGAATCTATTGGGAAACGCCTCAGAACAGTACAGGCTTGCAGCCAGGCCAGTGACAGAAACACCATTAAAAGCCAACAGCAACTTTACAGCCAAACTTAAGGTGTTTTTTTCTTTCTTTCTTTCTTAGTTTTTTTTTTTTTTGCAAAACATAAAACTGATTGTACAGCGCATCTGGGAAAAAAATGTTGGATAGAAAAATGTGCAGGATTCTAATTTTTACTGTTGTTTTTGCACCGTCTGTGCTCAGAATTTTAACACTGATAGAGTCCATTTATTTTCCTTCGTAATGTGTCATCTTTACACAAGTAATAAGACATGTGGGGTCAGGTTGTGCCTCTGTGGGGAGCCATTTTCATTGGAGTGTAACAGACAGAAGACAACTGGCTGTTTTTATAGCTGCAAGCAGAAGGGCAGACAGGCATTTAGTGCCCTGATGTAAAATTATAGTTTTGATATTCACATGATTTCCATGCAGAGCAGCATCAGAGTCAAGCTTTTTGCCTTATTTTTTTTAATTTTTTTTTTGCAGATCATTCTGAGTGTTCATGATTTATAAACATACCTCAGTTTTCGTGGTAGTAGGCAGAGAAGAGGGTCCATTTTCAGCCCCCAAGGCACTGGAGGCCCCAATGGGAGAGCTGGGGCCAGAGCCAGGGGCACTGTTTGTGGGTGTAGAGTCTGGGGAAACATCATGGAGTTAGACACAGTATGCACGCTCACTCTCTACACTCAACACACATTTACAGCATGGCATGACAGCTGCAGCCTCACAACAGTTTAATGTGTATGGTCATGGCTGCCTGATTACAATGGTCTTTATTAAATTGACGGGCAACGACCATTATATCTTACTGAATTTGCAAAATTGCTGACTATGGCCCAGCTCTGTAATAATAACTCTAGGATGTGGGCTTGTTTTGTTTACAGAGAATATTTTAAACACCAGATAATATAATATACACAGCTTTCGCACATGTTGTAGCAGGAAAAATACTTCTAGAAAAAAAAAAAAGTAATCTTTAGACACCACGCACCCATTAGCTCTAGGGCCCTCTTCTTATAAGGAGTCATGATGTTTCCATCTCTTCTCTTTAGCATTGGACTGCTCCTCCTCTCTGCTACCTTCTGCTTCAGTCTGGATCGTACCTTCAGGTTGGGCTCAGAGGCTGAAACATAAGGAACAGATTTTTTTTTTCCCTTGTAAGTCTCAATTCACAGTTTTTCATAGAGTCAAACAGCTTTTATACAGCCTGAATGAAAATGGTAACATCATAAAATAATAGGAAACTAAAAGAAAAATAGAAAGACTATAAATCAGTTAAAAAATAAGCAATGCTGTCACGCTTTGACGTGTAACAATTTCAGTTTCTGTGAAATTAAGAGCAGGTTTCAGATGAATTAAATGAGTCAGGATTGGGCCCATTTCCACCTCATCTGGACTAAATTAGGTTGAGCAGCACACAGGCTCTAAGTGAAATAGTCCGCTACCTGCCGCCCTGGTGACCACAGTCTGATACAGTAGCAACAGTTAAACTAACACAAAAACATGGCAGATGTTTCAGGCTCTCCCCACGCCCTCCTCCTCCTAATGCAAAACAGAGATACCCGAATACACAGTCCGAACACACTACTGCTAACACACACAGCCTGGCCTGGACTGATCCAGACTTACAAATCCAGTCCATCAGTGTTGACAGAAAATCTGACGTAATACTCTTCGCAATAGAGATTTTTGCTTTTAGACTTTTCAACTGGTGATTAATGATGGATTTAAAGACATTTGTCAAAGACTGGCCTGTTGTCTCAGTTTAGATTATTCAATCATTTTTAAACCCTTATTTAACCAGGGTAGATTTACAGACTCCTTTTCAGGAACGCCCAACTACACACTAACACCATTACGCACAACTGATAATTACCACCCCTGAAGAAACAAAATGAAGCCAAGTTTGATGACACTGAATTTTATTGTGCCTGTGCCATTGTTTCTAAAGAACCAGCACAACGTCTAAGTACTAAACAAGGGATTAACCAGGAACTTATGAAACACTGAGGTCAATGAGGTTCAGGTAATTTGCAGCATGGAGATTATTATTTTGCCTTTAATTTGGTGATAAAATTTGATAACTTTGAATATCTTAGAAAAAAAAAACAAAAACTGAGACTAAAGAAGGGTATATGTGCCACAGATGTGGTGGCAATGGAATTAATATTCAATAATGCAATTTTTCTGGAGGCTGACTCAAGTCAAGGAATTAATTATGAGTAATGTAAACATCAGTTAAATAAATGCAAGTAAATGCTTTTGTGTCATGAGTCATGCTCCTGTCTAGTCACAATGACAGTGACTCACTAGGTCAACACGCCTCACATGAACTTCCCATCAACCCTATGGACATGGAATCCCACAGCTTGCTTTATACACCCAAATAAACAAGCAGAATAGATAAGCTGATTTTTTTGACTGAAAGCCAGAACACAAAGTTGTATTGAAGTTATGTAAACCTTCTGTTACACAATAGCCAACCTGTTTCAATTATTTAGGTCCAATCAATAATTAAATGGGTCTTTTGCAGTGCGCACAACATACAGCTATACGTACGGAAGTGGGGCTATGACGTGGGTGCACTGCAGGGAGGAGGAGAGGGAGCGGTGATGGGGGCACAGCTAGGAGAGTGGGCCAGATGCTGCTATTTCTGGCTTTTGTCAAAAGCAGCAAAACCCTCTTCCCTAATACGTGGCACAGACCTCTAATCCTGTGGGTGTGAGGTAGAATGAAAGAGAGCGAGGGAGGTAGAAAGGAGGCAGGAGAGATAAATTGAGAGAAAACGCTGTTGGGAGTCGTATGAATCTGCTTCACGCCCTGCTGCCTTGATTGCTTTCTATTTTTACACACACTGCTGCCACCAAGCTACGCATCCCAATTGGTCGCCACGGGAACGCCAGACAGCAGCACAGGAACAAACACTTTCTCACTCGGTCTCCATGGAAAAAAAAAATACCCTGGTGCACAGTGCAACAGGAGGCAATGATGGCAGCAGCAAAGCATATACACCGAACACCTGGCTCACTCCAGCTCCGACTTCTCAGTTAACGAAAACATACAGTGATGCCTGCAATATACCCGAGTCATAAATCAATCACCTTATTATGTTTAAAAGTGGTGTTGCAGGGCTAGTGGCTTTGCAAGTCAATGTGTTATGCTATCTCCACTTAATCAGAATTGTAACTTGGCTGCCACTGTGAGTGTCTGTGTCCATTAGAGCCTGGACCTGGACAGATGGCTGTGCGCTCTGTACACAAGGAGGCCTGCTACGCATTTTACCTGATATTCTTGTGTAAACCGAGGTTGAAATAGATGAATTAATCCTTGCTGGTATAACGTTATTGACGAAAGCTAACTCAGAGTTTAAATATTCTATGTTGTAAGCTCAGCAAGCTCAACTCTTTCATTCATGTTTCCAGTGTTTTATTATATTCTTAACATAGGGAGTTTCCACACAAACTTTACTTTGATATGCTCCAGGCTTTACAGTTTTACCTTTGTAGGCTTATTTTTGAAAATCTTTCCTGCACCTGCTGAATGCACACATTTGGTAACTGGGTCAAGACCAGAGAGGGTGTTGCACTTCTTACTGCTAAGCTGCAACTATTCTTGGCACAGACTACGCCGTGGCCTCGGTCCGGTCTATTCTAGTTACTGGAAGTGAAACGAAGAGGATATATACCAAGTAAACAAGTTAATCACGTGAAATTCTTCAAACAACTTTTTGGGTGAGGGAAATGAAACCAAGGCCATCGCAGCTGTTCTGCGTTGTTAAGGATGATTTCACTATTAATAGGACACCTATTAGTAGAGATCAAAGCACATATTGTTTCTTTAGCAGGGTATTTTCAATACTGCGTCATAGCTGAAACTGTCATCTCTACAGACTGTATTTGTTTGTTGTGCCTTTTCCAGCTACACTGCCTATATTTGTCTACTTCCCCTACTATACTGTCTACTATATTGTCCTCTACCTGAATATACCAACAGTGTGCTTAACACGGATTGAAGCTGACATAACAAGTAGTTTACTTTGAAAAAAAGTGTACTCATTAATTCCTGTTTCCAGGAAAAAGGATGTAAATACATTAAGCTTACTTGAATAAAATTCACATTTCATAAGCTGTTCACTGGAACCTAAATTTCATAATTAAGATCGAGAAATAATAACCCATCACCTGGTTACTACAACATACACCGTATTACATGCGCATCATAAACCTCAGCGTGAAGCTCAAACTCAGCCAGAAAAAGATGATTCTTTGCCCTCTGGCCAAATGAAGCAGTGGGAGTCTAACATGGAGCATTCGAGTCATCTCCACTTTGTTTTGAGAGAGCTATCTTTACTTAAACAAACACTCCTGTCGAGGATTCATCCTGCCTGTGCCTGTGCCTGTTGCCTAACTCGGCAACACCTGCCAATCAGCTATCAGTGACAAGCAGTGGTTTGGGGAACAACACTACCTTTGTGTGTCCCCCTCGCGTGCCAAGCTCTCAGAGGACTTTAATGAAGACAGACAGGAAGTGGGGGAGGAAGGCCTGAGCAGGAAATGACCACATATAGATTCAGGAATCCCAAGAGCAAGAAATAGTTTTATCAGTGCAAAATAGTCGCGCACAGACGTGGGGAGATGATTTAACCAAGGATGAAAGGATGAGAGAAATTTTATCTGTCCAGTTATTTGTTTAAACCTGCCTTTTTGTATTCACAGTGAAAGGCAAACAATGCTACCATAACCGGTCTCTCTGTTATTTAAGAAAACTGTCTTCAGCTGGTTTTTACGCTTGTGAGGCAACTCCTTACCTTGTGGATCTAAAAGCATGTCTCACAGATGTAAATATATATTTAGAAGAGGCATTTCTCTGTTCTGAAGATGGTGTGATTCAAAGAGATTACACTAAATAAAGGCTCTAGAAGCACTCATTTACCTTTCTAATATTTATTCTTGCCACAAAGTTTCTTTATTTTACAAGATATCGTTCTTTTGTCTGATCTCTAAATTGTGTATACATACAACGTGACAGGTCTGTAGTTAAATAACTCAACATGTATAATTGTTTTCCAGTGTAATTAAAAGAGACACAGAAGGGAAAAGAACATAATGTAATTTGGTGACCTCATTGCCGAATTATGAAGTTTTTAGCTTGGCGAGAACTTGTGCTTGTTCAAACCATGAGAGGCAGGAATTATTCTTATTTACACAGCCATCCCCAAAGGGTTCCTCAAACTTTAAACCAACAAACCTGAGCCGCTTTTTGGTGGAAACCTGTGTTTTTTCAAAATAGTTTTTAAAGCCCATAACTCAGGAGAAATTAATCTGCTTTAATTCTCTCATTCACCACTAGACAGTTGAAAGAGGCCTTGGAACTTGGTTTATTATTGTAACACAGGGACAAATGTGGTTCCTTTTAAATAATGGCACGGTAATTTCAGTACAAATAAGAGTAATTAAAATTTAAACTTGTGATTTGAAAACATGCAATTAAAATGTGTTGTTGCCTGTGTTCAGCTGGTGTGTCTTAGAATAATCCAAATTAGAATATATAAGGTTTTAGCTACTTTTTTGGCATGCGTCACCACTTATGAAAGTTTTGTGTTGAGCCCTGGAGGAATGAGGAAGGGGGCAGGGGTCATAATGGGCCTAACTGATGTCATTAGCAGATCATCAGCAGCCTCAGGAAATACTCACTGGGTACACCGACCTCTTGATTGACAAGGGTCAAAAAGACACTCAATGTATTAATAACCCCGTGTAGTGAATGGAAAATTACTAATAAGAGGAAACATCTAAATCACTCACACTGACATCTTTTACCTCGCCGTGTGTCTGTGCAGATTTATGTGTGCATGTATGTACGTGTATTTGCATTTTTATGTCTCTGCTGTGTGTCTGTGTGTGCAAATTAGCAAACCTGTCTTCCTCAAGGGGAAGTCATCCTTGCTCTCTATGGGTGACGGCAGAGTATACTGGCAGGTGGGGGATGTTCCGCCCAGAGGTGGAGAGCTTTGGTCCAGTGATGTGTGATGAGAGGACCTGATCACACAAAATCACATCCGAGTTTTGAGAGAATGACATGATATTATGACATAAACTATGTTTCTATATGTTTTAAATATAATATTTGTATCTTTATCTCCTTCTAAAACAACAAAAAGTACTTACGTGTACCAGAGTTTTGGGTGGTGGATGAAAGAATGACTGACTCCATTACCGGCAGGGTCCTTGGCTGATTTGCTCAACAGAAACTCTTGGAGTTTCTGCTTCACCTCGGTACTGGCCACTGCACCTGTGAGACCAAAAGACAGAAGCAAAGGGATTGGGGTCACCCTAGGGCTATGACTCATGAGACATTATTGTCTAGAGAATATTATGCATCTAACTTTAACCCTACTGCAACTTGGAGATTTTCTCATTTGTTTTCATATATCACATTTAACTTATTGCTGGAATTCAAAACTGTCCTGATTTACCAAAATGTATTTTTCTCTAGAATCTGACTGAGTTTGCTCTATCTTCTCGGGCACCTACAACTTATGTAGGAAGATCTCCCCCTAGTGGTCTAAGAGCACTATATTAGATTCAAGCTGCTGAAGTGATACTGCCGAGGGATGTTCTTTCCCATTCGAGGGTTACAGTTGCGGGGGACAGTTTCAAATTACCCGACCCGACAATAAATCTAGTCTATTATTAGCTATAAGGTAAAAACAGATATGAAACACTATATCTGAAGCTATTTTCATCGTGCTATTGGAAGATATGTTCTCCTAAAATCTAGGCTTAAATGTCACTGGCCAACCTTATGTCATCAGTTACTGGTTAAGCACCAGGTCATTATCATCCTCATATCGCTGGATATTTCTCTTTATCTGATGAATAAAGTTGATTTCAAGTCTGCAGTTAGCCTTGTTCCCAGGCATCCTCTCATTTTGAAAAGTATAGTCTCCAATTGCATAAAATCAGAGCACTTTGCCCTGCTTATGAATTAGCAATTACATTGTCCCACGCAGTGCGAACACTTAACTACACATGAATTTTTAAACTATCTAAGCTATCCTGCTGAATATGATCCAACTGAGAGCGCCATTCGTCCTGATCAGTGAGAAGAGGTGGTCTTAAAGGGCTGCCAGATGGCAAATAAATATGGCAATTAAAAACACCCCCTTTAACAAAGTACAATATAATTTCATGGCTAAGATATGGCTAATGTGCCTACAAAGGCTATAGTGGACTCTGATTGATGACTTGAAGGCTATTAACCTAATACTGTTACTGTATGAGTAGATTAATAAGGGAAAATGAAAACTTTGTAACGTAGCAGTTTCTTGGTGCTGGCAGCATGTTTACACCATCAAGCTTGAAGAGCTTCAGTTACAGCCATGCCTATTGCTCTGCATAGCAAAAAGAGGTCTGAATATTAGTCAATCATGATAATAATGATAACAGAACATGTACACAACTCTGTATGAATATCTGTGTATTTTCTCAGTCAGTGCAGTATCCAGCTACAGGAAACCATTACTATCCAGCTGTTACATGCATATTTTGCTCAGGCCCCACTCTAAGGTAAATGCATTAAAAAATGATTGAAAGGAGTGAGGGTTATGATTTCAGGGCCTCATGCTAGCTTGTGCCTGGGGCCCCTCAAAATCACTAATTCTGCCCCTGATGGTAAAGAGACGGTGATGATGGCGGTGTCGAGCTCTTACTCTCTCTGGAGCGCTCCTTGCCCCTGAGGCTGAGGCTGGAAACATGCTGCTCTCGCCGATGCCTCTCCTGCTCCTTCTCCTGCTGGTTCTGCTGCTGCTGCTGTTGCTGTTCCAGACGACGCTCCTTCTCTGCAAGTTCCTGCTGCTGTTTCATGGCCTGGAGCTCCTGCTGGAGCTGAGAAACATGCAGGCCTCAAGTCAGCATGAGGAGAGCACACTGATAAATATATTTTTAAAACACTGACTTTTACGAACTTGTGCAGTCTCTATTTTGCTGTGATGGACTATTCTGTAAAAACAAAAATCACACTGTGCTGTAATGTATTGCTCAACACCCTGCCTTGCTGTGCTGAGTTGTTTCTTCTTTTCTGCCCAGTGTAATGTTGTCCTGAGCTATAATGTTTTCTACTGATCTGCAGTATGCAATGCTGTGTTGTGCTCTGTTGTTCTATATACTGCGGTGCTGTGTTGTGCCACTGTGTACACTGCTGTGCCGTCCTCCATACAACTGCTCATTGCAATACTGACCTTGAGGTGCTCCTGGAGCTGAGCCTGGTGCTGACGGGTCAACTTCTCATGCTGCTTCTGGAACTCGCTGATTAGTAGCTGCTTCTGGATCTGCTGCTGCTTCTGAATGAGGAGCAGCTCCTGCTGCAGCTGCCTCTCCCACAGTCCTGGGTCCGAGCCTGGCCCCAGCATCCTCAGATCTGTGCGCAGGTCCAAAGGAGATAAGGGCTCCACAGCCACTGGCACGTCCGGCTTAATGTCCACTGAGGTCCACAGAGGGAGGAGCAGAGAGAATAAAAGAGAAAAAGAGATTTGTCAGTTCCAAATTGCACCTTTACCTTTATCAGTTCCAATCATGCACCCAGAGGTGGCTGTGTGTAGTACATCTGTGTACTGCTGGAGAACAAAATGCGTTAAGAGTTAGGAAGGACAGGAAAATTAGATTCCTATTTTTTTTTTAAAAGGGGTGGGAGGGGGGTGGGGGTGAGGGGGGGTGAGGGGGGGGGGTTGGGGGGGGGGGGAAACGAAAGCCCCAAACCCCCACTTTCTCTCCCCTTATCCCCAAAAACCTTCCATTTCCATCGTTTCTACAA
>JBBMJY010000025.1:12642516-12663433 GCA_037833715.1 Toxotes lorentzi | reverse complement strand
CCCCCCCCCCCCCCCCCCCCCCCCCCCCCCCCCCCCCCCCCCCCCCCCCCCCCCCCCCCCCCCCCCTCCCCCCCCAAAACAAAACCTCAGAACCACAACTTTCTCTCCCATGATCCCCAGAAACCTGCAATTATAATAGTTTCTACAAACAAACACAGGATCACATCCATCAGTGCAGAGTCCGCTGGGAGCAGCTATATAACAACCTCAATGGACATTTGGCACGAAATGCTGAGGTATTTACATAAATCCTATCTTTCCACTGTTTGATAAATAAATAAAGGGAGCCCTTCTCCCTGTCTCTACGAGAACACCATGCAGATATCCCTTCTTGACATGAATGATTTAATACAAAGTAGTTTGTGAACCCGTATGTGTTTGTGAATTCGTAATACTGTGATGTTTCCACCTCTGTTCTTGAGTGCAGACGCTGCAGCGTTGTGTGCGTTGGTAAGAGCTGCCTTTTGTCTTTGACAACTACCTCCATTACAAGTAATTGCCACATACAAAGCGAGAGGGCATCCCTTTGGTCTGCAAGCTCTATATATAGCCTGTTCCACAGAGAAAATCGATTTCCAGTTAAGAACATAGGAGACAGGGCTACTTCATCTCTCTATTCCACAGAGGATGATTAGTAATTGTGCAATATTTTTATTTATTCTTTTTATCCTTCTGTTTTTAATCCACACTTCTGTATCCAGCTGAATTTATCAGCTGGTTTCAGAAAGCATTTTCTGTACAGAATCACATCTTTGAACCAATTTTAGATATTAAATAAGGTATTTAGGCCTACAGTACATTTGGCCAGTGATTAAATAAAAATCTCCAATTCATGGACAAAAAAATGACATGTTAGTTATGCTGATCATAGTGTGACATTCAAGGAAGGGTAAGCATTGTCCAGACTGTATAATGTCTCATCCATTCCATTTTGAGGCCAGAGAAATATTCAAACCTACTTAAAATTCCAGTGGCTGGAGGGAGATTTATTGAGTGCATTCATTGCCTTAATCTTCTCCAGGGTCACATTTAAGAGAACAAACACAGGCAATGTTACTACAGCACCTGTTCTCGGGAAGCATGAGAGAAAAGTGATGCGTTACACTTCATACGTTCACATAAATAATCTTGTGTCAGTCCGGTCATGCAATTATCCTCATAAACTAAAATAAAATACCAACAAAAAGGAGTTTAAACCTGCCAAAAGAAGCAGAGTCAGTCTACAGTAGCCATCAATTAAGAAGCAGTGCCCTCTTGTTCACTGATGCTGGCGCTTTGCTTTTGTCATGTAGCCTGTTTTTCATTGCCACCATTCCATGTGTATGCGGCGGTGATGATTATAAATAGAAACATAAAAGCAAGTGGCGCAATCCTGGTCTGTGACAACCCCCACACCCTAGTATCCACCACCCTAACTTGCCGCTGCCATGGCAACGCTGGCGACGTAATTACGTCTCCCCATCCTGCAGATATCGAGTCTCACTGCATGTCATCTCCTGCCTACAGTGGCAATGTGACATGTTGACTATTATATCAGCTTTTCAGCTCTTATATAAGAAAGGAGTCCCCAGCAGAGACGGGCAGAGAGAGAAAGCATTACAAAACCCTCCAACACACACACACACACACACACACACGCTCTGTAGAAATTCAGTGGCTAAGTGATAAGTTGTCTTAAAACATGTTCAAAGAGTGAAGACAGCTAGAGGGGACTCCCATGCTGTAATTTTTCTCTCTATGTTCTAAAAACAGCTCCAATCAAATGACAGGAGAGGGCAACGGCTCGGCAGGCGCAGAGAACAGGCACCTGTAGAACAGACCCTTCTCTCCTGACAGGGAATATTAATCTTAGCTTGTAAGTACTTGACAAAGGACTCTTTTTGTAGCGGGCGCTGTTCCAGGGGCAGCCGTGAACCTGTGAACCACTGAAGGGCTCAGAGAGTCAGACAGCCTTAGTGCTACTTTTGCCTAATGGACCTAAATATAGCAACAAAAACACCTGCTGCCTGGGAGAATTTGCCACTGTGATATCTAATTGATCTTATATTTCATTCTGTACCCTCACTGTGACTGGCATTAAGGATCTCCACTTTGATCAGCACACCAAGCTGAGCCTCCATCAGAAAATCACAGACAATGGTGACAGGATGTGATGGGGGAGGAATAGGAGGAGGTGTGAAAGCTTAAGCCACCTTTGATAACCAAGGCTGTATGAAATGGGCCTTGAGGAAACCACAACAGCCTCATGCGCCTGTTCTATTCTTGTCTGCTCTCCGTTCACTGTGACGGCAAGAGTAACGCTGGATGGAATGACAACGTTGCGGGAACTTAATAAGGTCCTAAAGGTAGAAAGGCATTGTTCAAGCCCTGCTGAAGCCTCTACTTAATGTATAATTTACAACTTACACTCTTCATGATTGACGTTATTCTCTGTGCTGACTGAAACACAGAGAAAAGGTCAAAATATGCCTGTCTATGTACTTTACTCAGTCACAGAATACTACTGCCAGCAATTTACAGATGACAGGTATAAAGTCAAATGCACCCTGAAAGTACCTGAAACTAAAATGTACTGTTTCTGTTTTACAAAAATACTCCTTAGGCGAAGGAGAATACGGAACCACCAGTAACTAGGGCTAAATATAACTGCTTTTCTGAGCAGGGTCTTAATATAGACAATGTGCGAAAGACTGTCACAGTTGTGAGGCCGCCTGCTCAATTTAACACAGGCAAAAATAAAAGCGCAGTGTTGCATTTATGTAACTTTCAGGTCATTTCTGAAATGATCACTCGCAAAAAAAAGAGTCTGCCATTTCAGGTTCAGTGTTTCTATAGTGCAAGTGGTGATCATGACCCTTGATATGCAAACTTTGTCTAGGGTGAAAGTGATGCGTCTCCTGATTGGTGGAAAGTGCACAGAAGTGTCTCCAGGCACTGGTAAACAAGAGATTTATGAATGACAGGTCCCAAGTTTGTTTTTAGCACAAGGGTGCGACAAGCACCCTGCCCCATGCCCAAATTCCTCCCTGTGGAGGGCCGGCCAGGGGGGGATTGGGTGACTCATGGCCTGTGACCACACTCTCACTGCAGCGTCGCACCGCCAGTGTTCCCAAAGTGTTTATTTCTATAACCGATCTCCCTCTCATTAGCCTTGGTGGTGGTTGGAGTGACAATCACAGCCTTAATTTGAGATGTTGAATGGTTGTCTTTTTTTTTTTGCCTCAGGCCACATTAGCGGTCTTCCCACCCTGAAGGGAGAACAGACGCACATCACCAGTGACATTACTATTACATGTGATGTGTCTGAAATACAGAGATACATAGAGTAAAACATTATCAGCATAAGTCATCATGCAGACTCCTGCTGGACTTTAGCGGTTTTAAAAAAACACCTTGACATTTCAGTGTAATCTTTTTTATTTTATTCCACTCACACATAAACTGACACCTAATGTGAGAATGGAGACATTAACACTGTAAACATTATAGCACTGAATATAAATGGTGCAGCTATTCTTACACCTTAACAAGTTAGGTTGCACCTAGAGGCACTAGAATAAGGCTAATAATACTCTGATTTCATCATTAAAAAGAAAAATAAAACTTCAATGCTGCTCTAACACAGAGAACATGTTGTGTTTGGTGTTGAAATGTAGGTGTTGATAATCAAATTAACAATTTTACTTATGAAAAAGTATTAACATAAATGTTTATTCAGGCATTTAAGCTTAGTGGAGTTGTTTTTCAGTAATAGCACGTATGTGCCATGAGAGCAAAACTTTGCTTCTTAACTAATTCACTACTTGATACTAATATTGTTGTTAACAGTTTTGCAATAGTTATCTTTGCAGTCTAAGAAGTACGAGCCTATGAGCAGATTTTCCTCAGTCTCAAATCTTCCACAGCAAATAGTATAAAAATGTGTGTATATACAATGTTTCATTCACAGATTTTCCACATAGCTGCTTGTAAGCTTTGGCGAATTAAGACCAGCACAACTGCACCAAAACATCACCACAATTTAAAGTGAAGTTCATCTCTAGTACAGGAGAACCCGTGCGAAACATGTTAGTGTGTCCAAAGGATAGGTGTTCAGAGCGTCGTAATCCAAAGTGACACTGACCATAGATCATCATCCTTACTCTATATTTTATTACTGCTTAGCCAGTTGGCAGGAAACATAATGTCACACTTTGTGTTTACACTGTAAACATGTATGTTGCGAGCATTTAGTGTGCAATAGAGATGGTTGCTGAACTAAATTCCCAATCTGACAGTATAAATAGAACCAGAGATACAGAAGATGTTTGAGGGCAAAAATAAGCTGATGCTTCGGACTGCAATGTGGTGCTGGATCTCTCATTAAGTGCCTTGTTATTTTGAGCAGCTGGCATGTCTAAAGCAGGAAACAGGTCTTTATTTTTAAGACTCAGGCTCGTCCTTGCAGCTGAGCCAGAGCTGAGGCTTACAGGCTATGTGCTAACAAAGAGATCTGAGCTGAGCTGAACCACCACGGGACTTTTACCGAGGGGAGCCAGGGGTCCGGTCATTACCTTTCCCGCCATCATGCCAAGCTGTCTTACAAAACAACAACACACCAAATGACATTTGCTAAACCTCCACCCACAGACAAAGACAGAGAAAAAACAGAAAACTGTGGGTGTCCCCCTGTGTCAGGATTTTTTTTTATCATTATCCAATACTCTGTGGACAACACTGGCACCAGATCCCACAGTCAATAAAATTCCTGATAAATCAATCAGGGAGAGTCAATTGTCTTAATGCTCTGAGCTACACCAAACCCTCCAACCCTTAGTATTACTGATAAAACAGAAGCTGTTAAGCTGTTCTTTTCTACAACATGCCTACTGAGGGACAAAAAGAACTACAAATTTTTATTTGGGCTTTTTGTTCAACATGTTCGTCACTTTACTATTTACTAATGGTTTATAATAATATGTTACTTCATTCTTACCATGAGCAATTGTTAAGCAATACTAAAACAAAATCCCATATTCTTTTGTATTATTTTACACGGGCTCTTTCGCAGTGAGCACTTGAAACACAGACGGTGAATAGATACAGGATACAGACAAGGGGACTTGAAAGGTGCAGCATTGTTACTGTCTGAAAGGTCCCTATTGAAGGGAGCTTGCATGATATTTTACCTGATATTTTGCACTCAGGGGGAACTAATTAGTTTTCTCTGGTTGAAGAGCACATCTGAGGGCCGTTTTCATCAGAACTTTGATGTTACTGACACTAATCAAAACAAAAATGTGCTTATGCCCTTTATTTTCATGCTCTACTTGAAATGTAACAGCAGAGAAGCAGAGTGTCATGCAAAATGTCAAGAAGTTTGCTTTAGAAAACAGCCCGCAAATAATGTGTTTAGCTGACACGAGGATCTCTTCACCCATGATATTCATGACAAAAGATTAATGTCCCAAAACAGTGATAATAATCAACCCATCCCCCAGGTCTGACCTACAGGCAATGTGTCTGCTCTAGTAACAACACTTACATGACACCCAGTAAACTCGTACAGATAACAGATATCTTTAGTCACTGTCAAGTGATTTACTATAAACTGGGAAGAACAAATTAAACTGGTGAATATTTCCATAAATATCTGTTCCAAACCGCTGTTATATCAGGAGCATGCCGAGATGGAATGATAACGCACAGACGCCTAATCTTAGCAGGCTAATGCCATAAGCTGAAAATAACTCACCTAAGAATAACTGACCCACAGAATAAGCAAGGAGCCCGAATTCAAGGCGCTCGGTATATATCTGTTGTTTGGCTCACAGGCCGCTAACACAGTGCAGCCTGATCGTCAAATAACCTGCTCTATTGACAGAGATGGAATGTGTCATGTCCCTGTCATCCTCCTGTTTTATTTTTAAATCTCCTCACGTTTATCCCACTGCCAGTGGATGTTTTCAGTCACCACTTTTGCTTGCCTGAAGTCTGACTTTAGGCTGTGTGTTTGTTTGATTTTTTTTTTTTAATTCTATTTATTATTTTTATTTTTGATGGGAGAGTTTTAACTTATCCTTTACACCAAAAATACTGAGCTAATAGTCAATGTAAAAAAAAATATATGTAAATGCACATTTAACAATTTGTTTTCCCCTGCTGCTGTAGGGTAACTGTAGATAGTGTGGTTACAACTCATACATGATAGTATACGTTTCAGTAAATTTAGCACTCACATGACTCAATCTGCACTTTGTCGTTAAACGCAGCCCACACGATAACGTTTTCGTGGAACACAGTGCTTGAACTCTAAACTAATTTCCAGAGACAATTCACACAGTTATCGTTATACACACGCTAAATAAAAAAAGAAAGAAAGAATCAAAGCAAATAAGGTGTGACTCATCCTGAGTCAATACAGTGAATAGGCGTTACTCATACTGATGTCAGCCACGTACTCCTCAATTCAATACCCTGGTCAAAAATAGAACAGTCAATGTCTGTGGTAAATATCCTGAGAGAAACCTTTCAGTTATCCCCTCAGTATTTCTCTCACAGTTTTTCCTGTTCCCTGAAAAGTGCACGCTGACATGGAAGCTCGCAAAACACAACACGCCTTTCATGTTCACAGTGACTCATTTCAGGCAAGAAGAGCATGGGAATAGTGTTAACACATTTCCTCCTCTTAGTAGAAAAAAACAACAGTCCGTGCATGTTTGAACGTGTTAGGGTAGGCAGCACCTTTTAAAGCAGATTAAAGCAACAATCCCTCCGAGAAGCACAATTCATAAAGCAGCGCAGTTCATCACAAGAGTTAAATACCTTGATTCAGGAAGAAGTGCCTGATCCTACCACGTTGCTGTGCTGAGAAGCTTTGACTTCTCTTTTCCCACAGAATGAGCGACCAGCTGAGCGCAGAGAGTTGAGAGTACGTGAGAGAGGGACAGAGGGACAGGGACGGAGGGAACGTGTGCGAGAGGATGTGAGATAGCGGAAAAGTAGGGACGCATTCGGAAATAGAGGAGAAGACAAGGATTGGAATGTAAAGAGAGGGGCAGGGAGGGGGGGGGGAGAAGAAGAAGGGTAAAAACTGAAATTCCTCAAGAGGAGTAGAAACACCGGGCTGTGTGATCACCTGAGTTGTTCACGTTGTGCATCTTGCTGTGGTTGGGGAGCTGCTGGAGTCCAACGCGCCCCTCTGTTGTGGAGAAACTTGACTCGCCCTCGTAAATCGTCTGCAGCATACTCCACTCAGCGCTCAGGTCTCATCGCAAGCCTTGCGTTTCCTGTCACCAAGAGCCACCCCTCAGCCACTCAGGGGAGAGACCACGACAACAGGCAACTCTCTCTCCCTTCCTCTGCCTCCTCCTCTGAGAAACCACTGTCACTGTAGAGCAATAACACAAACTGCACACTCTCTCTGCAGGCTCCCGGTGCCCTGCCTTAGTCTGGTCCTAACACAGTGTTAGGAGAAGAGTCCAGCTTTTTTTTTTTTTTTTAATTATTTTTTTTCTTATCTGCCTCTCTCCCTATATCTCTGCAGACTGTGGCTTTTTTCTCTTCTCAGCAAAGTGTCTGAGCCGAGGCTGAGGAAAAATGTAAAGCCGAGTTGCCAGGAAAGCCGTGTACCACGTACTGAGCGCCTCGCTGAGGCAGTAATGCTAACCAGGGAGGGAGCAAGCTTCATTTGCATGTGAATCAACAACTGCGTGGCCCACAGGTGACAGAAATAGAACAATGGCCAGCCCTGGCTAAAAATAGGTCAGGCGAGGCACGGGGATTGGAGCAGCATTGATGCGTTTAAAAATACCACACCAAACACAGCTGTCTTCTTCAGCTCCTGCCAGAAGGCATGTCTCCTGACTCCCTCTCTGCAGATGGAGGCTTGATTCCTCTGTCTCTCTCTTTTTTTCCTGATTTGTTGAACCGGTCTCTCTCACTCATCCTATTTATGTCTTCATCTTGTTCTCTCAGGTACATGGGTGGAATGATCTATTTTTACCTTGATGTACTAAAAGAGCCACATATAAACTTTGCATCTATGCAGCGCATGTTATGCCACAGGATTTTCTAAAATGGCTGTTGTCTTTTATGTGATTCACAAAAACATAAAAAAAAAAAAAAATACTGCATTTAGAAAATTTTTGGCAAAGAGATCATTGTGATATATTTCAAGAAACACAACCAAACACAAATGCAACACCATTTGGGTAAAATCTGACAAGATGTATTAAGTCAAATGAGACATTAAATGAACACTGCGCTCATTGAAGTGAAACCTCACTGCCTTAGCTCAGTGTATGTGTGGGGTTCAGTGTGTATCCAGGGCAGTGCTGCTACTCAGGAAGCATGCTTTCAGCTAGCTAGCCAAGGAAGCCAACTGAAGATGCCATAACAGCCTGATCGTAATTACATAAACCCCTCGAACTGTGTCAAGAACACCTCTCCAGGATTACACATCCCATTTCCTTGAAATACCCTTGATGCTATTTGATGGTGGATTTGAAAAAACAACATATAAAATGCTACAGTACACATATGCACACATCTGCAGAACTCAAATACAGCACAAAGTAGCAACATGGTAGGACTTTTTCAATTAATATTACAACCCAAACTGGCCAAGATCCATAATTAATAGAATCTGACTCCAGCCCATAAAAGTCAAGTCAAATTCTATCTGACCACTGATGTAGGGCTGGGTTTGTGGCCAAGCAGCCTGTGCCTTTAAATTTTTCATCTTCCTTCATAATTTGACCTGTCCCCCAGCCAGGGGCGTGGAGCCAGCACGGCTATTTTTAGGTCCTGAGCTCTGACGACTGGGCTACAGAGACACAGAGAAGGAGTTTTACTGTGTTGTTTCAGCTGGACAAACATTTAACCCCTCAATCCTTTTATCACAGCACAACCAAGAAGCCAAGAAGGAAATGCACAGCTTGCAGGCTCACCCCAGACATAAAACAACTCTGAGGCTAATGTATGATACATGTTGTGTAACTGGATTGCATACAAACAGAGACGACAGGGACTACGAATGCATTCATTTTTATTTTATGATTACATCTTGGTTATATAAAAACTAAAATAGATAACTGGACTAATTTATTTTTCATCTTGGTTTATTCCTTGTAATAGCTGAAAGCATGATTTTCATAAAATAGTCACAGAAAAAAACAAACTATCTGTTAAACTATCAACAAATAATAATAATAAAAAAAAATAGTTAAACACATTTAGCAAACTCCTGATCTTTGTGAATTACTTTTGGCACTCAAGTAGGATAAGATGGTGTGAGAGATAACAAGCTTTTATGTCCAAGGTAATGATGGCTAAAGACCCAGAGCTCCATCTGTCACTGTATCAGTCAGAGCAGGCAAGCTCTGACCCTGCAGACTGACCTCAACACAGGCTAAGGCATAATTGATCAAAAGAGGAAGTATGGCTGTCACATGAATGACAATTATCATGATCATGGAATCCCTATTTATATAACATGACATAGTGACTGTCTGAAACTTGACCAAATCCTAAAATTAAAAGCTCAGGACATATTTTGAAATGTTCCTGTGGTTTTTCACTGTTGCACAATAAAATTATTGAGTAAAACTACTATATGTTGCAAGCTCATAGGCTATTTTGCCATTTAATTCTGAAATGTTCATATCTGGATTTGTTTTATTTCCTGTCTTTTTTGCTGTTGTTTCCATTAATTGGTTGTTTACAAAATGCAGTGCACGGGATACAGAGATTTGTGCTTTAATTTGTCTTACAAAACCAAGAAATCAAACTGAGTTCTCTGCATTTGTAAGTAAATTAGTTTCTAGTATCATATTAAAAAAAAAAAACCTTGGTCAACCTGACCTACTGCTCCTCAGGGAAAAAAAAAAAAACCAAAGACACTGGGACGTTAGGAGCGATTAACCTACACTTTTTATTTATAACTAGCTTCCTGAGGCTGATGAAGGATTGTGGGATTGGAAATAGGCAGGGTCCAGTAAACCTGCAATGTGGCAAGCCCATTATAGCTCCTACTGCGTCACTGGCGGCCTTTGTCTACTTTAGTCCTATTAAAGCATTTAAGTGTGAACGTCAGCGTCCCTGCTGGAGAGCCACTCCGCTCTGCTCTTCGGGGCCAGGGCTCGACTGTCTGTCACCTCCCTCATATCAAACACAACCTCTCAGTGCCTGTGTATGTGTGTGAGTGTGTGCATATGTGTGTGTATGTTTTGACATCAGAGCACCGACGTGGAGTGGGGGAATATTGGAGATGAGGGAACAAGTGGGCCAGAGTGGTGATGTGCCCTTAGCACTTTCTAAATTTAAATGAAAGGCCATTATAGCCTATTTTACAGAGCAAGCGATGTCAGTATACATACACATGCATCCACACACAAACACATCTTTGTCATGTTGTTTACTCCAACTTACCCAATTCAAATGATCTATTGGGACTAGAAATATAACAAAGAGATGCTTCCCGCTATGGTGCTTCAGCTCTTTCCGTTCTATTTCAAGAAACTGTGGTCATAACCTGGAGACTTGTTTTTTTTCTCCTAAATAAGCCTACTCACACTACCACAATTACTGTACCAGTTCCAAATCAACTCCCAAAGTTCTGTGGCTTAATCACCATAGCACTGCTGCCTTGTGACACACTGTGCATGATGAAACCCAGCAGGGAGGCAGACTGGAGAAGGAAGGGAGCTCGACTTAAGTGTTGCAACAGATACGAGGGGTGGACAAACAGCACTCTTTATAACTAATTTGATCCAGCTAAAAAATGTTTTGTTCCCCTTAATAACGGATGATCCATGTGTGGGAGGGAATGAGTCAGCCATGTTTTGTTGTTCCGTGTTCTCTGAACTTCAAAGCCCCCATGTATCTCTGGAGGGAGGGGGGTTGTCTGTTAAAATAAATAAACAATAAACTGATCACACAGGCCTCTAACATGATCTTAATTGGCATACATGTTTATATGAATCTGTTTTAATGGAATTATTTCATCTCTCTGCCTTCCTACCTACTGCTTGTCTTCCTGTGTGCATGCAGGGTTTCATCATGCCACCCTAGGAGGACTGTGGCGGATGTGATCATTGTCAGGTGCGCTTTCCTCCAGTCAGAGGGGATCTTCCTCCCAAGAGAGGGGCTGCATACTAACAGCAACTTCTGACGTAAACATGCCCCCCTCCACCTCCGCCTCACACACACACACACACACACATACACACACACTGTCCCCTCAGTTTCTTCTCTCTGGTGGCCAGCCCACAGCTCTGAGGGCAGCCCTGGTACAGGAGGGAAATTACCTCTCCACACCAATTACCTCAGAGCCTGCCATCTTACTTACATCAGCCCCTGATGAGTCACCACTTCTAACTGTGGAAGAGTTCCTAGATCAATTTAGGGAGTGAAGCCATGGCACGTTGCGGTTGCAATCTCTGTATGTGGAACATAGCATGCACTGCTGGCAACCAAGCTCAGCCATTATACCTGCTAAAAGCCGAGGGTAAAGTTTTGTCACTTCAAAAAGCCCATTTTCCGTTTACCTTGCGGTCAGTCTCATAAAAGCACAAAGGAACTACAGCTGTTGATTTGATGGTAAAATCCAATTAGTCTGTACATCTGGATGTGTTATGTGAGTGTGCTTCCCCACTAATGATTTGGGCTCTCTTGCTTTTATTGGGTTACTCTGTCTGGCATCCTGTGGTATTTCCTGTTGGACTTTCAGGGTGATATAGAGCGCACTTAACAGGTTGGATCAAATAACATGAAAAAGCATATAAAGGCAGTCATGTTTGGTACTTAATCTTGAAAAACTGCCAACAAAGTTTTGCCACGCAGCTAATAATAACCCAGGAAAATGGAGCCCAAACAGCTTTATGTGTTCCTCTCTATCTCTTATGAGAAACACCGAATATAAAAAAGACAGAGATGGTACTATTCAAAGACAGAGATGAATCAACAAACTCTTAAAAGTAAAAAAAAAAAAACCCTTTCAGAAAAATGTGTTCATTCATTCGGTGTGAACCTTCTATCTGGGTTGTGAGAGACAGGCTGAGCTATAACACAGTTCCGAAAAGGCAAGAACACAATTAACACAAAAAAAAACACAATTTCAAAGCAGTTTCACAGCATCCACTTATTGTACACTGACCTTGGGGTGAGTTTACTTTCTAACTTTGAATAGGTCCCTGATGCCGTGCCTTCATCTGCCTTTCTAAAAATAGATGTGGAGCACAAAAGCCCACTGGAAACAGAGGGCAGTGCTCAGTATTTTTACTAATCAATGTGCTCATCTCTGCTGGAAACCATTGATCCACTGTTTGTATCAAATTGACCATGTTGTTTCTGTTCAACGTCCACCCTACATTCAATCATTACAAGCTTACTTCATGTTCCACTTTGTCCCCCTTGCCCTGCACCGTCTCTCAAAGCAACACAAACTATCGATCCGCTAACGATATTCTAACACCAAAAGGCTTAGCATTGATTAGAGTCTCTGAAAGATCATTCTTAATGTCAGCTGGCATTTTAGTGAGCTATTAACCAATGAACGTGAAGCAGGGCTTTTCTGCCCGAATCCACTGTGCGCAAGATGAATCCCGCCACTGATGCAATGCAGAATCATTGCATCAGTGGCTCTTAGGCCTACTTCACTGAAATGCCTGCAGAAGTCAAATGCCTCATCCGTATCATACAGACACACTAGCCCAAACAGACACATGTGACTTTGATGGAATACAGCCAAGCTTAGCTGACCTTAGAAAATCCCTGAGGGATTAATAAAAACAAAGGTTCTCTGTTCAGAGGCATCCTTCCAATCCACATCCTGCTAGTCGAGCCCGTTTATGAGTGGATAATCATAGCATCATCCCTCCCAAGTGATTTGGAGCTATTATCTTAATATGATAACAAAATATTTTTGTTATCACCACAGCTTTTGACAAAACTCATTTCATCAGTCTTGTGTGTCCTTTGGCAAAATACCAGAGTCAGTCACAGAAAAAGTACAGGAAGTTTTCATCCATCGTCCAGATTTTCTTTTACAGGGACAAATCTGACTTCAGTGACCTGAATATGCTAAGCTCACTTACCAAGGAAAAACCTGACACTACAACCTAATGAAAACTATAGTTGTTTAATGACAGGCTATGCTTACTGCTTGGCTGCTATGCTGGATTTGTCAATGACCTTTAAAGACTCAAGTAAAACTCCATTCATGGATTTTAAAGGTCCACGTAAAAGAGTGCAACAGGAAATCGAGTTTATTATGGGAAGGGTGGGTTGATGCTTATTGTCCAGGCCACTTCCACCTACGCCAACACTTCTTGACTTGACCGCAGCACAGTCAAAGTGCTTTCCTCCTGTGGTGTCTCAAAGGTCTACGACGCAACAATGCCCCTGAAAAATAGCTCTTCCTCTGATTATTAAGGTAGTGCTATGCATACCAGGAAATGTCTCACTGTGCACCCGCAACCTCTGTTACAATGCTAATGTCTGGCCTGCTCCATATGCATAAACCTGGAGGGGCTCCAGATGTATTTTTAAACACTTCGCTTGGGTGACCTTGAGTTTCTGGATCTTATTACAGCATCACTTTCATATATATACTTTTTGCACCATGGTAACAAATTCCCCCTGATAAGCTACCATATTTTAATGCAGTGGGAGATGTGTTACAAAAACCGCCAAGTACCTTGTAAATACAGTGTTCTCCTTTTGCAATTCCTGAGAGAGCACCTACACAAGTCAAACACCTCCCTATTTCCTTCGTCCCCTGAGAGGCAATAGGAAAAGTTTAGGGTTCATCACACTTGTTTGGTGGAAAAACAATAGTAGTGCTACAGCTGCTTCAATCACAGATGGTATTCTTGCGTGCAGTAAGTATTAAGTCTCATGCTGTTTTTTTCACAAAGTGTGAAATCTCCTTGTCTCTCTCCATCCCTCTCTCTACACACTGACCAAGGTTTTGTTATACTGTGGTTTGCGTCATTGCATGGGTTGTAATAATGAAGGTATTACAAATCCCTTATCTCTGGTTTTGTCTCCACAAACATTTCTGCAATTTGTGAGTTTCATCAGCTTGGATGAGACTGGAAAGCGTAGCAGTAACTAAGGCAGCAGGACTTGTAATTGTGGGACACTGTCCAATGGGGTAAAACCCCTGGTGGATCCTTCAGCAACAGTGCACCCTGCAGGTTGATTAAGAACAGGAACAAGAAATGCAGAAGCCAAGAAATGCTCGAGATGCAAGAGATATGACTGTGAACTCCAGGAAGACAAATACTCTGACACACAACAAACACTTGGCTAAAGCAAGTGGACTCAAGAAGAGAAAACACTGCAAATGCCCTGACAGCAGGTCCAAGGAGCACACATACTGTACAAATACACATCAAGACTCTCACTCTGCAAACAAATACACATGCACGGGCAAACCAACACACTCACACATGCACACACATTCCCACAGCAATGCCACCATGCTGTGCTTGGGAGTGGCTGCAGCGTTCCTGACCTCTGCCTTTCATCTTGGATCCAGTAACCAAACTGATTTTTCAGCCCAGCCTCTTCAGTAACACGGGGCCTAACAAGCTTTGGTTGTCTCTTTTATAAAACATGCAAAAATCACCAGCAGAGAAACACAAAAACTATTACAACTATGTGATCTCCTCATAGCTGTCAGTGAAACCAGCAACAAACCCCTTGTGTGGAAAATCAAAAGATGAGAAGAAGTAGACAACATAGATGTTTATTTCTGAACAACAAAGAGCAGGGAGTCCTACCTTTAAAAGAGCAAAGCAGACCTATTAAATGAGAGAAAGAAAGAAACTCCAGCCATGCACAGCATCTTCATCTTTCTTTGGTCTGCTCGTTGATACAACATGCCATTCATTGATGCCGTTCTGTGTTTTTAAATACAATTAAAACCTCCTTTCTCAGATGACTGTCATTTTTTCTGTTCCAAAGAGAACATGATGTGGCTTTCAAGCCTCCCCTTTTCGGAAAACTTAAATGGTATCAGCAGCTTTGCTGAGATAATGCCACACCAAGCTGAAAGGGAGAATTTAGAGTATGCTCAGAGGTTGTCACCTCAAAGGGGGTAAAATTTTCTCTCTTTTGGAAACAGATGGGCTGGTAACCCCTTCACACCTATCTGGCCACAGAGACCTTTACGAGGGCCCTGCTCTTAGATTTCCAGCCGGTGTGTCCAATCTCTGTGTAATTCCTGGATCCGTTTGTTCTGCACATTTCACGCCAAGTGGGGAGGGCTTGCGGCCATGACCTCCTGAAGTCCCATAACTCACAGGACGGACTTAGAGAGGTGGCAGGTACCCCCAGATGAAAGGTAACAACAAAGAGATGTTTAGCATGATGCATAGCAGCGCCGTGCGGGCCCCTGAGGATGATGGGTATGGCATGGGGTGACAACTAATGGGCCTGTGAAGTAAGTCTGAGGTTTGTCTGTTTCTGCCATCAGCAGCCCCACCCTATGACAGTTAAGTGACAATCTGCCTGTCGGGCTGGGCATACCAAGAACTCTGAAGCACAGCTCATTTATCACCTTCACTGACTTCACCGTGCAGATTTGACAGACCAGGATCGAGTTAGGGCAGGGGCACTCTCCATGGCGCCTGTCAGTGGGCGTACTGACAGACAGATAAGCAGATGGGTATAAGTAGATGGGCAAGACAACAACACACACGTTCTTCAGTTAAAAATAAACTGTGAAAAATAGCATGGCGTTTAAAAACTGACTTGAATTGAGGAATAATAAAAAAAACACACAAAGTCATGAATATGTTGCTTTAGCAAAAACCTAATGAAAAAAAGCAGCTTTTGGACAAAAAGCATAGCATATTAATCTGTCTTAAATGCTCGAGGCAGGAGCCTTAACTCTCCCCACTTTTCATCCACACAAGAGGCCTCTCAAAGACATGAATGATTCATCTCTCCAACTCCATTTGGACAGGAAGTGAAAACAAATGGAAGTAGGTCCCCCCCCTGAGATCCCAGGGTCTTCAGGGGGGCTGGATGAACAGCACTGAGAACACCAGGCTAAACCTACCAAGCTCTGTGTCTCAGCTGCAACAGGAGCCAGATTCCCCCTCTGGGCCACTGCCCTCCTGCTACTATCTATATAAAGAGAAAATAATTCCACACACATACACCACTACCTACTCCTTTATTCACTGACAGCCTCAGCCCCAACTCTGCACCATGAGAACGCCTCTGACATTTTCAACCTGCAGGAGATGTTTCGAGCTGTGCTTGAAGATGAGTTATTATTAGGACTCAGTATACGAGATACACCATCAGTTTGGTTTCAGGATTGATTAAAATGGAGAGCAACTGCATTGAACAGAGCTTATGTCAATAACTTGTAGCTCCAAAAAAAAAAAATTAATAAAACGGTAAAAACAAACACTGAGAGTGTGAGTGAGGAAAAACTTATGTATGTCAGAGAATAGTTTTGTGGCACCTGGGCTCTATTCAGTCTGCACAATGTCTGCTGTACAGCCACGCTCTTGCTTCCACTGGAGCAGCAGCAGCCAGGAACAGCAAAATAAATAAAGGTGTGAACATGACTTTCCATTTCTTTTTCAAGACAACGCACTGAGATAAGTCCCAGGACTGCACTCCACATGCTTCTGTTTAATATCAAAACACATTAAGCACACACAGAAGAGCCTAATCAAGAACAGAACTTTGGGGCAATATAAAGTATAAAGTTATATCACTTACATTGTCGAGTAATGCAGATCCTCAGTGAGTTTACAGGATTGTGGACTAAGAAAACAGCCTCATAAAGCGATGCTTTGAAGAGCGGTGAACTGATTTCTAACATCAGTTCATGAACAACATGTTCACATGTGATGCAATGCAAGTGTCTCGTGAGCTGAGGAAGTTAGAGCATATTCTCACAGCACAGAAAATCATGTAATATGTTGACATATTAGAAAAGATAAAAATCACTACAAATACAGATGCATGTACAAAGTTTTAACCTTTAACAGTCCACCTGGTTCTTATGGGAAACTTGTGTGGATTACAGTAATGATTATCTTCTGACAGAAAGTCCTGACAGCCTTTTATGTAACATAAACTGTGTTGTGTTTCAACACACATAATTGCTAGTTTTATCCTGTCATTTAAGCTTCCTGTTCTGTAAAGATGAAGAGAACATAACAATGAGCCACTGCAGAACAGAGACCAGCACCTTCCTCTGAGCATCAACAACACCCCTCCTCCCGCAAAAACTCACTGACCCAAACCTATTTTTTCCAGTCTAGGAGAAATGTCAACTCCAGACCTAGAACTTGTCTCTTTGAAGGGAACAGAGCAGCCAAATATAGCCCGCTAGCCTCTACGCCGCCTGACATACATCAGACTCTACGGGTTCTGCTAACAGTGGTTAATTTTGGCTGCCTGCCATGAAGTCACTTACTATTAAACATCATAACTATACAAAGAAAATTATAACCGAGCAGTGGAGTGTACACTGTTGCCTAGTAACCTAATGCCATGTTGGGGATTCATCTTGCTATGGAACAGAAAACACTTAAAGCCAGAGCCAATGATAGATCCAAGACCACACAAAAAATAGTTTGAGGGTGTCAATAAGCATGGCCAACGTGAAGCTGAGAAACCTGTCATGAGATGTATGTTTAAGAATCAAATCTCACTTCTCACTGGGCGTTTATAAGAATTTTGTAAGTGTTTCTGTAACTGCAAACACTCATGAAATTATATAATTATTATTCATCTGTCATTTTACAAGTGAAATGATGGATAGGATGAGAGCTTATTTCCAAGTGTGAAATCCAACTAAAGAATACATTATGCTGACTGGCAGTGGATGCTGGGTACTAATTACTAAATCTGTTTGTTTTTTTAAAAAAAAAAGTCTTTTGGAACATAAAGAATTACACAAATTGCCCCCCTCCCTAGAAATATGTGGATCCTGACAGATTCGCGAGAGCTAACATACAGATTTTTGCTTATCACAGTATCACAAAGACATACTTCTTGAAACTCGGCACTTTGCAAAGCTCCCTGCTCGTGGTGGTTGGTTTTAATTTAGCTTTTATGCATCCAGTATGAGAACATTACAATTAGGCTAGACATTCTAACTGCATTAGAAAATGTCACAATGAGCTATAACACATTATGAGTTTGCGTAATGTGTCTTTTGGGCATCATATATTTACCCATAATTACTTTGGTCATACACAGTATTTCATCATATGGAGCCCATTATGGGTTTTGGGACTCTTATTTATGCCCCATAATGTCTTACTGCATAACTGAGTTCCACGAACTCATTAAGTTATAGAGCAGCGTCAGACAATCTGTTGTAAAAGCCATTATATCAAACAACATCCATTTACTGTGGAATGTACAGGTCTGGTTGGAACAACATACATAATCTCTTAACAATGAACATTAACAATAAATTTAAAAAATAATGTTATATTGCTTAATACGTTGCTTATACAGTCATAACCTGTCCACACCAAACTCATAAACCCAAAAGCTTGTATCTCTGCTGTGCTTTAACATGCTTTATTCTAAACAAATAGATTTAGAAGCCCCCTGTGCTAAACAGCCTGTCAATGTCAGAATCATTATGCACTATTAATGTATTGTGACTTTTTCTGTCATGAATGTCAAATAGCGCTGGCTTTATTTTGGGAGGGCATCATATCGTCTATAGAGGTTCTTAGTTCCTCAATTAGAACTTACAGCCTCACTTCATTTACAACTAATGTTCAGACAAAGCAATATCCTATCTCTAGTCTACCAACTCTCCTCCAACCATGTACTGTATGCTTTAACGTATTGCTACCAGGACATAACTGCACACAGACATTCATAAACTGCACACACACACAATTGTATTTTTCCTACAATAGCCCAACTGAGGCAGAAGATTGGCCCAATCATTTTGTCATGTCATACTTTCCGTCACCCAGCACAAAACCCACTGCATTCTTTTTCTCTACTGGAACTGTGTGACACGAAGGCAGCTTTCACACTGTCACGGTCAGTCAAGGATAGCACACAAACACAGGAAATAAATCCTCAGTGACAAAGCGTAATACAACACTTTCATCACTTTAGTTGTGAAAAAAAAAAGGAAAAGGCATTGTATTCTCTCCACTTTGATTAACAAGCTCACTCTCACTTCTTATGTCATCTCTGCTGGTAGCTGACTGATTACTCTGTGGTGTCTATAGAATATTTTTACTAATACAAATATTGCCAGACACCGACTTTAGGACTAAAATAAGTCTCCATAGTTAACATGCATTACACAGCAGGGATGCGACATGGTGATAGTGTGAATACTGCCAATTGTATAGACAAACATGCTAACTTATCAGGTCCAGTGAATAATTCACAGATGCCTGCCAAGATTTGTTCTATCGAAAACATTCTGTCACATTAACACATTCATTGGTACTATGAAATTATGTGTTAGGCTAAGTGTAAGGTGCTGTTAAAATGACTTTCTCTCCCTGACACAGCTCAGATGGTACCTGCCCCCTCAAGCCATCTGAGCAGTGCAGACATCTGTGAGCATTAACCTGCCAAGAACAAGTCGAATGTAAAAATATCATAAATATTCTGAAATGGAAAGACAACTGAAGGGTCATTTGGAGTGGTTGTGAAAAGCTTTCATGTCAACTATGAGCAGTGTTTTTCTTGTGTCACTAAGTGAAAATGTCGTGTGTACACTGGAGGGCTTGTGGTCCTTGTGTTTTCCTATTACCTTGCTCACAGAAGACTGAAATGCTGTCACAACATAACACCTGTGGATCACCATCATACACGAGCCATTTCAAATGTAACACACCTGCTAAAGGTTTTTGTTGGCGTGACAAGGTGTGCAGCTAAACAACCGAGAAAAACTAACTAGCCTTGTTGTATAGTACAACATCTGCACTGTCGCTTAACTTTCATTTAGTTCCTGATATGTAAAAAAACAAGGTCCTTATTTCTGACTCTACTCTGAGACTGTGGCTGTCATTTTCATGCAACTTTGCACTTTTGTTCTACTGCATTTCAGAGGGAAATATTGTTCTTTTTTTCTTCTTTTTAAGATTTTATATACAAAACATATATTCACAGTGTAAAATGCAATGCACTGCTATGGATTAAACTATGCATGGGTAGAAAAAAAAGTAGTTAAAGTTGAAGGCCACAATAAAGCAGTTAAAATTACCTCTGCTTTTAAAGTCTTGCTTACATGTTGATTCATCTGTGATAATGACCTAATAGTATACTGATAGGAGCCATTCTGCACTATGAGTACATTCACTTTAGATACTTTAAGTATATTCAAACCTCTGTACTTTTATTTGACTAAAAATTTGAATGCAGGATTTTTATTGGTAATGCAGTATATGCACTATATTTTGTGGTATATGCTTAAGCAAATGATCTGAATACTTCTTCCACCACTAGACATAATGTAATGTAAAGCAGCTGTGAGAATTATGTATTAGTAATATAGTATATAATATATAATATTAGTAATATGGATGAACATATCCTAAGAGATATGTTATATATGTTATATCCTGTTCAGGATCCAGTTCTTTAATGGCTATTTTTAAATATTAATTTAACAGAGTCACGCTGTGACAAAGGGTGATGCAGCTGGTTAGTTGATGAGTTTTTTTTTTGTTTTTTTTTTTTTTTTAAATGAAGACTTTCACACTTCAACCATTGGTGAGATCATTCTTTCGTAAGCAAGTGTATTTATAGGTGGCTGGCTGCACCACAATACCCTGTATCTTAGACCTAAACAGTCTGATGATGAGGTGTGATAAAACTTTGTCCAAAAATAAAAATGATAGATAGATAGATAGATAGATAGATAGATAGATAGATAGATAGATAGATAGATAGATAGATAGATAGATAG
>JBBMJY010000025.1:12630150-12641481 GCA_037833715.1 Toxotes lorentzi | reverse complement strand
AAAATTAAGCCGTCCCCTCCCCTTTCAGAAGAGAAGGGGAGGGGAGGAGGGGGGGGGGGGGTTGCGTTGGGGGGGGGGGGGGAGGGGAAACACCGAAAAAAAAAAAAAAAAAAAAAAAAAAAAAAAAAAGCTCAGACAACAGACACGCTTGTGTGTAAATACATATTACTATATTTCATATTTATTATTTTAATCTGCGCTAGTGTTAAGTTCTTCCTCACATAATAATAATGACAATAATAATAACGTGATAATAATAGATGACACCAGTAACTATGATAATGGGGTACTCGAGTAGCTCGCTGCTTGTAATGAGAATATTATTTGCTTGTTATTGCATAACATAAAATTCCTAAATGTGACAGCTGCATCCACAGACTACAGTTTGCAGTGGTGCACCTCCTAAAAATAGCACCTGTAGCGTCCACAAGTTCACAAAGACATGATTAAAATGCAAACAGTGCCATCTACTGGTCACACTATTCATCGCCACTGTACTGGATTCCACTGGGACAAAGTTGTTGTTGCACCCCATCAGTTACTGCAGTGCAACAGCAATAATGTAAATGATGATAAATGTTTACCACATGCACAGACAGGTTTTTTTTGTGTGTGTGTGTGTGTGAGATGCCATTTATCAAAAAAAAAGGGAAAGAACGGCTACTTTCTGTCACTGCACTCTGTCCCTAATTTTAAAGCTAACAAGGAACAATAAGCTGTGAAGCTACCACCTGAGCACTTTCTCACTGTTCTGCTATGTGGTGGTAATTTTGGTAACAAAATAAAAAGTAGTGGAAAAAAGGGAAGACACAGACAGTCAGCAGGGCCTGACTGTCTGTGTGATTAGCAGAGATTATATGCAGATTTGTCATCATCATAAATCTACAGCTGTCCATGGTTTCACATTTTTATTTGTCACTTCAAAGCATTCCTCAGTAGCTCTCCTTAGTTTACTGTTTGGCCCAGTGGACAAATGTCTTTCCTTTAGAAGAGGAACAAAGCACCTCTCTCATCTCTGTTCACCTGTTTCCCACATCACTGCTCATCACAAGCCACAAGATGTTTGGATGATTATTCTTCTTGAAATATTTTGGCCATTAACTTTTTTTCTTCTGTTTATGCTGTATTATACCTACCCAACCTTTAGACTTTTAGGAGACAGGGATTTGGATCCCTCGACTATCCAGCTGTTTGCTATCCCTCATATTGATGGTTAGACAGAAAGGGGCACCGCCAAACATCAGCACATCTGAGGCATGATCCTGCATGCATGTCTCTCTGGCTCCCTCATCGCTGTGCAGGACCCCACAGCTGGCACCGAAGACACTAAGGACCATGTCATTTCCCAGCAACGGCTAAGAATGTCATGGGCTTTGTAGTCTTCACAAATGTATAAACATCGTATTGTCAGCATAGTCTATTGCAATTTTGCATTTGCAGTGGTAGAGCATACTTGAGCAACAGCAACTTAATCAACTCCTGCAGCTGTTCCCAAAATTCCACAAGTGTTTAATAAAAGCTGGATAAGGTGTATTAATCAACGTTACTTCTCTTTGATAGATGTAAGGTGAGGGTGGGTAATGACACCCACCTTTTTTTTTTTTAAACCTCCATTCTTGGGTGAGTACTGGGAAGACATCTTCCGAAGGTTTTCTGTGGCAGAAAGATACAGTCTGATGATGATTTATCTCTTTTTTGTTCATTTTTCTGTTCACAAGTGATTTAGTTTTGTGTTTTAGGCAGTACGAAGAATGGTTATTGCTGTAGTTATAGCGAAGAGAGTCATCTTAGAGAACTGGAAATCACTGCCTGAAATTTAAAATGTTATTATAGAACATATTTGTAAAATAAAACCAACAAAAGCTTCAAAAAGCTCCTGTAGAAAGAAGTTCAGCATAGTACATATCAATCTTTCCTCCTCTCTCTTCCACTCTCTCTTTCTCTCTCGCACACACGCTCACGAAAAGGGTCCTGTAAACATGGAGGGTGTAAACACAGGGTCAGGGTGCAGTTTTTAAGAGGGGTGGAGATTGGGGAGGTATGTGCATAAGCATCTGTTTTCTTCATTTATGCATTTACTCCTTTGTCTGTAGCTTCTCCTCTTAATTTAATTTGTGGGAACCCCTTCTCCACCACAGCCTCCCCAGTGAGAAAGTATTCCTGCTGGGGTTAATGTGGCCTTCGGGGGGCTTAGGGACAGATCCAGAAGGATTACCCCCAGCAAAGGCGACCAACCTACACCCAAAATCATCAACATAGCTGCCACAACCTTTTCCCTCTCCCCTTTCTTTGTTTCAAGTGCCTTGAAATGTGAAACTCTCTGGAAAGTTTCCTGGTGAGCATAACCCACATTCCTTCACAAAGACCCCTGCTCCCTCCCTCATTCTCTGAGTAACTGTACTATTTTGCTTTACAGCTTTTTTTTTAGTTGTTGTTTTATTTTGTAATAGAACTGTTTCCATTTGTTGGAAAGCAATCAGGGGGAGTAATCACCTCTGTACCCTGCATGGCAGCTTGAGATAGATAGCTGTCAGGACAGTGAATGAGTTACAGTTAGTGTTTATTGCTAAAGATTTAGAATTAATACCAAATGCAGTAATTACTGTTTTAATGCTGTAGCATTCACAGTCATATATCCTCATTATGCTACATTAAAACTGTTGCGGTTTTATATCTGTATAGAACAGTGAAAACTGAAAAGGGTGTATTACAAAAAATCTAACATGCCACAACATGACATGGCTGCATAGTACAGTAAATTCCTTCCACTTGTAATAAAAAGCAGCAGCTCATCCAGTACTGAATTGCTACTCTGTGACCTTTTTAATCTGTACTAGGTCTGTGTCTGTGACCGAACCACTGAGTCACTGAGCGAGCCATTAACAGACAGTTTTGTGTCCAAGCCTTTTGGCTCTCTTCCATAACTTCATCCCCATCAGTCCTGCCTGTGGTGTTTTCACTGTACAGAGGAAATTACTGGCCCCACATCATCAGCTGTTGTGGATGTAACATTCCACGAGCAACACAGACATTCGAGAGCAGGCCCCCTCATTTTCAGCATTATTAAAGTACAAACTTCTCATTAGATTTTTGTGTAGAAGGGAACGTTTGTAATCTTGTCTAGATCTGCAGTCGCTAGCACGTGGAGTTTATATTTGTCCTCTAAGTTGTTTAGATTAATGCAAATAATCAGTGTAATATCACTCTTATGCAACAAAAGGTTGCATAAGTAATGCAAGCCAATATTGCCCTCAATTAAATATGTCCATATAAGGCTCTAAGTTCACATGAATTAACATATTGTATCTGTATTTCTCATCTATGTTTGATGGACATCAGCTACTCTGAAAGCCTGCCTGTAGTTGAAGGGAAAGTCACTAGAGGGCCATATTTCACCACATTTTGGTGTTAGAGGGTCACAGGACCAGAAACACACTGAGTATTTCAAACCCACCACCAGCCTGTAAGTTACAAGACACTGGTTAAGGTTTTTTTCCGAACTTTTCTTTCTTCCTTGCAAATGGTCACTCAGTTCCACATTAGACCATTATCTGATATATATTTAAGAGATGTAACAGGAGTATATGGTTCAGGCTGTGTATGTCCATCACTTTGCCAAACAGCTTGTGTAGCACAGGACAGTGATTCTGTGAGGAAGCTATGCATGAAATTCATTATTTACCCCATTAACTCCCTTTTATTAAGATGATGGGGAAAAAGAGGAAGAAAGGTGATTATTATAATGGTCTGGGCATTCAGAACTAGGAGGCAGAAGCTCAGTGCATACTGTATGTAGTCTGATCGTACAGGCTACTGACAGACTATGAACAACCTGCTGTATATGCTGTTTATTAAGTTTACAAAAAACAGATGGCAGGCACCACCCAAGTAGTTTGTTTTGTTACTGAAATATATATATTTTTCCCACTAAATCAAGTGCCTTAGGTGGGCGTGGCAGGTGTCAAAATGTGTACTGCATCTTCAGCTTGTGATACCTGCACAAAATTTCAACATTGTTTCACCAGCTTCCATCGGGCCAAATTATCATGTGGCCCGATTTTGTGTAGGCATGGCTACCTTCTTGAAGAAGAGTGAGTCAGTGATGAGCCGGATGATCGTCTCTCCCGAGAAACCCCTCTTCCTGAGAGAATATTGGACTTAACGTTTAGCCCAGGTGGCTCCTCTTCAGCGCGCAATGGCAGCATGGTTCTCGATTTTAGTGCAACTTCACGATGAGTCACAGTTTGTAAAAAGATAATAATGAGCAGCTGTTACGAGGTAGCCTACCAAACATAGCCCCATGCAATTATTAAAAGAGCACAGGAAGCTTGTACTAAAATGTTAACTGATTTCATGCCGGATGAATAGATTTAAACTGTCCCTTGAATGCATTTATATTCACATGAACGTAGACGTCGATGCAATATTCAACACAGTGCGTCTGTCGTAGAGCGCCGTTGGCTACAACCAACCACTGATTCCCTTACTAGCACGTCCGGCGCGTTTAGCCTATGGAATTGCTTCTTTTTGGGAGGTGAAGTATGGTGGCGGCAATGTTATGGAGTTTCCGCTACTCCTCTGCTTTCATGCCATAGGTTAGGGAGCTAGCAAGAGAGCTAAGTTAGCGTGACGCTAGGCCTCCAGTGGACCAGCGGGAGAGCTAAGGAGATCAAACACCGCTATTCGGAAGGAGACACATATCCCTTTATGAATCTGCATGAGAACACTTAAAATCTCAGAAATATGGTGGTTCTCAAAATTCGAGACCAGGTAAGCGATCGCTCTATCAAAAGCTGACCTAAGTTAAAGCTAACGTTGGCTGGCTAATGGTAGCTAGCTGCCCCGATTGCAACACTCGCCAGCGGAATTGTAATTCGAGTCTCTCCATGCTATTCTCCGAAACGGAAGCGTTTCCTTAAGCGTTTTACGGGAAGCTTTATATTAAATAGTCACTCATGAGGTGAAAGTTACATATAGTGTTATCGGGTGATCCACACATGCAGTCATGTTTTGGGCGATTATAAAAGAGGCATCAACATTTACACTTAGACACATGCTCAAGCGGTTACTGAGTTGTAACCAGCTAATGATCCTGTGTTTATCTCCAGCAATTAGCCAGAGCCTGTGCGAAATGCCTCTAGCCACTCAGTTGGGAAGTGACTAGTTAGCATATTGTGAGAAAACGACACAAAACCGGGCTTGAGTTGTCTCTTTCAAGTGATTCAGTGTTTTAATAATAGCCACAAAATCTCTAATGTAGTGTGAGATGAATATCCTAACAACCAAGGCGATCTGTTGACTGTGACATTACTGTGACAACCGGACGTTTGTGACATATACATATGTTTGCTACCTGAGCTGGTGAGGTTTTGTGATAGCTATTAAATTAGATAAAATGTAAACTAAAAGAATGATGTAGCTTTTATGCACTGGTTCACCTAAATGTTTAGTGTTGTTTGAAAACCACCACTGTTTTGTGGAAGTGGGGATTTGTCAGAGGATTTGTGCTCTGTTCAGTTTAGTGATTGTCTTAGTGCTTATTTTATAAGTTATGTCCTTGATCAGAAGCCTTTAGTGTTTGTCCCCATTGTAAATACCACAAGTAATCCAACCTGTTCTATCAGCTGATCAGGAAGTAGTTGTTGTAACCAAGTTGTACCAAGATGTAGTTATTTATACTAACAGAGATGGTACACATGCAGGTAAACTGCTGCGTATTGGTTATAATAAATGTATGAAGTGACTGGCAGTGTGACAGTATCAGACGTGTCCTTTGACTCTATTATACACTTGCCGCCTACTTGTGAAAACGAGAATAGCTTTCTGTTATCATTTTGAGGACTGTGTTTTGCACATGCCTGCTATTCTGGTAACATATGTACGTGCATGTGTCTTTCATTGTGTGTGTGCTTGAATGATCGTGTGCCTGGGCTCCTGTGAGCCAGTGGAGTTGCCAAAGAGCTGTCTCCATGGTGATGGTATTAACTAGGCTGGCTTGTATGAAGAGAGGAGGTGCACAGTCGCATAGCTAGAGAAGCATAGAAAATCTCCTGCAACAGTCGTGCAGGACTGGAGAGCTGAAAACAACAAAATGCAGATTTGTCCTTCCTTGTCACTGAGGGGGAAATTCAGAAATCATAAACGGTATAAGAGGCACAAGTGTCTGCTTGTTGCCATGAATTTATCCTCAGTAACTCTAACCTCCATTGCACCCTGCAGATATTCATGGGCATTATAATAAGTGAATGGTAGGATTGTCTTATGTTTTTTAAAAAGGGACTCTAAGTTATTCACTCCCTAGGTGCTAATGGCAGTCTTTGTCTTGGTTGTTCTGACTACTTACTGAGCACCAATCTGACTGCTGAAATTACTCATGTGGTTACAATTTGTACAGAGGGCAAAGCATATCTTGTCGTGTTGGTTCTAGCACTCTTCAAAGGAAAAAATCGTACCCATGTCGCAGTTTATACTTGAAATGGCTGTTGAAACTGCACTATTATTTTCCACAACAAACTGTGCCTTTCATTGTGGGTGTGCTTGAATGATCATGTGCCTGGGCTCCTGTGAGCCATTTTTTATTTCTTTTTTTTTTTTTTTTTTTAAAAAGCAGTAGCACTTACAATGTTTGAATTTATTGAACATAGGGCACACAGTACAAATGATCTTTGTCAGATGAAGGTGAAAGTGTTTGGCTCCATGCTCAACTTTTGAGTACCATGTGTACCACCGAAACATATTGGGAAGCGGTTCAGAAAGACGACTTGCATGCAAGCAGCTGTTTTTTTTTTTTTTTTTTTTTTTTTTTTTTTTTTTTTAAATGTAGTTTGTGAAGTGTGTGGCTCAAACTGTTTTGTATAAACAAGATGTCTTTTGCACATGAAGTATTACAAGCTATGGGGCTGCACATTAGCTAATTAACTAGTTGGGCAGCCTGGTGGGTTAAATGAGGGTTGAGATCTTTATGAACAAAGGCACTTTGCATGCTGTATCATGCTGATGCAGAAAGAAATCCAGCTCATGGAAGTAATTGTGTGCACAGACATAGACTGTTCAAATTAGAGATTCCCCTCTTCAGCTTTTTCTACCAATGGTGTATTGATGGCAGATGAAGGCTATACAAGATAATGCAGGCTTTCATTCCAGCCAACTATTGCAGCAGGTGATTTTAAAGCCTGCTGACTCTTGGCATTTTTTTGTAGCAGGAGCCTCCTGCTTCTTGATCGTAGTTTTTGTTTTGGATACATGGGTGCACATTGCTCATTCAAAGGTTATGCTTGCTCACATGTAATGGAAGTGATAGATAATAGCTCAGCTGAGACGCAACATTTAAGTATCACCAATTTTCCACAGCCGTTGCTTGTGGAAACATCTTCTCAGTGTGGTTGCAGCTTTGAGCCTGTCATGATGGCTTATTTGTTTTTAGAAACTTGACTTTCTTTTTTTAGGAAAAAAAAAACAAGTCAGGAAAGGGTTAAGTTTTTGTGGAAGCCAGGAATGTTCCATCTGGGTCTCTCATGGGTAACCAGTTGCAGCCTCTGGAAGGGATCCCCTGCCCTCACTGTTCTCCCCATCTATGCCAGCCGGCTCCCACAGGCAGTGGAAAACTGCCTGATCAAACGCTCTCTGCTGGTGTTATGGTGGATCAGATAGGAGAGTACAGCAATGTTGAGGTGGCCAGCATGATGCACAGAGGTTCATTAGCATACGTAATTATACATTTTGTGACTGTTGATAGGGGCACTGGTTTTTAGCATTGTTTAGAGAGCGGTAACACTGGTTAATGACAAAAAAACTACGGAGCAACTTGCCAATACGCACATTTTCCTTTGTACACATTTATGCTTTTGTGATGCTGACAGCTGTAAACTTGTATGGCCAGTGCTAATGTTAGGTAAACGAAACCAGCATCTTTGGGCTGGGGGACAGCACCCACTCATCTCCGGGAAGTAGATCAAATCCTGTAACCACTCAACGATACTGAGGTCAAATGTGAGAAAATGTAGTTCACAATTGACTTTGTGAACTGCAAATTTCATTTTAGATGTGGTCAGAGCTTGTGGTTTCCAGATCTATAATTTTTATACCCCATGTGCATTAAACTGGGAAGTGAGCCTTCTCTTTTGAAACCATGGTCTAGTTGCTATAACCTCTACTACTATTACTGCCACTACGGATACTAATACTACCAGTAGTACTACTAGTGAGACTACTACAACCACCTAAGAGTACTTAATAACCACCTATCAACAGCCTGGAAACCACCACCACCACAATGACTTTTTATTACACTTATAGTAACCGTTACTTTTTGCTTTTTCAGAGAGAAAGTGCAACTTCAATTTTAGAACTTTTTATTTCCAAATAACCACCGTATTTTATTCTGTATTATAATGTAACCTGAATTTTGCAGGACACCTGCATCGAGGACATTGACCGGGAGGGTAGAGGCCATCCGCACAAGCCTGATTATGGAGTTGTTCTGCCAGAAACTGACATCCCCCTGAGTGACCAACACATGGAAATCCTCAGGGTGGCAATAAATCCCCTAGAGCCCCTAGACTGTAATAGTGTTGATATTTATTTGGAGACAGTGGAATTTGTCACATCCCTGGTGCACAAAGGGCATTATATAACACCTGAGGGTTACGGTTAACAATTATAGCCCAAATCAATCATGAGGTGTCAGCAAATAATTCTAAAACTTTTCACTAGTAAAAATAAAAATACAATTAACTGCACTTAAAATGTAAAGGAACAGCAATGCGAGTGGGTTTAAAACGCATTGTTACTTTTAGCTGCAGTTTAGCATGCAGTTTAACATATCACTTGAGGTTGTCATAATTCTGAGCACTTTTGAGTTGTAAGCAACTACATGGACTAGAACATTGGGTTCTCAGTTCCAACTCAGTCTTTAGAGACTTTGTTGTGAAAGAGCATTGTCTCACAGGAAGCATTGGCAAAAATGCTGCAACAGTGTCACAATGAATCACTTAAACTACCCACACATCACACATGGGTAAATATTTCCTTAAAGTTTTATGGTTTCAGTTACTTGTCTTAAAAGCATAATTACTCTCGGCAGTCTTTGTTTTTTGTTTGTTTGTTTGTTTTAATTAGGCACGCATGAATGTTTGTGCAAAATGGAAATAGGGTAAAATATCACGATCTATTTGTCTAAAATACACATCATTATTTTCCCTTTGTAAACTCCCCTCAGAGGGGTGGGGCCAGCTAAACTACTTTGTAAGAAGCCACGGTAGGAATGGCATGATTCTTAAGAGTCAGACTTCACGAAGAACTTCAGCAACTTTCTCCTGTACTACAGTTTTATTTTGGGAACCTTGTTTGACTTCTGTCATCTTTCCCACCTGTTGTAAGGTTGAACGATATCAGCTGTGGGTAGTTTTTTTTTTTTTTTGGTCTCTGTCTCTGCTGAAGATGCAGGCAGCCACAGGAGGATAGTAGTCATGTTAAAGTTTATAATCTGTCTGGTGAAAAAGTGAAGATGGACTGCACATCAGCCATTGGAGCACGTGGTGGGACTTGTATTCATTTAAAGTTTGTGGTATTTCTCTCTGTGGCATGGTGTGGATATGGTCTGCTGACCTACCCGCAGGCTGTAAACGCAGAACAGAATTAGAAAGCGGCTGCTCAGCATTTGTCAGTATCGATCCTGACAGTCTGTCTCCATCATCCTCTGATGTGTGGAGTCATCATTTTGTTAAAATGCCTGAGTCTCTGCCTTTTTTTTTTTTTCTTTTTTTTTTTTTAAACAATTTAAACAAAAATATTTAGGGACTTTTTAGCAGCCTAAACATGATTTTGTAATCTCAGAGCAAATGAGTCGTGTGTGTATTGTGGTGCTCGATGACGAGGATCCAGAAGTCTCTCAAAAGTCTAAGGTCTCCAAGGTGTGAATGGTTATTGTTTTCTCAAATTTTAACTATACTGTTGGCGCTGCAAGTCTGACGCATTCTCTTTCTTTTCCAGCCTGCTTTGCTGAAAGCTATTTTCAGTGTGGACCCAGATGAAGTACGCTCACTCATTTTCAAAAAAGAGGATGTGAATGCACAGGTAATCCCAACAGACTCTCACTGAATCTGCGTCCGTTTCCTTTTATTATTGTTGTATTTAAAAAAAAAAAACATCACAACGGCACTCGAATTTAAAACCTCAGATGTATAATTGCCCTAGAAAGGCCTCATACAGTTCCTTCAATTAAAAGTTGCAGAGTACGGAACAGCACATGGTTAGTTTTTACGGTTCCCACTGCTTGATCTGGCTTTGCTTATTCTATTGCATTCCTCACAATTACTGCTTTGGTGGGGGGATGTTTGTTTCAAAATATGGCTGGTTTGTACTTGTACTTGCTTGTGTTTCACTGGAAGGCTTTTCCAGTTACTGAAGTTATGTTTAACCCCCTTTTTGCCATGAATGGGGACTGTGTGGCTGTCAACATTTAATGGCTATTTCTCCGTTCTAGCATTTTAATGTTACAAATAAAAGAAAAAGTGTAGTTTTGATGTCCTTACAGATCAGGACCATATTTTCCTGTATAAAGGAGAGAAAGAACACAAGGTTAAGGCGTGAGTTCAAGCTGCTTTGTGTCTTTTTAATCACTGTATTGCTTTTCTTTTCATGTTCTTGAAGGACAATGAGAAGCGAACGCCTCTGCATGCTGCTGCCTATCTCGGAGATGCAGAAATTATAGAGCTGTTGATTCTTTCAGGTACGTTTTATGCAAACGGGCCATTTAAATCAAATACAACCATATGACTGAAATGACGTAGCTGGTGTCACAATTTGAGCTTGTTTAAATATTAGTAAGATTGTTCATATGTGATAGATATGGCCACATTCATCACACCATGGGTCTTCAAGACATTTGCATCCACTGAAATCTTAAATTTCATCATCACCTTTCTACTGCAGTGCCGTACATGGAGGTTGACATACAGGTTTCTCTTTTCTTGGTATTAAAGGGAGTGGTGAATGATCAGCAGTGTTTCATTTCAAATATGACACTCACTGTAGACACAGACACAGTAGAATATTTTTATGCTTATGTGGCCAGATGATGCATCTGTGTTCAATATTGTGAAATAGCTCCACACGCACCCTTTGCAGTCTCTCTGCTCTCTTCCTTAGCAGGTGGAGATTTTACAAACCAGGACTTAATTACTGTCGATAAGGCTTCGGTCTTTTTTTTTTTTTTTTTTTTTTTTTTTTTTTTTTCCGGGTTTGCTACCGGTTTCGTTCACTTGTTTTCCCTTTAAAACTCTACACACCCCCCTCCTCTCCCCCGACTCAGACAAGGGTCGTTGAGGAAAA
>JBBMJY010000025.1:12618389-12630050 GCA_037833715.1 Toxotes lorentzi | reverse complement strand
AAGAGTCACAAACACCCCTTTTAGGTTCTTTTTTTTTTTTTTTTTCGGGGGGGGGGGGTTGAAAAAAGGGGGTGGGGCTTTTGGCGGGGAGTTTTTTTTTTTTTTTTTTTTTTTTTTTTTTTTTTTTTTTTGTAGCTGTTGCACTAGATGTCATGTAACTATGTGACCTTGAACAGTCTGACAACCAACGTCCTCTGACTCGTAGGTGCCAGGGTAAATGCCAAAGATAACAAGTGGCTCACTCCTCTGCACCGGGCTGTGGCCTCCTGCAGTGAGGTATGTGAATGCTTCTCTTATTCTCTATCACACATTTGTTTTACAAATCCGAACAGCGCACACTTACATGTGACGACTTCTCGCAGGAGGCTGTCCAGGTTTTGCTGAAGCACTCTGCCGACGTAAATGCCAGAGACAAGAACTGGCAGACGCCGCTTCACATCGCTGCAGCCAATAAGGCTGTCCGCTGCGCAGAAGCTCTCGTCCCACTGCTCAGCAATGTGAATGTGTCAGATAGAGCAGGCCGGACAGCTCTGCACCATGCAGCCTTCAGCGGTCATCTGGAGGTAAAATTAAGCCCTAAAGTATTGTTTGACTCGTCTGTGGGCTGTAGTCTAAGAAGTGCTTTAATGCCTTTAGGATTGATTTAGTTGTAGTTAAGTTAGTTAACTTAATGAAAACAAATGGCGGCAAATTTGAATATCAATTGCCTTAAGAAACAAAACCTGCACTAACTTAAAAGGGTTAGTGCTGACTGTGTGGCTGTACAGTCTGTGCTGTCTGTATAAACTTTAGCCACCTCTGTACTTTTCATACTGATGAACACAGTAATGTTCTCCCCTCCTAAGAGCAGCAGAGTTTGCTCCAGGATGTCAGGTGTTTTACCTGTTTCCATAACGAAGTGTTCCTGCTTGCCTCATAAATGTGTGAACACAGTGGCCATTGTACCGTGTACCATACAGAACAGCTGAGCATTGGCTGCATATTTGCCCATTTAAGAAGTGTGAGATGAAAACAACCAACTTCCTCATATAACCCCGTCACCATTTAACTGTCATAACCACACCAATTATTTAGAGAAACATATAATCAGCAGTCAGCTGTTCCTTTTCCTTCCAAGCAATGGATGTTTCTCTTTGTTTATCTTTGGCAAAGGTTCCAGGTTCTTTTTGTTTAGATTTTTTTTTTTGGTGCAGCACATAGTGAATTGAAAAAATGAATTATTAATATTATATACAGCACATTAAGCTATTTGTACCCACAGTATTTCTCAGTTGCAAAAAACAAGTTGCTAAGCTCAGCCTTTGCTGTATTAGTGTATAAAATCTTGGTTGGGAAGGGTGATAATAATCCTTTTTGATCCTGAGGTCAGTTGCTCAAATCCTAACACCAGGACAAACTGGAGAAACCGCATCTTAATGAACAATAAAGCAGCTTTCCAATGAACCAGTCATAATTTTGCACGCGAATGCCTAATTGCAATCATATACTCGCATGCAGATTAGTTATCTTAAAGATGGAAATGTCTCATCTAATCATGTCTTTATTCAAATCAGTGCATAAAAACACAGAGATGTCGCAGTATTCTGGTAAAACACACAACAAATACCAGGAGGACACGCAGTAGTAGCCTATGTTCTGTGTCGTAATTTCACCTATGCCTTTGCTGAAACGGTGGTGCCCGGTGGAAACTGACAGTTTCATGCTTAGTGTCTTCCTGTTCTGTGGGTTTGTCTGTATTGCATGTGTGGGGAAAAGTCAAAAAGCTGTTTAGCCCACATTCGCTTAGGTATTTAAAAAAGAATTTATAAACTGAAGGTATAAACATACACGTGGTGTAGACCGGAGGATCAGTCCGTTATCCCTAGTATTAAGGCACTAAACGCCTTGTGTACACAGCGGTTATACGAGTTGCCACACTGACTCAAAGGCAGCAGAATTTGAAGTGTTCAGGTTGCAGCTTCCCTTGACATCTTTCCTGACTGCTCTTTTTTTTCCTCTGTTGCTGCTGTTAGATGGTGAGGCTCTTGCTCTCCAGAGGAGCAAACATCAATGCGTTTGACAAGAAGGACCGTCGTGCAATCCACTGGGCAGCCTACATGGGTAATAAGGAGTGGTTAATAAAAACTGTCCAGGATTTAATTGGAGGAGGAATAGTGTCTACTTCAGAAAAACGCATTACATATGCAGTTGTTGCATAGAACATAGATGCTCGGCATACTTGTTTCCCCAAAGTGTTGGCATCAACGTCAGCATTTAGAAGATCATTTAACACTCAGCCTTGAAGCTGTCATTGTGTTATGTTGTCTGTACTGAGAAAAATCCAGTCTGCTGCAAGAGTGTCGCCCCATGCAGCCAAAAATAACCATACGAAATATTTGATAATATCTTGATAGCATATTCATGTAATTAAATCCTTCTCTTTTTGTCCTCAGGGCACATAGAAGTGGTGAAGCTGCTGGCATCTCATGGAGCCGAGGTGGCCTGCAAAGATAAGAAATCGTACACCCCCCTACACGCGGCAGCCTCCAGTGGAATGATTAGTGTTGTCAAATACCTCCTGGACTTGGGGGTGGATGTAAGTTCCACCCACAAGCGTATTGTCATTACACTGTAGACACCACTAGATGTTATGATCTGATCAGGAGAGATATGCTTTGAATAACGGCTCAACTGATTCCTATAATGTGTGCTATAAGAGTAACAGTCCTGCTTTGTTACCTGTTTGTCTTGATGGAAACAGTAGTGTCATAACTACCCGCTGTTTATCTTGCCGTCTAGATCAATGAGCCCAATGCATATGGCAACACACCCCTCCACGTGGCCTGCTACAACGGGCAGGACGTGGTGGTGAACGAGCTTATTGAATGTGGAGCTAACGTCAACCAGGTGAACGAGAAGGGCTTTGCGCCTCTCCATTTTACCGCCGCCTCACGCCATGGGGCGCTCTGTCTGGAGCTGCTAGTGTGCAACGGGGCTGACGTCAACATTAAGGTGAGTAAAAGAACCCGAATGTCTCCTGTTGGCATTTTGACACTGATTACTTGGAAAAGCGTTGGTCAAAGCTGTTACTCAAGAACTGATTTTTTTTTTTAGAGACTGTGTAAACAGTCACATATGTTGCCTGTGTGTGAATCCAAGCCTGTTGTTTGGGCAATATAATTTATAGCTGGGAGCCATAGTGATGACCAGTGCTGTGATACTAACATGTTTTTGTTTGACTCCAGAGTAAAGATGGCAAGACTCCCCTCCACATGACGGCAATCCATGGGAGGTTTTCTAGGTCTCAAGCAATCATTGAGAATGGTGAGCTCCACTAAAAAACACAGCCTCTCTGACTTCATTTCCTCACTCTGGACAGTAAAACTCAAACTGCTTCTTAGTGTAACACTTGCTAAGCGCTTGGTTTGTTTTCTCCTGAAGGTGCTGAGATTGACTGTGAAGACAAAAACGGAAACACACCACTGCACATTGCAGCCCGATACGGACACGAGCTCCTCATCAACACCCTCATCACCAACAAAGCTAACACAGCTAAGTGAGTGAGCCTGTTTGCGCCTTTTCAGCAACCTTTCCACAGCTGACATGTTTGACTGTTATGTAATTGATACAGATGATTCTGTACCATTAGCAGAAAGTTCCTGCCCTTACTTTAGCAGCCAGTGATATTTGGGTCATGTTGGTTAAATCATCATGATTGTGTCTTTTTCAGACGAGGGATTCACGGTATGTTTCCGCTGCATTTGGCTGCTCTCAGTGGATTCTCTGACTGTTGCCGAAAACTCTTGTCTTCAGGTGAACATCTCTTTCATATTCATATTGCGTGGCTGCTCACAGTACAAACTTATGCCAGTCTTGTATTTGAATTGTTCTGATATTGCAGTTTAATAAGTCAGAATTCTTGAGAAGGTTTTTCATTTTGCTTCCCAAAATTTGAACCCTGTAGAAATATCAGTACTGTAAAATATCTCATACAGTAAACAGTATATGTAGGAAGTTGTTTATAATCCTTTTCTCTGCAGGCTTTGATATTGATACTCCTGATGACTTTGGAAGGACCTGTTTACATGCTGCAGCTGCTGGAGGGTGAGTACAGGACACCTGAACAGTGTGTTTAATATTAACTGTAAGTGTTACGGTGGAGTTTATGGCCTACAACAAAAACAATACGATTCTAATTATCAGTTAGCCATCTCATAAATCTCTCTAACCCCCTCAGAAACCTGGAATGTCTCAATCTTCTCCTCAACACGGGTGCGGACTTTAATAGGAAGGACAGCTTTGGCAGGTTTGTAGCGTTTACTGGTGGATGCGGGTCAAGAGTTTGCGATCTGCCGGTTTCTCGGTCAAATTTGAACAGTGAACTGAGCCGTGTTTGCTTTTCCAGGACCCCTCTGCACTACGCTGCTGCCAACTGTAACTACCAGTGCCTGTTTGCTCTGGTGGGCTCTGGGGCCAGCGTCAATGACCTAGACGAACGGGGCTGCACTCCTCTCCACTACGCTGCTGCCTCTGACACAGATGGAAAGTCAGTAATACTCAGAAAATCAGTTTGTTTGTTTTTTTTTTTTTTTTGAGGGAGGTGGTGGTTGTGTGGGAGGCAGGTCACGTTTGAAGGTTCTATGGATGAAAGCTTACTTGCATTATCGGTTATGCTAAGTAACAGTTCAAAGACGATCTTGTTCCCTTGACGACAGCCTCTTTGTTGTGTGTGCAGGTGCCTGGAATACTTACTGCGAAATGATGCAAATCCAGGGATCCGGGACAATCAGGGCTACAACGCTGTGCACTATGCCTCAGCGTACGGACATCGCCTCTGTCTGGAGCTGGTGAGAAGTTCTCTCCAGAGTTCACGACATATGATGATCAGGGTCTCTGTATTTGTATGTTGCTATAATGTTTAAGGTGTCACTGCTTCCCCCATTCTCATTTACAGATTGCAGGTGAAACGCCTCTAGATGTGGTGAGTAGAATGAACCTTTCCTCCTTGTGTATGTCTGGAGGTTTTTCATTTATAAATTAGACCATGGGTCTGAGTGATTGTATTGGAAGCAAGTTCTAACTTGTGCAAGTGATTTGTTCAGCTAATGGAAACCTCAGGGACAGACATCCTGAATGACTCTGATGTCAGAGCTCCCGTCAGCCCCTTGCACCTTGCTGTGAGTAGTGTGTGTTATACTTACGCTGGCATTGTCATCAATCTATGTGTATTTATGTAAACTTATTCATGGTAAACAAATCTTTCAGGCATACCATGGCCACCACCATGCTATGGAGGTTCTGGTGCAGTCTCTGCTGGATCTTGATGTGAGAAACGCCCAAGGGCGCACACCCTTAGACCTGGCTGCCTTTAAGGGTCACGTAGAGTGTGTGGATGTCCTAATCAACCAAGGAGCCTCCATCCTTGTCAAAGACTTCACCTTGAAGCGAACCCCCATCCATGCTGCAGGTATGGAGTTATTTGCTCATGAACTCATGACCCAAACTCAGTATAATGAGTAATGATGATGGAGTTTTCATTCTTTCCCTGCAGCTACCAATGGTCATTCAGAATGTTTGCGTTTGCTGATTGGAAATGCTGATCTTCAAAGTGCAGTAGATATCCAAGATGGGAATGGACAGTAAGTAAAATTTGTTCGGGATTTTTTTTTTCCCCCTTACGTTCTAAAGTAATTGCTAACATTACTGTCTCTTATCTCTTAGAACCCCTCTAATGCTGTCGGTCCTGAGTGGACACACAGATTGTGTGTATTCTCTGTTAAATAAGGGAGCCAATGTAGAAGCCAAAGACAAGTGGGGCAGGACGGCCCTGCATAGAGGAGTAAGGACGTGTCACTATTCTTACATACTGTGTGCATGTTACTGGATATTGTGTGATATGTTTGTTTTTTTGTCTTGTTTTTTTTTTAACCTTAACTTTTATCACCACAGCTTTTCTTAGTTTGAGGTTTTTCTGCTTGTGACAAGTCGTGGTCACCTCAGTCACATTTAGGTTTTGAATCTGGGTCGAGCAGCCCTACAAAAGAAACCATGATAACATTTACCAGCTCTCATCGTTTAATAACATCGTCATCGAGTATAATAAGTCATAAGCCATAAGTAAAAACTGATTTCTGTCCTCAGGCAGTCACCGGTCACGAGGAATGTGTAGAGGCCTTGCTTCAGCACAGCGCCAACTTCCTGGTGCGAGACTGTAAAGGGCGCACACCGATCCACCTGGCAGCAGCGTGTGGACACACTGGGGTACTGGGAGGCCTGCTGCATGCTGCCCAATCAGTGGAAACACTCCCTGTCTTAACAGACAACCAAGGCTACACCCCACTGCACTGGGCCTGCTACAATGGTACAGAGACGAGGCTATGAAGACCTCTTAAAAAGCAATCAATATAGTTATGGAAATGTTTACTAATGGATGCTCTTACACACAGACATGCTACCAAGAAAGTGAAGTAGAGCACTTAAGAAAGTGTAGATTTAAAATAGGCATGCACATTTTATTTCTCATGTTTCATGCTTGTTCTTTATATTATTCTTTCAAACGATTTCTTTATGCACCCAAGTTTAAATTTTGGCATGTTGATAAGGAAAAATGTTTGAAGCGCCCAGAGAAGAAGGCTGATACAGTTAGTGCTCTCTGCATTCTTTCCTGCAGGTCACGATACATGCGTGGAGGTTTTGCTGGAACAAGAGGTTTTTCACAAGGCCGAAGGCAATTCCTTCAGCCCCCTCCACTGTGCTGTGTAAGATCCTCTCTGCTGCCGTCTGTTTCGATCAATGCATACGAGGACAGAACCTTTAACAGATGAAATAAGTGGCTCTTTTCTCTTCTTCAGGATCCGTGATAATGAAAGTGCAGCGGAGATGCTGATAGACACTCTGGGCCCTGCTATTGTCAGTGCCAAAGACAGTAAAAACAGGTATGCATACTCATATAAAGCAAAATACAACAAGAATTGCAGCTTCAGGGGTTTTGGAACACACCTGATGCTGGATGCCTTGTATAGTGAATTAAAATAAATTAAAAATCTGTATTTTGAATAGGATTGCTTGATTTAAAATGAGTCTTCTTCTGGTGTTATTTGTGCAGGACCGCCCTGCATGCAGCAGCCTTCACTGACCACGTGGAGTGTCTCCAGCTGCTGCTGAGCCACAACGCTCAGGTCAACAACGTCGACACCGCGGGGAAGACCCCACTCATGATGGCTGCTGAGAATGGGCAGACCAACGCTGTCGGTACGAGTGTTTCTCTACTCTAAACCCCCCAGACTGGGAAATATCACTGTGGAATGTAATAATCAGTACTGCATTGAATTAACTTTAATTTGCTTTTCCTGTCTTGTTCCCTCTCACCGTCACTGTTAGAACTGCTGGTGAGCAGTGCAAAAGCAGATCTCACTCTGCAGGATGCTGTGAAGAACACCGCACTTCATCTGGCCTGCAGTAAGGTGCGTATTATCATATGGTTTATGGCACTGTTCTTAGATTCTGAAAACTTTATTTGTCCCCGGGGGGCAATTTAAGGGAGCAAATATACAGTGTGCTCCACAAGTATGTGTTGCAGTACTATAGACAAAGTGTATTTACTGTATCTGGTTGTTTACATGTTTTCTACAGGGACATGAAACCAGTGCCTTGTTGATATTGGAGAAGATAACAGACAGAAACCTCATAAATGCCACTAACGCCGCCTTACAGACGTATGTATCACTTGTATTATATTAGTGTCTTGACTTGCTGCATCTCAGCGATGGAATGGGCTGGTAGTGTTTGTAGATATATGTGGGGATTTGAATTATTAATGTAGAGCTACAGAACAAATTGAAAAATATTGACTTGCCGTGGTGTATCTTTCTTTTAAGGCCCCTACATGTGGCGGCGAGAAATGGTCTGACTGTGGTGGTGCAAGAACTGCTGGCGAAGGGTGCTAGTGTACTTGCAGTTGATGAAAACGGTAAATTTCACAACAACATTTTTTCTCTCGGTATATTTAGGGCTCTTACAGTACATTGAGAAGTGAACATAGTAGAACGGCTCCTTTTGTTTTTTTTATCCGGTTTAAAATAATTCCACACTTCAAACATTGAAGCTGCTCGTTAACCTTCTAAAACCTTTTGCTTTTTGTTGTGTATCGTGTTCATTTGGGAAACGTGACGGCTGGATCAGAATTTGATCAGGTGATAGCCACTTAAAACGATATGCCTGGGTCACTTTAAATACTGATTTTTCAGATCAGCGTCATGATAAATTCTCAGACAGATAATAAAAATACTTGTTAGTTGCAGCCCTGGCACACAGGTGCATTGCTTATCCAGTTAATCGTGTAATTACTGCTGTATCCTTTAAGAGATGTTGTACCAGTGTTAACCAAAGCTGTGTATTACTTTAATAAAATGTGTAACACGAGTGCACTGTAATCGTTTCAGGTTACACACCCGCCTTGGCTTGTGCCCCCAACAAAGATGTGGCAGACTGCCTAGCCCTCATCCTGGCCACCATGATGCCTGTGTCCCCCTGCACCCCGGCACCCACCCTCCCTTTCAGTGCCATTAACCACTACACTACCAGCCCCTCTAAGAGCGTCACATTCGACACCCTGCCCGTGCTGCGCGGCGAGCACAGCTCCTACTGCAGCTTCAACAACATCAGCCATCACGAGGGCTTCTACAAGGACGAGGAGCTCAACGACTCGGATTCAGAGACGTACTGAGGGACTGGGGGAAGAAATAAACGCATAAACACACACACTGTGTCTTAAAAATCACCCACCGCCAGCTTGGGAGGGCAGAAGAAGAGAAAAGCCCCCACAGGAGCCTTAAGAGTCACCCCCCACCACCACCACCACCACCACTACCACCACCCACCAGAGAGCATGAGAGGGAGGAGGTGCAGCAGGCTGACCCACACTCATCCCGACCTCATCCAGCACCAGGTGTCCTTCCAGCTGATTCTGGACCTCAGATAAAACTGTACTTGTTGCGCAGACAGCGACCTTTGTATGGCAATAACATGCTGAAGAGGGATGGTAGCACTTCACAGAGAGCTAAACCGACAGGGACCAAAAGACATGGATGCATTTTAACCCACTTTTAACTGTAAATGAGACTGAAAATGTTTTGAGTTTATCGGTTGGGGGAGGGGAGGGGAGAGGAGCCGGTTTTCATTTTTGAAATTTTTGTGAGGAGCTATTAAAGAGGTTGATATTCGCACACTACATTTGTCAGAATGCGCTTGTCCTTAAAGTCTCTAAGTCATACGGGGGGAAAAATCATTTATTTTTTTGAGATCAAAATTTTAATACACCCGTGTTCATGTCTTAATCTCCTTATCCTCTGGAAGAAAAAAAAAATCGGATTTTCTGACCTGAGTAATTTAAAAACATTTGATATGTGCACCAGGTTATTTTTAAGTTGATCAACCTTTACCTTTGTATATTGACCTGTCCACATTGCGGTTTAGTCTTTCAAGAATAAATTATTTGTGTACTTTGGGTTCTTATTTATGTGTTCATTTTGTGCCTTCATTAGTTACTGAGAAAAGATGGGTTTGTAGAGGCAGCTGTGAAAGAACAGTGATGCACATTAGGTAAGTAGTGAAACAATTTTGAGAAGCACTGATCCAATACTGAGGTATCTGAGGCTCAGCTTTGTGAGGAGAAACACTGTAAACCAATGATAGGTGAGCGTTTGATTTTCTTGTGTTTTGAATGAATTTTTTTTTTTTTTTTTTTTTTTTTGCTCTTATATTAGTCAATGTTTGTTGACAGGTTTTGCTTGCTTTAACTTCAAAAAAAAAAGAAAAAGAAACCACTCAATCCCACCATGATTCAAAACTCCCTTTTCTGTCTGTTGAAAAATCCTTTTAACTGGAAATATGTACAATACATTTGCTAGCTTCATTAGAGTGGAAAAGATTTTTTTTTCTTTTCCTTGCTTTTTTCTTGAAGAGGGATGAAACTAGCATGTATATAGAAATAATGACTGTGAATTCAAAGCTCCAATGAATTCTTTCAGTACTGAGATTGCTGTATATTTTATGAGTAATAAAGAAATGAGTTATTTAATAATGAACTTGAGTCTTTATGGGGTATTGCCTTTTAATTCTGTACATGGCACACACGACGCAGCTTGAGAGTCCATTTTCAAATAAATAATAAAATGATTGATGGTTGTGTTCCATTTAGCTACAGCAGTTTCAGGGTCCTGGTGTGCGTGCTGGCTCACTATTACACTGTTTTTACACAGTCAAAGCAATAGTCAGTTTCATTAGCCTTCTTCCAAAGCAGCAACAATTCAAACACTGTAACGATCTGAAAAAAAAAAACTTCACCTTGGAGAAGTTTTGTCGGGCATTATTTGGTATATTTGGAATTTTTATAGATTGTGCAGATGAATCAATAACTAAAATAATCATTAGCTGCTTCCCTAATATGGTCATGTAATCAGGTCGCAGTCTTATGTGCGGTAACAGAATAAAGGTCACAACAAGTAACTAAACGGATTCAGCACGTTTTCTTCAGCTCTTATAAAGTGTGAGATTGTTTGAACATTTTTGACTTTTTACCTTTAAAATAATGTGTAAACGAAATTTGTTGTGTACAACTGTCAAAACAAACAACCAACGCAGTGCTGAACGTCAGTCTGTCCGGTCGACGATGCGTAGGGTGTTTTTGTGAGGTCACACGCAGCGCCTCCCGTGATTGGCTCGCAAGTCGGAAGTGATAGTGTCGGGGCGGGTTCAGGGGCGGATAGAGCATGGGAACAAACACGATCCAGTGGCTTGTGTCTGTAGTTAGTAGTTGAAACAGTTTATGGCAGTTTGGACCTAATTGTCTCTTTGCAGATACAGAAGTGTGTCTTTGCAGAACCATGGACAATGTGACTGGAGCTCAGCTGATTGCTGAGTCTCTAAAGGCTCAGGTAAGAGCGTTTAAAACACTTAAACATTACGAAGATGTTATGAAGTGTCTTACCTACACATTAACCTACCAGCTGTGTCTGTGTTGAACAATATAACTGTGCACGAAGAAGTGTGTCAGAGTTCATGTGCCGCGCTGTCGCGTTTAATAAACTTTTAATACCGTGAAATGCATTTCACTGCTATTTACAATCACACTTCTTCATACAACTCGTATGTTTCAGTGTTGAGTTTGTTTAGAAGGATTTTTTTTCTCTCCCTGCAGAAAGTGGACTACATGTTTGGGATAGTTGGTGTTCCTGTTATTGAAGTGGCCATGGCTGCTCAGGCTGCAGGGATCAAATATGTGGGAATGCGCAATGAACAAGCGGTAAAACACCGCCTGTTATTATTATTCTGCCAGACAGCTGTTTACTTACATACATTTTTAGTTGATTGTTTTACTGTATTCCAATACAATCTGTCACACAACAGGCATGCTATGCAGCCTCTGCCATTGGATATCTTACTGGGAGGTAAGACATTGACTTACTGAACACAATAATAACTGGGAGAGCCAGTGTCAGTTTGTATCATGCATGTTGTCTCCTGTCACCTGTGGTTGTCTTTATCCAGACCAGGTGCCTGCCTGGTGGTATCTGGACCTGGGCTCATTCACGCTCTGGGTGGAATGGCTAACGCTAACATGAACTGCTGGTATGACTCCATAAACAAACTGGTGTTGATTTGTTTTTTGTTTATATATATATA
>JBBMJY010000025.1:12563623-12616726 GCA_037833715.1 Toxotes lorentzi | reverse complement strand
CATATATATACATATATATATATGTATGTATGTATATATTTACTCTATATATATAGAGAGAGAGAGTAAAGTTTTGTATAACATTGTTGTACATGGTATTCAGTTTGTTTTTGATTGTCTCTTTCCATCTCGACTCCATTCTTGCCCCCACCTCCACTGTTTTGGTCACTAAGAGCTCTTCTCCAGGCTGATGTTGTGCTTCTGCTTGGAGCCAGGCTCAACTGGATTCTGCATTTTGGTCTGCCACCTAGATTTGACCCCAGTGTCAAAGTCATCCAGGTATGTAAATGAGCAAGTTCAATATGTGTGATTTGTGTGAAATCGGTGCTGACTTTGAGACCTTCAAAAGTAATATTAGAATATCTGACTGTATAAAACTCATTGTGTATTTCACTACAAATTTCAGGATTTTGCCAGTTCAGGATTGGTGTAAATACTTTTAATACTACTATCATGACAGTGTAGTTTATAGATTTCTTCATCCACGTCTCCTGCACTGTTTTTCATTGTTGCTGCAAATGTTGTGTTATAATAACATAACACAGTTGTGTCGTCCATGCAGGTTGACCTTTGTGCTGAGGAGATGGGGAACAATGTGAGGCCTGCTGTTGCTCTCCTGGGAGACATCAATGTTATTGTCACTCAGGTAAATGCAATTCATTCAACACACGAGCTCTCGCGTCTCTCCTTGTGGTCTTTGCCCTAAGATCCTGATGTGCTTTAAAGGTGTACAGTAAGAACAGAGAAATGTCTTTTATTCTTTTTCTTTTTATTTTTTTTGTCCTTCAGCTCCTGACGTGTGTCCGTAAAGATGGCTGGAAATATCCGTCTGACGCAGAGTGGTGGAGCACACTCAAGGACAAAATTGCTGCTAATGCAAAAATATCAAAGGTGGGTTTAGATTCAGTAATGGAAAGCTGATTTGTTATGTATTTCATTTAGATGTAGTACATTGTATTGTCATTATTTATGCAAATTCACAAGATTTTTGCCCTTTGTCTCTCCAAAGACGCTCGCTCTGCAGTCAGCATTGCCCATGAGCTACTACACGGTGTTTCACCATGTCTCCCAGCTGCTGCCACGTGACTGCATCATTGTCAGCGAGGGGGCAAACACCATGGATATAGGGCGCACTATGTTGAACAACAACCTACCTCGACACAGGCAAGACGGTCTCATTGGAGCAGAGGTTTAAGACACACTTCTCAGATGTCTTAAGCATTCGCCTCAGTTCATTCTTTATGCCTTGAAACACAGCTGTACACAAAAATGCATATTCCATAGGGGAATGATAAGAAAGGAATGGCTTTAAGGGTCAAATTCAAAACACAGCAAATGTAGATTTCCACACTAAAAAAATACAAAATATAGCCACTGTTTACAAATGTTTAACTCTATTAGAGTGGTATTTTACTCAAGTAAGCCTTAAAGTCTCTGCACATTTTTTTCGTTAGCTAATCCTGATTTTGTGCAGGTTGGATGCTGGCACATTTGGAACAATGGGAGTAGGCCTTGGTTTTGCGATAGCCGCAGCCGCTGTGGAAAGGAGCGAGAATACAGGCCGAAGGGTCGTCTGTGTGGAAGGAGACAGCGCCTTTGGATTCTCTGGCATGGAGGTTGAAACCATGTGCAGGTAGGTTTGTTTTTCTCCCTCTCTATGCAGAATATTTTATACAACTTGATTTCACTGTCTTCTTGTTTTTCTTAAGGTATAATCTACCTGTGGTCATTATTGTGGTCAATAATAATGGTATATACAGCGGAGTGGATCCTGAGACGTGGAAAGAAATGGCAAAAATGGGAGATCTGACCTCAATGTGAGTCAAGTGATCATCATACAGTGTAATCACTGTGATGCTTTCCTCCGTGTAATCAGCTGTGATGTAATGAAAGGTATCTTAAGTTGTCATCTTGCTTGTCAGAGCCCCTCCTGTGACCCTCCTGCCAGAGGCACGCTACGATGAGATTATGAAAGCGTTTGGAGGCCAAGGCTTCCTGGTGAGGACGGTGGAGGAGCTGCGCAGTGCCTTACAGCTTAGTCTGAGCGACTGGGAGAGACCGAGCCTCCTCAACGTGCTCATCGACCCTTCCTCTGACAGAAAACAGCAGGTAGCTGTCACCCGAATAACACAGGTTCAAAAATGAAAAAATACCTTGGAGTTTTGTTTGTTTTGAAGCTGAATTTACAGCGTTCATCTGAATGGCTTCTTCAGCAGTAATGACAGGCAAGAAGTCCTTAGCATCTGTTCTGTGGAAATGCCACGCCCCCTGCTGGTTGAGGATGTAATTGAAGCTTCAATGCCTCTTTTCTTCTGCTTGAAACTCTTGAATTATCGCTGCCTCTAGCATGGTCATTGCCCCGTTCAAGTTGGCCAGGACTTTACCTGGCAAAGGTGAAATTAAACATGTTAATAAGGTCAGTTATGAGGTGGAACCTGCACAGGACAAATGTTGAGGGTTTCCTGTCTGTCAGGAATACCCAGACACCTTTAATCTCAGAGTCAGGTTCAAGAAGACGACATTAGTTATAATAACAGTTCTTAAATTTCGTGTCATGCCACAATTTAACCCCAGCCCAGTGGCAATGCAGACTTGATGACAGTGAGCACTTCAGACATGTGACATTATATATGATCAAAGGTTGCAAGTTGGAAGGGGTGGACATTTGGATTCAGGCCCTGTTTCATTTTACGTGGAGGTAAAACAAATGGAAGGTGTACAATGAGTTGAATGGCGTTGGCGCTCGCAGCTGCAAAGCCAAGAGTGATTAAAAGCAGCATCGTTTGGGCTCATGATTAGCGCAGAGCAACAAACAGCTTGGTGTTTACTTTTCTCTTGTCTGATCCTCACATGGCTACGTGATTGACACGTCTTCCTGAACAGTAATCCACACACTCCAGGTGCACTGCAGAACTGTTGTATTCCATTCACAATCCCTCCACCTCACACCAACATGACCTTTCTATTTCAGGGTCCCCATAATTAGAAAGCATGGCCCTCTGTGTTTATGTTGAATGTATCCACGCAACCTTTCGCAGACATGTTTGAAGGTTGTATTGAGGACTGTATCCATGGTGCTGAACTCCATGGTTGTGTACTCTGTGGTCAGCAGAAAGACCTGTTCTTTGTTCCTGCACGATTACATTTCTGAACTTGGAGGTTAAATTGATCCCGGCATCCATCAAGGCCACAAAAGGCCCTTTACCTGTAATGGCTCCATCGTCTGTGGAGGTCTGATATAATGCCATGTTGTCTGTATTTGCAGGAGTTTCCTTGGCTCACACGCTCCAACTTATAGACCTGAAGAGAGATCTGCCTCCTCCTCCTCCTCCTCCTCCCTCCAGGACATTATCAGAACAGCAGCGATAGTTCTCCTCAGGAAAATCAAACTGAAGAAAATACAAGGCTCTTTTTGTTTTTTGTGATTGTTTCCATGAAATAACTGAATATTTTTATTGATTCTTACTACCCAGTAGTGCTAAAATGTACTAAATATTACCACAATAAATTTTTTTACACATTACAGTGAACTTGATTTCTTTATGTCAAATCAGTCATTTTCTTTCTTTTTAAATTTAACTGACACAGTTCATTTTGTCCTTAAATCCATATAACAGTGAAAATACCTTTACCGTGACATACAAAGTGACATCTTAAAATGACTTGTCCAAAACCCAGAGATATTCAGAGTAGAGTACTCTGCTCCCACATAATAAATCTTGTAAGCAGAGTGACTGAACATACTGTATATGGCTTATTTAAAGCTGTCATTCCAAAAGGATCCAGTGCAAACACAAATGCAAATGTTAGTAAAGTGAAAACATCATTTTACGGTCAACTTAGTGCTTAAATCCAGTTCTTTTCAAATTTATAAATTTGCATACGCATTTACATAAATTTACACACTCCTTTAATTTCATGCCTTGTCATATTTAAGCACACGGTTATAGGATTTCTAGCAGCATTGACAATCATCTGCAACATCATACATACCTCTAATTTTAATGCAGTGAACTTTTAGCCAAAAATGTGAGTACATAGTGTGATTAGTTTTATTAGATGTTGGTGTATTAGTTTACATCAAGGTGGATGACTTACACACTTCTCTCTTGCAGATCTCTTGCATTTTTTGATTTGTGCCTGTGTAGTTTATACAGAAAATAGAATAGTTTTCATATCATTATAGCTGAAGTGCTCTTGAGAAGGATGTTGTCTCTAGTCTAGGTTTTTTTTTTTTTTTTTTTTTACAGCTTTCACATTTCCCCCAAAGAGCCTTCTTGGAAATACAGACACTTAATTTTGTGGGAACGACTAGGCAATAAAACCAGTGTGTCCTGGACTAAATGGATACCATGATGCATGGTGGGTGCATTAAAAGATAAAAAAAAAAAAAGCTGCACAAATTCATACACACAGAAGATTGATACACTTAATGAAAGTTGTCACACAACGCACAAATGCACTTTTACACCTTAATGCTGAAGCCTAATTAAATCTCTTGCAGAAAAACCCAGTGTGGGTCAGTCTGTGATAAGTGAGAGGAGAGCAAAAAACAAAAGGCACCCCCTGCAGTTGTAGAGATCGAATATTGGCACCCGCAGCAGCTGGCAGGCTGTCTCCTGTAATTTTAGCGCACACTGATGCGGAGGAAAGATTTAATGGGCATTGGTCGGCGTACCTCTGAGGGCGTAAAGGAGACAGAGCAGAGCGAGCAGAGAGGGAGAGGACAGTGAGGAGAGAGGCACAGAGAAAGGCAGCGTGTGAGGGCTGCTGTGGCTCAGAAATAAAGTCAGGCAACTGTCTGGAGCAGCATGACTCTTCTAACACTTGGATTGTATCTGCCACTGTGCTTCTGTTATGGCCTGGCTCAGTCCTCTTTTCTGGATAGCTTTATTTCAGTCCCAGCAGGTAAGAGAATTGGAATCGGGAGACTGTATGTGTGTACATGTACGTGTGTGTGTGTACTGTACTGTACATACTGTATTATTCATGCTCTGGTAGTAGAGCTGTAAATCATGGATACTAAATGTTAAGGTTTGGCATTCATTTTGGGCTCATTGTGTTAGTAAAATACGCTTGTTTTTATTTTCTTGTCGTGCATGAGGTAAAGTGGAAATGCCTCTATAAATAGCGAGACCAGCTCCAGTCCTTCAGTGAGAGGCACAGCTTTAGGAACTCTGCTGGATGGGTGTCATGAGTTGAGAGTTTGCACCTGTTTCCCTGTCACTTATGCTGCCCCTGCATGTTCTAATCTCTGTGATTTGTCCAGCTTTTACTGTACGTGTGGGACATCTGTCGTGTCACGTTGTATGTACCTTAGTTGTCCCTGCCTGTCCATGTGTGAGTTAAGCATTTCCCTTCTCATTTTGATGAAGAGGTCAGGATTCACATTCAGTTGTACTGTTTGACATGATCTGGCTTCATCACCCGAGTGTCTGACTGCATGCCCACCTTGCACAGCTCTCAGATCCCAGGAACAGCAGAAGAGATTCAACCCATGCTGTTTACTGAGTCCACCTCCACCCCCACTCTTTCCTCCACCCCCTTCGCTTTGGCGCCGCCACACTCATGTGAGTCAAAGTCATGTGACTTTCTATTGTGGAATATCTGACTATTAATATGTCCTTGGGTGGAATCGAGATTGCCTTACTCTTACTGCCTTTTGACCCTGAATCAAACAGTTAAAAAACTCAGACGGTTTCAGAAGTTTCATAATGAAATTCAGGCTTTAAGTTCTTTGACACACTTTGTAAAGTCAGTAAAAATCTGTTGATTCTCCTTTTTCAAATTGGCATTTTTCAAACTCTGTAAAAGAAATACAGTATCTCATTTATATTTTCCATTTTCACAGAATGAAGTCGTTTCAGAGAATGGTTCTCCCTGTCCCCAAGGCCCCGCTGGGCCTCCTGGTCCCCCTGGACCTCAGGTAGGATCCAGACTCTTCCCAAACATCACTATCCCAACAGTAATAATGTATTGTAGATGTGGGACTTTACACAATTCCAATACACGTCACACAATTTGACTTGAATAGGATTCACTGCCAGTTTGATTAAATCACAGACTGTCTCTATTTCATGTTTGGGGTCTGCGTAGATTTGAGGTATTAAGATTTGGTACTCCAGCAACATATTACCCCTTATCTCCACTCCAACTTGAGAGTTCCTGCGGAGCAGGGGATGGGGATTTCTCTGGCCCATGCAACACAGCAGCCCATTAACGTTCTACATTTAGCTGAGACACAAATAACCTTTTTCCACCGCCTGCCAGTGCGCCACACATCATTCTCAGAAACTGTTCGAAGAGCCGTCTGCCTGGAAAGGCATACTGTGTCGCGTAAATTCCGGGGATTACTAACACAAGCATGTGTCCATGTGTTTGTGTACTCTGGTGATGAAAGATATAAAGACATTTTGGTTTAATAGGTTTTTGTAAAACCCAACCTCCTCCGCTGTTAGCCCAGTGTTTCATTAGTGAAAAACAGATTTGCCAAATGATTGTTAAAGCTTTTGCTGTGTTTGCTTTGACCATCTCAGGCTGTTACAGCATCAGCTTGATTGCAGCAGCATTTCAGTATATCAAGAGAACCCACATGGCACTTTTAAATCAATAGTGGCCACTCAGCCTTTAGCTAATTGAAACTGCAGCTGTGGGGGCTCCAGAAGCGGACATGACATTGTGGTGGGATATTGTGGACAGTAAAACTAATTTAGATGGCTATCTGTGGGATTTATAAGCACATGCTATGTATTTATTGTTTTTTAATGCTCATCAGGGTCCACCTGGATTACCTGGGATAGGAGGGCCTAAGGGAGAAAAGGTGAGCAGTTTACTTCTCCAGCCACTCGTTATTTTGTAAGCCAAAATTGGATTGACTTTGTTGCACATGAGTGAAAGATTGCTGGGATGTGTATTAAATGACTGCTGTCCTTGTCCCCCCCCCCTCTCCTCCACATCCTGTCGTCAGGGAGAAATTGGAAGACCTGGGCAAAAGGTGAGAGTGTCCATTAATCACTCCATATTCTCCACTAAGTGGATTTACTACAAAAATGAGATACAGTGCCTCCGCCTGCTCACTTGCTAGCTGTAACTCAGAGCACTGCCTGTGCCTGGTTGTGTGCATCAAGAAATTGTGTGCAAGTACAACCTTGACAGGAGACAGAACACACACACTGACAGGATGAGAGGGGTACAGAGCTGCTGAGACGGGCTCTTTTGATAGCAGAGGGACCAGCAGAGACTCTGCTGGTCTCCCCTCACAGAAGGGGGACATATTGCTTCCCTATCGACCCCTCAAAGACATCCAGCATCAAGCCTCCCTGTCAGATGACCCTCCCTGTCTGTCAGAAAGGGGAGGGAGGATGAGCCAACGCAACCTTATTGAAAGCTCAGGACACAGGGTTTGATCAACGCAGGCAGAAGAGAAGTGACCTCCTCAACGATCAGTCGCTGTGGTTGAGCAGTAAAAGCGGCCCCGGTGGGAGAGCTTCACTGGCTGGTGGCCTGACCGAGCAGCTTTGCAGCACTGCGGTGCAATTTAGCTTAGTGCTTCAGCCAGGTCATAAATCATTTTATTTCCCACAAGCAGGGACTCCTGTTCTAAATACAGCCCATCATTTAATTAAAGAGAGCAATGTGACAGGGCTTGTTAAAGTCATTCTCCCCCTACATGTGCAGCAGCGTCTGATAAATACTATAGCAAGCAGGCTGCCAGCTTATACAGCAAATCTTGCTCGTAGATTTCTTCAAAGTAAACATGGCTAAATGGACCCTGATTTCATAAACTTCTACCTAATACTTCAGCTGTACAGGCAGTTGCTTTATCAGCCTTTTATAAGGTATGTCTGTGTCTCACATCATGTGTCTTCTGTAAGGGTCGAACGGGTCCTCCTGGACTCCCTGGGAAGCAGGGACTAGCTGGATGGCCAGGACCAAGTGGGCCCAAAGTGAGTAAGTCACACCTCATGATGTAGATGATAAAACATATGACATGACTTGAGACTAGTAAGTACCGATATAAGGTAGTGTAGATGAGTGATCAGTTTTGATTTGTGCACCCATTAGTACAATGAAATACTCTGTTATGTAACCTTTTCCATATAGATGGAATAATAATTAAACCTACTCTGTATTCTGTCTTCTTTGGGGTGGGGACGTGTGTCCCAAAAATGAAACCAATCCACATTTGTCTTATTCCTAATGTCTTCCTCTGTGTCAGGGTGAGAAAGGTGACCCGGGGCTGATGGGTTTGCCTGGAGCCAGAGGACCAATTGGGCCAAGGGTATGATCTACATACGACCTACACTGATGACAGTTGGATGATCTCCTCCTTCACATTATTTTGTTTCATATCGGGTATTTTGTGTTTTTGGTCTTTACTCTAGGGTTTACCTGGGTATAAAGGGGAAAAGGTATGTGACCATCTTATTAAATATCATTTAGTACATACACGTTGAAAGTTGTTGAATGGATTTCCTTTTACATTGAAAGTATATTTTTTGTATGTACTTATTTAAAGTACGTATTTTGCTCCATCAGGGTGCTCGAGGTGATCGTGGTGAGACTGGACTCAAAGGTGACAAGGTGGGCAGAGCGTATCAGTGGTGTCACTGCAAATGTTAAAGCAGCAGCTGTGTATATATACACACTGTACACAATCTATCATGGTGTTGTCATTTACTGTTCTGTATCCACAGGGTGCAATGGGTTTCCCAGGGATGCTTGGACAGAAAGTGAGCAACACATTCAAGAATTTCTTACCCAGAACACACACAAGTTTAAAAACTTGACTGAACTGAATATTGAGTTGATGTGATTTGTCGCGCAGGGCGAAATGGGTCCAAAAGGAGAACCTGGAATCTCAGGAAACAGAGGACCCACTGGCCGACCAGGGAAAAGAGGAAAGCAGGTGAGATGTTTGTGGGCGTGTGACATTCTGGTCATGTATTTGTGCCTCAATTCTTAGTGTGCGATGGGACATTTTGAACACAGGAAATCTTTTATAGAGATAATACAGTAAGAATTCAGGGAAACTTGAAAGTGCACAGTGTAGCGATTCTGTGAGAGCAGGAGAGACACAGCGAGCAAGTGTCTTAAGGGTTTGAGGGTGAATAAAGACACTGTGAGACATTCTGTAAAGAAATTATTTAAGTCTGACCGCCTTGTGTTTTGTTTTGATTGTGTCTCAGGGAGTGAAGGGGGATTCGGGCAGTGTTGGTCCTATGGGACCTGCAGGCCCACAGGGACCTCAAGGCCACCCTGGTCCTCCTGGTTCCCCTGCCACAGGTGAGACCTTTTACCTTTTCTATTCAGGGCATGGACGTACATCCTTTTTTTTTTTTTTAAAGGGACTGGTTTGCGTGTGTGTGTGTGAAAAGCTGTGCTGCCAATGAGAGGAGAAGAAAACATCCCCTATCAGCAAAAGGAAGCACACTCTAGACCAGTGTAAGAGGTGACACCGGTAGTCTTATTTAGCACCGGAGAAATCTAATCTCCCGAAGCGAAACAAGATGCTCTCTTCATGACATCATATGGCCAAAATGGATTCACAGATGGCGAGCCTCCCTGCAGTTTTACAAATATTATGTCACCACATAATTAAAGTGGCATTTGTTATCTTGATCAGGTTTCTTCATGGATTAAATTGATTGTGTTTGCCTCTTGATAGGTGAATCAGAGGTACTGTGTGTACTTTCACACACTACGTTCATGCCTGTGCTGTCAGCAACACTTCCTCTTTAGCCCCCTGAGCCTGCAGCGTTCTGGTACTTGGCAGCAAACATGTAGTCTGTGGTTGCTTTTTTACTTTTTGGAGCCTTTGTATACAATAATGATTTTATTCTTTCTCTCTCTCTCTCTCTGCCAATGTTTAGGTCTTTACATGGTTGGAGCAAAGGGATCACAAGGTCCACCAGGGCCTCCTGGAAAGTGTAGCTGCAGTTCTCTCAGCAGTTCACCATTTGATGATCATTCTTCCAGAGGAAACTATCCCAGAGTACCAGCAGTGAGAATAAATAAGGATTTCTATCAAAATTTATGTATTGTATGTGTTAATAAAGTCTGTTATTATTCAACTAGATGTTATTTTTACATATAAAAATTTTGAAACCTTGGGGTTATTTGGTTTTAATAAGTTTTGAGTTCATTATTTAAAGATAAAAAGTACTAAAAGATTAAAGTACACCTAGTGGTGAGCTAGACATTGCTTTGAGACACATATTAACAGCCGGGGCATAAAATTTTGATGCTCAGTATTTCCAAATTGCATCCAATGGGACTCAACCTTATGCTTTAAAATGCACTAAATACTGAAAATATTGCAGCAAATTTTCTCTCTCTGCCTTCCATTCAGATATTCGTTGTAAGCAATGAGGAAGAACTGGAGCGTCTTCACACCGATAATGCTCTTGCATTCCGCAAAGACCAGAGATCTCTCTATTTCAAAGACATTGATGGTTGGCTGCCAATCCAGGTATCACTGCCTGCAGCAAAATCAGATTTTAACTTCTTTTTTTTTTTTTTTTTTACAGTCAAATTTTTCCTTCTTTTTTTAAACTCCGTTTCTTAAACTCTGTTAAAGACTTTTCCATTCCAGCTGACACCGTTCCAGTCCATGGAAAACGCACCTGATGATGAAGGTTACTGTGGTGACGGGATAGTGCAGATTTCCAGCGGCGAGGAGTGTGATGACAGGAACAGAGTCGTCACTGACGGCTGCGTCAGTAAGTCATGCGTCCATGTTAGGTGGTCTTCGATGGCCCCTTAGTTGTATTTTGCTGTGCACATATAACATGACCCCTCCACCTCTGCTGTCTCCCCTTACCACAGAGTGTAAACATGCCTACTGTGGAGATGGATATCGCTATGAGGGGGCCGAGGAGTGTGATGGAAAAGACTTTGGATACCAGACATGTAATTCATATCTTCCAGGGTAAGCTCAGTAAACAACTATTTGTGGACAAAATTCTTTGCCTCATCAAGACAAGTGTTTTGTTGACATGTAAAACTGAGCTAAGGTTTTTCCTCCTCTTATTTGCAGGTCATATGGTCACCTCAAGTGCACACCATACTGCGTTATTGACTCCACAAACTGCAAGTACTTCACTTGAGGAGGAAGCTGGGCAGTGCAGCAGGATCCTCTGTGTGTTTTTTGCTTGACACTTAACAGGAATATTTTCATGCAAAAAAACAAAGAACAAAAATCCTCCAAGCAAGAGACTCTGAAGGAAGAGGAAGCCAATGATTCTATGATGAAAGCAAAACAAAACATACATATATATATATATATATATATATATATATATATATATAAAACTCCTCTGTATTGCTGCTGAGATGCCACGTAGCTCCCCCGGAGCTAAAGATTCGATCAGGGGAGGCGAAAGCCTTTAACCCACACATAGGAAATGCACAGGACAACTGCAATCTGTCTTAACAAGCAGGACTTAAGACGGGCCTCCTCACACCGCCTGATTGGACCCGAAGCAGCTTCTGGATGCAACAGTTGTGTGACAGCGGTGCAGAGACTTAATAAAGTGCCAGAAGGAGATGTTGCAGAGGAGCAGTAGCCGGGTTTGAGTCATTTTAATCTGGACTCAGTTGCTGTTGAGAAAGAGAGGCAGTAGGACATCCAGAGCCATGACCCAGGTATTCTACTGCAGCGTGAGTGACCGTGCACAGCATTTGCATGAGGCTGGGATTACTAAGACCATGACAACAGCTGTCGCTATCCAAGCATGTAACCTATCAGTTTATCTGTTATTGCCACAACACGGTTCGTACTGTATACTCTCAATATCACATCACCAATTTCAGTCATAAAGGTAAAACCAGGCATACAGTATTATCAGTATGTATGGTTAGAGATGGAAATACAAGTGGATATGGTGCATGAATTATGCACTTGTAATATTTCAGTGAGACTGTTATACCAGGAGGCTGCACTTAGAAGTCTCCCAGCTCCTGGGAAACTTCAGAGGCTGACTGGATTACCTTGTTATTACCTTGTGATGGTACTGTACTTGACAGGGACATCCAGAGTCTGTACAAGGTTTCATAAATTCAAAAACTTCTCAGGAACCAACAGGTAATGTAGCTCCGCACAGCACCTTTCACAGGCATCCTCCACTAACTCTCTTTGTAAATCAAAAGGCAGTGACTGTACGCTCAGGCACACAGGTAACTCAAATGAGAGCTTTAAACGGATCGACTGTGTGCAGTCCTGTGGTTATGACGGAGTTCCTTCCCTGTGCTTCAACGAGAAATGAAATACACGATGTGAAGGCTTGAAACTGTTATGTTCTTAATTTTCTCACTGCACAGGAAAGGCTGGAATAGTCTGTAGCTGCTAAAGGGGGAGGAATTCCAATTCCAGTCTGTTCTATGGTCATTACTGCATTTACTCTAATACCTCTTTATCCAGTCTTTCTGTCTTACAGTATATACAGCAACAGAGAAACTCAACAGTAAACTTAACAGTGTAGATGTAGTCCGCTGTGTGCTGGGCACCAATGGTGAAAAATGACTTTGCCGATATAAGCTGACATTTTCCACAAGCTACTGTATGACTTGCAGTGCCAAAGGAGACCTTTTCTCGGCCATACTTAGACGTAATCGGGTGTTATAAAACGACTCTTCACTAAAAGCAATCGAAACATAAAGACTGTTACTATATCGTGTCTGCATGCTTGTGATACCGTGCTAATTATTGTGAAACGCTTCCACTTTGTTAAACACTGTTTTGTAAATCACTGCATTCATCAGCGTAGCAGGTGTCTTAAGAGATGTCAGTCTTGCTCTGGCCAGAGCGTAGCTATGTACTGTATGTATGACACTCTTTATATGATAGTGATGAATTGTGCCATGCACAAAGCTCAAGTACCGTTTGGGAACTACGTTGAATGTCGTGCCTGCGGCCTGTGATGCTGTGCTGTATCCCTGTACTGTGTATGCACTACAATGTTGAAACATAACATGCATGTGGTAACGTGTTGTAAGGCTTTATGAAATATATTATTCACTGTGACTGGAATAGTCAAGGTTCATTTTGTCTCATTCTTCTGACATGATTTATACAGTAGTTGTGGACAGTTTTCAAAAGAACTGACAATAAAATGTGAAGTTAAATCATTCGCTCTCTTACACATGCATCTTTGAAGTCTGGTCAGGGGTTTGTCAGCAGCTTTGCTTCCTGTCTGCTGTGAGAAAGAGGTGACAGTGATTGGGAGCGGTGCAAAAAGCCAACAGACAGTGACAGAGATGCTACTGACGTTCCCTCAGAGCAGAGCTCTCACTGTAAAAAAAAAAAAAGAAAAGAAAAAAAAGCTGATATCTATCAAGTGGTAAAAAGTGGTGTCAGCAAAAAAATGGTGTCAGCAGGTCCTTACAAAGTGCTGTGTTGGCCTAAATAGTAAACAGAGAGTGAACTCTTGCTTTTTTTCTCCAACATGGAAATTGGTTTTCAGCTTGTATTTCTGTCTCGATGAAGCCCCTCAGAGCTGAGTCCATGCCTGGAGATGAGGCTCAGTGATAGAGGTTTGGGGACGGGCAGCCAGCCAGAGTCGCAGCAGAGATGTTTGAGACTCGATGCGACCACGTAACTCTATTAGCATGTCGTATTTCTTTTCTAAATCACATCAGGACAATTTGTCTGCTGAGATGTCTGAGTAAAAGCTTGCCTTGGTGTATTTATCCCATCATATGCATTCCCTTAACCAGGTCAATCAGATTTGTACCACTGATGTCTCTGTGCAGCACTAAATGTCACTGGAGATGCAGTGGGCAACCTGACTTCTAATAAAAAGATCTGCTTTGCACACAGAAGAACCCCCCCCCCCCAAGTGAAGTTTTCTATTGGTGGAGTTTAAACCTCAAACAGTTATCTAAGGGACAAATTCATTTATGAACTAGTAAGATATATATTCAGCATTTTGTAATTGATTCTCCCGCTCTCAAAGACACTGTTCACGGAGTTAAAGTTGTAGGAAGCAGGCTCTATTTTGAGCTCTCACTGGCATTAAGTTAATGAGGTGAAATCAAACACTTTTTCCAACAAAGGGGTTATTTTAGTGCACGCTGGCTGGTGTAGCGTTACAGCTGTGGCTCAAGGGTTGATGCAAAGGAGGCCACAGGGACAGGAAGCAGGCAAGGACCCAGCTGTTGGCCCAAGCCAAGTGAAAATCCCTGACCTATAGGCAGGAATTGCTGGCATGCAGGGTCCTGTGGTCCTGGCAGAGGACATACTATTGCTGCACATGCAAAACACTAATACTACACACACGTATGCAAAGGTGATTTAAAACTCACTGCCACTGCACACCTATGCAGATTTACTATCTATTGCTTACTCTTTGATTTGTTTGGTGAACAAGTAAAAATGTCAAGGAGTGAGTGACAGAACATTGCCTATTAAACAAACATGGTTGTTCTACCCCTGGGCTCCTGTTCGACACAGAATGTGAGACATAATATTTGACTGTAACAAGATTTGACACACACTAAGACAACTTTATTTATTATTTATTAAGTAAAAATCAAATAGCATCTTCTACACATTCATAGAAAAAAAAAAATCTAATGTTTACTATTACAATAGCATATTGTCAGGATTAGCATCAGACCTTATCTGCATCAGGAAATTGGCCTATTGCACATCTGAGATGTAAACCTGCTGCAAATGACTTACTTGTGGTGCAAGAGTTTTTACTGTATGCATTCCTGAAAAGTCTAAAGAAAAGTCTGAGTAAAGTTAAAAATACTATGGGGCGTGTCTCGGTAAAAAAAAAAGCCCTATGAGGATGGTTCCTGCTTTGTTCAAATGGCTCAGTTAATCTATGGCCACACTTTAATCTGGCCAGGAGGTGTCTCACCACTCTTTCTTTTCCTTTTTTTGTATTTTTGAATTGACATCATAAAGTGTTAAGTACAGCTGGTAACAACACTCAAGTCCATGTAGAACTTTGCATGGATGAGATGGAGGGGAAAAAACTACGAAAAAATGCTGGAATCTGTAAAGCAGACCTGGTGAAGGTTAAGGAGAAGCAATGTATTTTAACTCACACAATCTATCCCCTTTACGATTATACGTTTACTTGGTTAATTCAAGGCCTTGGCCTATGTTCAGTTTCCATTGGCACCTACGTTACTTAATACATAAAACCATGCAATCAATAAACATGCTCTAGGAATACAAATGCCCATACATTCATACAAAAGCCAGACTAAAATTATCCCCATGACATTAATGTGAACTTTATAACTTAAGACATAATAAATAGACGCTGAGAAAATGCATAGGTTTGTGCAGAGGATGTCCACATAAATATTCAGCAGTTATCAGGACTTTAACAGATACACTGTATGATTCCATTCTTGTGTGTTGTGGTACTGTAGGCAGCTAAAGGAGGCTAAAGCCATTCACATGACAGTTCCTTTTTGGTCCCATGGAAAGTCTCCAGAGCAACAGCTCGTAAAGTAATGTCAGCCGTGTAAAACAAATTAACACATTGTCAAACTGCGGGATTCAGATTAAAATTTCAGGGAAAAGAAAAAACAATATTGATTAATTTCCACTAAAACGTCAACAGTCAGTGCAAGAAAAATGTTTATCTAATACACTCAAAGTTAGCCCAGTATGTTATTACATCACATACTTAAGGCATATGTCGGGCATTATAACAATCTGACATTGTTTTTTGTCAAAATAGTGCTTTTTGTTGGTGTCAAGTATCACCTCGTTTCATGAATCCGATGAAAACGGGACAATCTTGATTAAAAACTTCTCTGCATTCTGATCAGTTCAAGGAGAATCACAAAGGATCTTCCGGGGGGAAGTAGAGCAAAATACCTTGTGGTTATGTACCTTAAAACACGTACAGTACATAAACAGCCACAATACAGCGACAAAATGTGCACCAGAAACAAATGTCACCATGAATAATTATGGTTGGAGTCTGCATAACAGGGTTTAATACCCCTACACTGTCACAGGTCTTTTGAACAAGACCTGGAATCTACATTTCATGACACCATAATGTCATTCATTGTTTATGCTTCCTTTGCCTCTCGTGGGCTCCTACAGACATTAATACCTTCTTCAAACCTAGACGCTCTACTCTCGTAGAGTTTAAGAACCACTGGAAACACCTCACACCAACTACCAATGGGACACACTCACATTATTTTGTACACTAGATACACTTGGCATCTGGCACCCTCCTTCAGCAGTTAGACAATACTCTGCCCCCTGCGCTCAGGTTCTGTCCTTCCTTGAACTCCAATCATCTCTTTGTTCTAAGTTTCACACTACCTCATCAGACTCCAGGTTGTATTCTTCATACAGGGCATCCAGGATGGCCAGCTGTTTCTCCATAGCAGGCAGGTACACATCCAGGTCCCTGTGCATGCCGCTGGTGAAGCCGCTCTTCAGCTCGTCGCCCTCACTTGACACTAAGGCAGCGGTGAAACTTTGATAAGATGGGGCAGCTCTCAGGGCCAACTGGGGAAAAAAAAAATTAGAGGAGTCACACTCCAAGCAGGGATGAACATCACAAGAGGTGAAAAATAAACACTAAAAGCAACATGTGAGAAAACAGTGGGGTAAGTGAGGGAAACCTACAGCAAACACTCCTCGCACAACCCATCCATGGTACTGTCGAAGGGTCTTTCCATAGGCGATATCTGGGTGAAAGAAGAGTTACACAATGAGGAAAACTTGACAGTGAACCGGCACTAAATTTCATGCGTTTGCGTATGTCCGACTTGGCTCACTTAGTGCTCCCTGGATGTCTTGCTCTCCTGCGTTGACCTCTGAAAGAAACTCTTTGAGGAACTTTAGGCCTCGTCTGAGCCACAGCAGAGCCTCGGTGGCTGAGTTGCGCACCTGGGCGACGTCTGTCTGGACTTCATGCAGCACAATAGACTGTAGTGTGGGGAAGCTGTGAGGGTCCGACATCAGCTTCTGGTGTATCTTCTAGAGTGTTACGAGACATAAACGGTATATAATGACATAAATGTGAGAGACCTTGATTAAAATTTTCCATTATTAGTAATGAGTTTGATTGCTAATTAAAGATAAACCAGAAGGGACCATACAAAAAAAAAAAAAAAACACTTCCCTCCCTGTTGACCTATTGCATGGTACATCATAAGTAACTCACACTGATTGGTGAAGTTTGTCACAATATGTTCAGCACAATATTTTGAGCAACTTTCATAGAATGGATTGATATTTATTTTTTTCGATCAGTAAATTGATTAGTTACCAAAAATGTGCGCACTTACCTTTATATTTCCAACAAAATCCATTTTCACTGGTGCAAAGACAGTGGACCCCAGTTTGTCTGAGAAAAGAAAATCTATGATCATTTCTTGAATTCTGAAGCACAGATTCTCAATTTTTGTGTCCTAAAAAGTTTGATGATGTTGACCGTTGACAAACAACCCAGGTAGCAAAATCATATCTAACGCGTTAAGGAGAGAACTCTCTCTTTTAAACCTAAATCCTTAGCAAATCTGAGCATAAAAGATTTCATAAGTTTGTTTTGCCTCACAGCCATTTCAAAGTGCACAGGGCAGGTAGATGCGAGTACAGGATATTAAAACACAGATATTACTGGCATCTGGATCAGTGTCGAGATTTGATGGGAGAGATGTATTCAGTGATCTTTTGAGCACAGCTGGAGATGAGCACGCTTAAACAGTTAAAAGGTCTTGTCACTTTGGACTGTTACTACTCAGGAGACATGTTATGATTAATTCAACCTTTTGACAGACCACTTAGATCTCACCTCACTCTCTGTACATTCAGGACCAGATGTTGGTTTCTAGAAAAACACCAACACAAAACTGAACATTGTTGTTCAAGCATAACTGCAAATCTCTTATAACACCAAATAATTCTTGATGACCAACAATCTGACCTCTCCCCCTAAATATTAAGTCTGATAAATTTCTAAAAAGTGACAATGGACACACAGGCAGGCTCTCATGTGTCCAGTGTCACTTTTTTTTGTTTGTCAACCACCAAACAATTCAGGTAAAAGTCAAACATGAGCATTTTTCATGTCCTGCACTTCTTTATATTGTTACTGTGAGTGTGAGTGACCACCTTTATCTCTATGTTGTACACCCAGACAAAGACACACACAGCTACAAGGACACATATGAGCTGATTGCAATGATAAAGCTCGTCATGTGACTGATTGTTAAACTACAAAGAATAAATAAAACTACGGAAAGACATACAGGGGCAGATGGAAATAATGAGGGCATGACAGAAATGGATGAAGGATGAATCCAAGAGAGAAAAGCTGCCACTTCATTGATTTATAGACCGTGTGAAAGACAGAGCATGCATAGTAAACACAGTAAAAAGAAGAGAAAGAAGAAGTTTTAGTTTTTCTTAAGATTATAAAGGGTCAAATAATCACAGATGTAAATGGGCATCATGAGAAAGAGGAAGCGTTGCAGATTGAAATGAGGAGAGACTGAAAGTGATCGGCCTACCTAATACAGGCACTATTGCATAGCATGAGTCCAAAAACTCTTGTGTAGGGATACCATTGTCGTCGTCCAGTCTTATATCACTAAATCTAAAAAAAATAAAAAAATAAAAAAAATAGAACAGATTCAAACAGGAGAATATATTAGAGGTACGTATGCCATTTCAATTTTTATTTGATCAAATCAAACAGAAAAAGAAAAGGGTACAAAGGTCAAAACCAAGCCAGAGAAATGACCCACACAGTGTCATGCAACCCTATGCCTGACAATACCTGAGACTAGTCTGCTACCTCGTCTACAACTTCAGAGCTGTTTTTGTTTTTAATGTCTAAAACTGCCCCGATAATGTTAAACTCCAAAAATACATATATTCTAATTAGTAGCTGAATACTGGATGAATGAGGCAATGATTTTCCTTCATTATAGAAATAATGTTTACCTCAAAACTTAATATCACAGAAATTATCATTCACACTAGTCAATTGCAGTAACACTCTTCCAGGTCTTAAAAAAAAAAACAAAAAAAAAAAAACAGAAAGTAAAAATGTTTTTGAAATACAGAGTGAAATGTTAAAAAAAAATTAAATAAATTTACAAACCCAAATATCAGACGAGGGCCTCTCTGTGTCATGTGATCAAGAGAGAACACACTAATATAAAACAGTTATCATGATTTTAGTTAAAACTTTCCAAACCTGGTATTAATTTATTCTGTGCAACACTGTAATACAGTTAATATATATCCACAAATGTGCAGTTCAGTCAATAGATGCAGCACAAGTGCAGTGCCTCGAAGACAAAAGTACTACATGTAGCTTAAACTGGTTTATCCTAATACTGTAATAGTGAAATATCACAATCATAATAACTTCATACAGTAACTAGTGTGTCCTATAGGATGTGACCTTCCTGAGTAGCATTTTCATACCTGTGACCCATTGTGCTGAAGAAAGTTTCCACGTGCTCTGTGTCTTCGGGCTCTGTTGAATCTCTGGAAGTCTCATTTTCGCGTTGAGGCTCGTCTGTAACAGCCTCCCGTTGAATCTGCAGCTGGACAGCGTTCGCTTCCTCATTGTTGTCGTCGTGCTCTTGACTTTGGTCCACTTTGTGCTTCTTCTCTTGTTTTGTCTCCTTTTCATCGTCAGCTTCATTTTCCTCATCCCCCTCTGCTGGTTGGTCATAGTGCTCAATCTCTGAGGTATTCTGCGTAGTGTGTAGAGTAGGATTAACTCCCTCCTTGTGGACTGAGCTGTTGCCGCTGCTTGCTTCAGTGTCTGTTGACAAACAAACACACAGAAAAATGTATGTTACCACACAACAGGGTTGAAAACGAACATGCATACACAAATGGTTTCAGTCAAGATGTCTTTCACAGCAAGTCTAAAGCCCAGTTTTCATCAGACTGGGTGTAGCAAACTGCAAAAGCAGCACTTGGTCAACTTGCACAACCGTCACATACGATTATTCTCTTTAACACCTAGCAGCATACACCAACACAAAGCTCACGCTCATCCTTCACTTAGTGTTTCACTAAGTTTCAGTAGTATGACAAACTTAAAGAGCTGCTCCACACTAAACTTTGTATGGAGTGCAAGTACTGCTGCACTGACCTCTGTGGGTTAAAAGGTTCAAGTGTGTTGCCCAACATCACAGCTGGGTGTGGCAAGATGTGACTGGTTTCAGTTGTGACAACACCCAGCTGTGATTTAGCCTTGCCCTTTGTGAAGTGCTGTACTGTGAAGGGTAAAGGTAGAGACAGCAGCAACTGCAAGACAGCAGCACCAACAGATTTTTTTTTTTAAACTACCTTCTCTTTGTTTTGATTTGGGGGTTTCACCCCCTATGGAAAAAATAAAAACATAATTCACTGCTTAACTTAAATACTATCTAGGATTATCAAACAATTCTGCTAAAGTAATCTGTCTACACAAAAATTACATTTGATTGACCAATTCTATCTAATTCCTATATAGTGCTACTTTACATAAAAAAAGCTCATATTTGCCATACAATGTATGTGTTTCTTTTAATTATGAATTTTAAATAATGTATTTTTGTTATTACAGTGAGGCTATATATGCATTACTGGCAAGCCAATAATAATAAACTGAAAAAGACTGATCTTATTTTCCATCACTCGCAGTAGCCTCCCATGTGTAAAGGCTTTGTTACTGCTAAGGGAAATACAATAACGTGACTGGGCATCCATCACTGTCTGCTCACTAAAAGTCAATAATCTATCCACATCAGTTCAGATGATGTACACACAACAACCAGGCCTCCTCTGTGCTGTGCGGTCATTACTTTATGGAATGCAGTAATGGCTTACAGTTCAGGGAGCTCTGCAGCAGGTAAAGTGACTGTGGCTGGGATTCCTGTTTTACCTGATGGGGAAGGATGCTGTTCAGGTCTATCCGATTCATCTGGTCCCTCTGCTCCAGAGTCAAGGCTCCGGTCGTCGTGTGCAATTGCTTCTCCTGAGGTTTCAGCCAAATCTCTCCATCTGGAATGAAGTTGAGTGCACTGCGTTAATGTTGTTTTTGTCTTTTGAGCATATCTAATTATCAGTTGTGCCTATTGTGACAAAGATGTGAAACAGAAATTAAGAGTGTTTGAAAGTATTTAATAGAGTATCATATTTGCGCCTGAATTTGCAGAGGCACAAATATGAGCATCTATCTGACAATTAATGATAGATAGAAAAGCAGTGTAGGCAGCATGTATAACAGGTAAGAAAAACAACCTACTGTTCTCCAAGGTTCTGATTTAAATGATTGACAGGTTTAATCTGTTGTGGGAAATAGACATAAGGGGGTTACACATGTTTATTTTTGTTAACAATACAAAACTAATTATACTAGGTTGTTATTTTTATGACTGGTCACAATGCTGTTGAGAAAAATGTACCTTTTGGGGTTTGATGGCTGCTACTGGGGGAGATCCTGGTGGACTCTGTGTTGCCATATCCGAACTAAAGGTACGATTTGCTATCTGCATGCATTCCTCTAGTGTCTTCAGGAAAGTGGTGCATGTTGACTTCACCATGTTACCGGTGTCTATGCCTGTCTGAGAGGAACACACAGACATACACCTGAGCTAACACTGCCAAATATCCCCACACTACCGTAAATGTTCTGACAGGTTAGTACAGTGCCTATAAAAAATTTTAACAAGAATTGAAAAAAAAAAAATTGTCAAAGTGAAAACAGATTTCTACAAAGTAATATCAATTAATAAAAACAATATTATGTAAAATAAGTGACAGCATAAATATTCACCCCCTTCAAGTCAGTATTTAGTCAAGTCGTTGTCTTGCTGGAAAATAAATCTTCTCCCAAGTTGTCTTGGAGACTGAATCAGATTTGCCCTCTACCTTTACAAGCCTTCCATGGCCTGCTGCCAAGAAGCATCCCCTCAGCATGACGCTGCCACCACCATGCTTCGGTGGGAATGGTGTGTTTGTGGTGATGCGCAGTGTTTGATGCCCGCCAAAGATGGTGCCTAGTCTGATGGCCAAAAAGCTGCATTTTGGTCTCATCTGACCAAAGACCCTTCTTCCAGTTGACCTTGGAGTCTCCCACATGCCTTTGGGTGAATTCTAGTTGAGATTTAATATGAGCTTTCTTCAACAGTGGCTTTCTCTCCGTCACTCTCCCATAAAGCTTTGACTTCTGAAGAACCCAGGCAACAGAGTCTCTTCCATCTCAAATGCTGAAGTTTTTGACTCCTTCAGAGTAGTCGTAGGCGTCTCGGTGGCCTCCCTCACTGGCCTCTATGTTGCATGGTGACTCAGTTTGTGAAGACTTATACTTTTCAATAACCTTTTCTCAAAGTTGGTTGGAGTGCTCTTTTGTCTTCATGGTGCAATTGTAGCCAGGAATACTGATTAACCAGTGCCTGGACCTTCCAGATACAGGTGTCTTTATACTACAATCACTTGAGACACATTCACTGCACTTAGGTGATCTCTATTTCACATACTGTGAGACTACTAGCGCCAATTGCCTGGATCTCTGTTCAATTAGGTCAGCCACTTTGAAGGGGGTGAATATTTATGCACTTATCACTTATTTTACATCATATATTTTTAATATTAGTTTCCACTTTGACATTAAAAGAGTTTTTATGTAAATACCCAAAATGGACCATGATTCTATTTATAAAAGCAATAAAAGGACAAAACATCCAACACTTTTTAAAGTCACTGTATGTTGTTTGGTTACAGTATGCAAATAAAATCTACTCAAATCTCTAAAAGAAAAGATTTTTAAAAATTAAAAAGTATTTGCTGCTTGTTTGGTATATTAACAAGCATAGGCACACAGCAATTTGATGTCTTGCTAGTTGCAAATGGGTTGCAGCATCTCTAATTTCATCAGCTCATCCCAACCTTAAACTTACCTCCGCTGTGTCTACTTGCTCATCATTCTCCTTGATCTTGTTTACTTGTTGGAGAAGAAGGTCACAGTACAGTCTGAGTTCTGACATCTTAGTTTTCAGGGCCTCTGTGTTTTCCTGGAGCTCTGTAATAATAAGAGCAAAATAACCAACATTTGGGAACACATTTACAAGAACGTCTAGCTGTGTATAAGCACAGCCTGTACTATGTCAGATTTGGATGTTATGGCCATCCTAATACCTTTTTCTCTCTTCGTTCGGTTGTCTGTCAGGCAAGCTTTGGCCGTTCCCAATGCCACCAGCCATTTCTGCCTTTCTGCTGCATTGATGGCTCTGAGGTAAAAGTACTGCTCTCCTGGTATGGTCAGGTCAACTCGTGTAGAGTCAGTGGAATGCACTAAAACGCAGCAACAAACAGGGATACATGTTTGTCAGCGCTACACCCAAACAGAAGAAGGCCCTTTCACACACGAACAATGAAACACGTACAAAGTGTGCGACCTTGGAGTTCACAAACCTTGGATTTCACAAACTGAAATTTTAATGCTGCCCTTGCAACCTTTCCAGGCATCCTCTTGAGAGTCATAGTATGACAAAGTTCCTCCATCAAGCACAAACCAACGAGGCTGCCAACCTGAAAAACATTCAAATTTTAGATAACTGCTCTCACGTCGCTGTGAAGTAAGTACGTGTATTTACGTTTCCAGTATTTGAAATCACTTAACAAAAGAAGCATTTATCCAGCTTCATAAACTTGGAAAGAGTTAACCCTTATGCTGTGTTAGCTACAACTAATCAGTTGTTAAGTCAGATTATGATGACAGATGGTAGAACTACTTAAGTTAGCTAGCGCTACCCCTTTAGACTTCTAAATTAAGGTTAACTTCTCTTTCGTTGAACAGCTAACTACCTTGGTAAAGACAAAGAGAAACCAGTTAATTCAAAGTGGTGCATACGGTTGAAAGCAGGCGGTAGCTAAAGCCAGCCTTCCCGGTGCCTGTTCGCGTTATGAACTAACTTAACTCAAGTCCGCTACGACGTTGTCATGCTAGCTAGCTGCCTTAAAACGAGCACTACAACCGAAAACACACAAAGACTGTGAGACTAACTTACCACTAATGTAATTGGTCCACTTATATAGCATTCCTTCCATTGTTTATTTATGTATTTTCGCCGTTCATTACTTGTTTATCATAACAAGATTTCACGTACAGCTGATTGCATCGACTCCATCGGGGCCCTGTGTGGTTTGCGGAGTAACGTCCCCGGCTTTACATTTCAGCTACGTAGGTAAAATTGCGTAAACCTTTTCGTGAATGGGGATCTATGAGATGACGATAGAGGCTAACGACGTTCCTCCCACTTACGTCAGAGAGTTTTAAGTTCTGTGGACGTTAATAGTAGTGATTGACACAAACAAGGACCAATAAAATGAGAGAATGCGCATTGGGCGGGGCTTCTTAATGGATTTATCCAATTGTAGAGGAAGGAGGGCCAATAGCTGTACAGTGGCTCCGTTTGTAGCTGAAGTTGGGTGCCACGTATTTGGCATTCCTGCCATGTATGTGTTTTTGGTACAGCATTTTATGGGAAGGGTTTAATTAGCTTTTTGTCACATGTGTGAGTAAATGAGACATTGTCTGTCAAAATGATTCTTTTTCCTCTTTTCTCGATATTCCCCTCATTGTTTGTGTTTGTCAATGGGGGAAAACTGCCCGAGCCAGAAGTGAAAATTGAAGTTGTACATAAACCGTTCATGTGTTACCGCAAGTCAAAGTATGGAGACATGCTTCTGGTTCATTACGAGGGATTCTTGGAGAGTAATGGCACCATGTTTCATTCCAGGTAACCTCTGTCTATAAATTGTAATAGTGCTGCATGTATTGCTGGACACTTCAGTCCTTATGCTGGATAAGTCACGTTAAGGTCACTGCTTTTTATAGCTGTTAAAACCATTACATATATCTAATGGAACATACTGTGCTGCATACTACTGCTTGTCAGTATTTGGGCCATTGTCCATTGAGTCCTCATGTACCAGTGACCTCTCCTTACAGTTTGATGGCAACCAGTGAACCCTACTGTGCATCTTTGTGCTATCAGTTCTGTGTATACTGGACTTTTCTTTCTCAAAAACAAACAAGCAAACAAAAATGGTGCTGGATGTTTGTGTCTCTTGGCAGCCGCAAACATGGGGATAAAAATCCAGTATGGTTCACTCTTGGGATGCGAGAGGTGCTTAAGGGTTGGGATAAGGGTCTGCAGAACATGTGCACAGGAGAGCGCAGGAAGCTGATCGTCCCTCCATCTCTGGCATATGGCAAGGAAGGAAAAGGTACAGTAACAAACTATTTTTATTCTAAAAGTTGTGGTAGCAAGTGTGTTGTCTGTTGCATCAAATATCCCCTTCCTTCCGTGTTCCACCATAACCTGCCTGTGATTTTTTTTTTACCTTGATTATTTTTGTCTACAGGCAAGATCCCTCCAAGCAGTACTCTAATTTTTGACATTGAGCTCATAGAGATTCGAAACGGTCCGAGGTCACATGAGTCTTTCCGGGACATGGATCTCAATGATGACTGGAAGCTCTCCAGAAAGGAGGTGAGAAATTCCTTTAAACTGCTTTTCTTTATAGGTTAAGATTGCAGATATATTTTATTGCTATGTGAACAGTCATTGCTATTCTGCCTGCACTTCAGGTGAAAGAGTATCTGAAGATGGAATTTGAGAAACATGGATACTCACCTAATGACACACATCATGATGCGATGGTAGAGGACATCTTCAAAAATGAGGATGAAGATAAAGATGGTTTTATATCTGCGAGGGAATTCACCTACCAACATGATGAGCTCTAAAGGACTGAGTTCAACTACTTCTTTTTTTTTTACTACCAGAGTGCTTGTTTTATGAATTTCCTATGAAACAGTTACATGAATTGAGGAATTTGAATTAGTTACTGGGCTGTTTTACATGGACCTCTTTCAGGGACTTTTTTTTTTTTTACACTTTTGAATACATGAACATCGTCATTTTAGGTAAAATTACATCCATAATATATTTGTTTCAATTATACATGCACTGATAATGTCACCATAGATGTATTTAGGCCACAGTATTGGATTTTTTTTTATATTGATATATATATATATATTTTTTGATGAACAGAACTTGTTAGTGATCTGAACAATTCGTGTGCTGAAAAAAGCAAGTGTGTGCTTTCAGCAGTGGGTTGATCTGATGATGTTTTTTCTGTGCATGTCTTCATTGGTCACTAGGGGGCATTGTTGTCCTTTACCTTCTGTATCATTTGTTCTCTAATGCTTAAAAACAGCTTTAATATACCATCAGTGGCCCTTACTGTCCTGTTAATAGCAGACCAAATGATCAAAATGAGTTCACATCCATATATTCGATGACTTTTTATGGAGAGTAAATCATGAAGAAGTTGCAGGTAGCACAATATGTTTCTCTAGTAAAGGTTGGGTCACTTGCAATGATGGTTATATCAATAATATGATGAATGTCAGATTTCTGAGTAATAGGCCTTAATCAATTCATATTTAATTTCTTTCTCCATATTTTATAGTTATGTTTATAAATGTCATGAGCCTTCAGCAACCAACATATTCCTTCAGTGCTGAAGCCCAAGTCGGGAACAAAGCCTCTGAGTTGTTTGAGAGCAAATATGAAAGAGCAGGGGAAAACCCTGCTTCTGACATCATTCAGTGACCCTTGTCAGACTCATTTTATGTCAAATGTCATATGATGAATCATGTAAGAAATGAGAAATGACTCTAGAAGGAATCTTTTGTTTACAAAGTGCTGGGATAACAGGAAAAAATATAGAACTACAAAGTATCTATAATGTAGGCAATCACCCGTGTGTGGGTGTGGGTGTACATATATATGGGCTGTTAAGGTTAGCATGGAATCAGCTACTTAACAGCAACAGGAGGCTCAATGTCTCAGAGATCAAAGATGTCAGTGAGATGTGCTATAGCTGTAGCTCTTTAAACTATACATATTACAGCTCAGTAAGATTTTGGCTGAGTGAATCCTGGCAGCAAGTTAAACCAATACACACACACACTGACACACACAAATGTTGTCTTATGATGCAGTTGAGAAAGAAGAGGATACGCTCTTTTCCCCCTAAACTGTAAAGGCTTCCAATAATTATTGGTCGGCATCACATAGCTAAAATATTAAAACCACTTTGAGACATGTAATACTGCAGTTGCTCCATGACATAGAGGCTCATGAAAATCCCACCATGATGATGGAGAAATACTGTTGAACAGACACATTCTGCTGTTGTGTATTTCAGTTTTGTTGGTTGCTTGTTATTTTAGTAACTAACATAAACTACATTCGATCCTATTGCAGTTCTTTAAATAAATAATAAAGGGGTGTGAACTACACTAATACACACCAGTGATATTCTCAGGAACCAGCAGCAGATTTCAGAAAAAGTGACAACCATGAGTGAGCACTGTGGTTTTTCTGAGCACTGCATTTCATATGGTATCTGCTAAAATTCAACCCAGAGGTAAAACTGGACGAGTGGGAAGGTTATGAAGCAAGACAGAGACAGAATAAGAGATTAGGTGTTCTGGGTAAAAGGCCGGGCAAGGATATGGCAATAGTTGTCACAAGATTAAAAAAAAAAAAGTTAACCACATACCTGTGATTCACTGTGCTGCAGGCTACAACCAGTCATTACTAGCAAAGCAGAGCCTTTCTTCTGACTGAACCACATCTACAGCTAACACAGCAGTGGTGAGATCATGTTAAATTCCTGAGAAACAAATTGAAAACCAACATTTTGAGAAACTCCCAAAAGGTCACATTATTTTAAACTGAAGTTTTACATCCTTTAATAAATCATCATTTGATAAACTACATTTTGAACTGCAACCGTCACAAAAATACATTTTGATAAAATGGATTTGTAGAAAGGATTCAATTAATCACATCAAACTAACGGCGGAAGAAACATGCTTGGTACAGCTTTAGTATGACAATTAACTTCTATGGCACTGTGAAGTGAATGGCAACTACTGCAGCACCAAGCAATGTTACTGGCATTTAAAAAAAAAAAAAGGAAAAGGGCCATAATCTTATTTTTCACTTGAAAATATCCCAAATTACAGAATGTAAACAGAACTACTGCAAAACTGGCAACCAACATCTGTAAAGAAGAGCTCTGCTCATGTGATGCAGTCTGTAAAATGACATATGTAAATTAAGGACCAGTATTTAACCACCTGTGTTTCCTCACTGAAAACATAAATGAAAATGGTAGATCCACATTCTTCTGACTCTTCTTTTCTCTTGTGAACAGTTTTGTTTTTAGACATCGATTCAACAGACATCATTCTCAACAGTATATATTATTGTGACAGAACATGATGCAGAGTAAAAGACAAAAATAAACATCTTTACAAAATAAATCTTTACACTTGCTGCAAAAAAGTGCTTCATGAGCGCCCAATTGTCTCACCTCTCATTTTTTAGTACACACAGTTAAAATATTGATCATTACATGATCTGATTTTATCTACAATGAAAGGATCCACATTGTTTCATACAATTTTTAACCAAGGTTCCCACACAACCAACACAAAAAAAAAAATCCAAATATGCACACATGTCACGTGGGAACGTGATCTTGGCTGCCGCTGTGGAGCTTGGTTTACACAGCACCACCTACACTGATTGACAATCTGCCTGAGGCTGATTTCACAAAGTGCTGTAATCATGACTGAGTCTACACCAGGTAGTGACAGTCTTCAAATCAATGCGATAAGGGAACAGCACTGTAGGTACTTACATATGCTGGATCATTCCCTAATAAAATGATGGTCTTGGCTGAGTATGGAAACCCAAAATGTACAGTAACAAGACAATGTCAGCACTAAACCAACTGCAACTAAAACAGTCATGCGAGAAAGAAGCATCTCAAGTTCAATTTGATTACAAACTATTCTGAAACTTCATTAGAATCAAGGTGGCTTGAATTTCCTCTCTGACAGAATTAAACAGTTGTCCTTCCTTCTTGTTTGCATGCCCCGGTCCTTAGAATAAGACATCTTCATGCTCTATCATAAGCTGCACCACTAGCTTCTGCTGCCTCATGTCATTCAGGGTTGTCAAGGCATTCTGCTCCGGTGGCTGCATAAGCGTTGGACCAAAGACAATCCCCAGGTTCTCAGCGTTCATTAAATTGTCCTTTTCGAACATTGTCACCCTGTAAAATATAAAAAGATTACTAGTCTGTAAAGAGAGTGGAATCAGGCAAAAAAAAAAACAAACAAATATTTGAATGTGCTTTTCCTTTTTCAGGTCATATGGTTATTCACGTCATTAAACACTGAATTCAAGGATAAGGCCAGCATTATTCAATAATAAAAACAATGACAAACAGAAATGATTTGTGTATGAATTAACCTCTTGAGGTGAGCCATCAAGTATCGTAGGGTCTCGTAGTGGGCCGGGGGGAGCTGCAGCAAACCCTCGTGGATGGCCTCCAGTCTGGATTCAGCATTTGGAATTTCTACATCACATTAGTAAAACATAAAAATTAGTATCAGAGCACAGCAGAGCAGTACCAACACAGCAATGGCATGGAGTTGAGAAGAGAAAGAGGAGCTCTTACTTGCAGCTTGAATGAATTTGGAGTACAAGTCAAATGTAATGACTGGAATGGGAAGGTCTCTTAAGTAGAGCTTCAGAGCACCAGCAATGATGTTGATGTCTGCATAGGCATTGGCACTAATGTCTGCCTTTTCACCATCTGTTGATGAGAAATAAAATATTTATGACTACCATGTAATTTTATCAAGACACAATTAGAAATAACAACTAAAGGTTAGTGTGCACTGTGTGTCACAAAATAACACACAGTCCCGTTTCATGCTGTGCTGCAGCATGAAACAAGTGTCCTATTTAAAATTATGAGCTTGGAACCTCAGAGACCTAGAACCCACAGGGGAAAAGAAATCCGACGTCTACAAACCTCGGTCAAAGGCGAGCCTCGCGTCCTCTATGTGCTCTGAGAAGCCAGACACTCGGTAGAGACCTTCAGATTTCATACCTGCAACAGAAAATTCATTTTTTTTCTCAGTTTCTTTGAGGCTTTTCTTTCCCCCTACCTCCCATTCTGCTCCGTAGACTTAAAAAATACGGAAAATTTAGGCCTCTTTTCTAACAAAAGGATCAATGACATTTCTAATCACTGCAAACTAGTAATTGCATAATGCAGGAATGTTTGGGTTTTGAATTTACATTCACTTTCTATAAATGACTGATGACAGGCTAATTGCATTCTACCTCTCAGCTCTATCTCCCGAATACACATGTCCACCACCATGGGTCGCGTCGTGTTATGAGCTTTGACAAGCGTGGTGAGGTCACAGCTAAACACTTTCTTTATCCTGCGCAGGTCCGGCTGGCAGTCGCTTGGAACCAGTTTGGAGCACTGTTTGTGTACATTCAGCCCACAATCTAGCAGAGCAAGAGTGAGATAAACAGAGAGAGAGAGAGAGAGACAGATTAGCCTCAGACTGATGATAACACAACCATCGCAGCAAGCTAAAGACATCAGTTTGAAAAGGTTTCCCAGAGTCAGTGATAAACTGCACTGTCAGACAGCACAGCCACAGCTAAGCTGTCTCGGCGCACTGCGCCAAAGGTAGATAACAGCGAACATGGCAGCACAGGTGGGGGTTCTTGTTGTAGTTTTAGTCACAAGGAGCGTGTTGGACAGCTGGCAAGAGCAGAGTGTGTGTGTGTGTGTGTGTGTGTGTGTGTGTGTGTGTGAGAAGTACGCCTGCTTGTGTGGCAGCACACTCTGGAATGAAGGTTTTGAGGGAGCCGTACTTGTAGGCCGGGGTGTCCGACTGAACCGGCTCATCATAAAGATGCTTTTACTGCTGATCTGCTGATTGGGGTCCTCACTCTCAGTCAGTGCTCACAGAGAGAGTGCAGCAGGAGATATGACCAAAAAAAGAGGCTAAACAGGGAGCAAGAGAGGACAAAGAAGTCTCTCCTGTTTCCCATAGCACATGAGGTGTCTGATGATAGCAGTGTTTGCCTCTGGCTTATCAGCATGGCAAATGCCTCAACAACAAACACTCTGTTTAGGGAGAAAGCAACCAAGTCCAGCAATGTGCACATCAGTCTCAGGACTGTCTGTGCAGTGAATGGATCTTGTGACCATGGAAGCTTTGAAAACCCCACTGAGCTCTAATATGTAATCAGTCACTTAGTTCTGCTGCTATATTTGGTCAACAATTACAGTACTTTTGACCTGTGATTTTTCATAGTTAGACATTTTCATATTTCATTTAGAATCATCCATTATGGTGTAAATGCTGTACCACATGGCATTTCTTTGCTCAGTAACCACTAATTAGAAAATACAGTGTAAAAACATCTAGTTGCCTTTAATTTTGGTTGGACTGTGATTAAATATTCTTGAGAGAAACAGGGTTTAAAAGGGGTGATAGCAGTTCCAGCTGTGATTATATATAAGTGTCTGAACCTCAGTTTACATGGAGGATCACACAGGAGGATCTCCACTTGTCACAGATGTAACAGGAAAAAAGGAAAATAACAACAACATAGGACATAACCACCGATTCAAATGAAGAAAAACCTTCTTATGCAACTGAAACGTGTGGACAGTGTTAGTCACAGATCACACACTACCCGTGTGATCCATAACTTAAGTGGCTTTCTTTTTGTAATCCATGACACAGAATTTTGATACTGGAGTGTATGGTTACCTGAGCAGCGGACACCCTGGGCAATGAGGCCCCACATGAAGTTGGCACAGTACTCGCACCAGTGCGGCCCTCGAAAGGTATGTACCTGGAGTTAGAGACGACATGGTTATACACACACACAAACACACACGTGTATTGCAAGTCACTGCTATGTCCAGCCCAAACTGGAGAGCCTCTCTTTTGATGTACTGGATAGAGATTACTCTGTGATCCCATGCTACAGTGGATGGGACCCCTGGCCAAATGAGAGCATTTGTATATACAAGGCAGATTAAAGGATTTACTTATAATGTGTCTGGCATCTGCTCCTGGGCAATCGGATACATGCAGGCAAGCCTGCGAGTCAAAATAACATATGTGCACCCTAAAAACACAGATAAGATGGCAAGTGGGGCCACACCTGCATGCACATGCACGTGCACGCGCACACACACACACACACACACACACACACACCTTCACTGGTATTTTGAATAGGTAGTAGTAGTAGACTGATGAGTGAAGAGAGCATATGGCAGGTGGTGAGTGGAAGGTTTTTGTTCATTTTTCAAAGGGGAAGCATGGAAAAAGCTGGAGGTCGTTGTAGCCTGCCGGTCAACTGAAACCCAAGATACAATTGCAAGAATGTTGAGGTGCCCAGAGGCAAAGAATCCCCAAATTCTCTTTGTGTGTTTAGAGAACCATAACTCTATTGTACATCCCACAATGCACTATGCACTTCCACTCTGCCTGTGAGCAGAGGACTGTATGAGACTTTTCAACTCTTTAACTGTTTTTACAAAATCAGCAGGCGAAAACAAAAATGGATCTAAAAGCTTTAAAGTCAGTGCTAATCAATGTGCTCTGCTGTTAATGGGTTGTGGTATAGAGTATCCAATTATTATCCCCCCAGTGCATATGGGTGTCAGCTGCATGTGTTCTCATCAGAACAACAACACACACTATGGTCTGTGATTGGACAGGCAAAATGTCTGAGGCAGGCAAAAACTAAATTTATCTCTCTAAGGGATTGCTTAAACAATGCAAAAAACTTTGAGAGTTAATAGGAACGTGCTGAAATTGTATTAAAGTTAAGTTGTCAACACTCTTAATAAAACGCTGCTCACCTTAAAGTTGTGGATCTTCTCATAGGAGCACTGCTTCTCCGGTGTGTCTTTCAAGGCACTCCGTCGCACCAGAGGTGAGGATATCTGTGGGCAGGAGGCCAACAGTTTAATAGGCTTCCACAGAAGAGTCCCCTTGCTCCCTAGTTTGACTCCCAGAGCCAAAGCCAGCAGCTCTTGACGCTTTCGCTCCTGCCTTTTAGCCTTGTGGGAAATCAGATCCCCTCCTAAACTTCCTCTGTTTTCTTCAGCCTCCATGCTCGACTGGTCAGGTTCCCACAGACTCTCCATCTCCTCTGGGGAAAGATGCGGAGGCGAGACGTGGGTGCTGTGCAGCAGACGCTGCCGCCAACAGCCCAGTGCAGAGGCAGCAGCTACACTCCACTCCCCTCTGACCCAAGAGGACGACTGATGACAGCCAGCACGGGGTTGACTCTGCATCTGGTCTGAATCCAGTGGCAGCAGAGAGCAAGAAAAGCAGGGGGAACAGGACCGGTAGTGGGCGGCCTGAGGGCAGGAGTGTGCCTCACACAATGGCCTTCTTTCACACGCCCAGAAAGGAAAGAGAGAGAGAGAACAGGGTCCCTGATGAGGAGGGGCCAGGAGGTTGAGAGTGAGGGCGGTCGAGTGCTGTCAGGACCGCTTCACACAGCTCAACAGCTCTGTAAAGCAGGATCAATAGTGCAGACGCCCTCTTTATAGCACAGAGCACACTCCCATTAGCACGCTGCCTTCCGGACACACTCCACTTCACTTAACTAGAGATAATACTCTACTGCCAGCAGCTCTCAGTCAGCACTGGGTCTCCTAGCTGGTTCACTCGCCTACTCAAAGACAGGCCCAAGATTCTCTGGTCTGACAGAGCTGAGTCTGTTGTCGTCATAATTCAAACAGATCTTGACCTCCAGCTATGCCAGTCGGCTGGTGGAATTCCCCACACTGCTGTCCAGACTGGATCTTCCAGACACTCTGACTGCAGACTACTCATGCCAATCACAATCACTTGTCTCAGAGGACTAGCAGAGCCAGACCATCAACTGGGATTGGGAGGGATTATTGCCATAATCCTTACACAGGGAATAATCCCACAGTGCCCAAATCCATGTAAAATCCCATAGGAAGCTCATTTGTAGGTCTGCAGCCATATAGTATTTTGCCAGTGGGGGGCTGTTGCTATGTTCATGCTGAATTTGTCCCTATTAGCTCTGCTTGTAAACAACCAGTAAGCAGCTCCACAAGGCTTGCTGCTCTTCCAATTAATCATGACGCTCTGGAACAAGGCATACAACACTGACAGAAACCCAAACTACAGATTGTACAACAAGTCAAGTTACAAATATCTATGAGACTTTATGCCAAACAGCTACGGCTAAGCCTGAACATAGGAGGAGCATTATGAAAACTAAGGTTGAACTGACTTATGAAACGGGGGAAGGAGAGGTCAGAGAGATGGAGGAAAAGCAAAATGGTGAGGCAGAGAGCAAAAGACCCGGAGGGCAACTGCAAAGCTGAGATAAAATGAAAGGATTGGCAGCTTATAGACACAGAAGCAAAGTTAAAAAAAAATACTGCTGTGGGGCTTTTGTGCACCTTTCTTTCTGTCTGAGGGCAACAGTTAACTGGCTATTAGCTGGGAGAGTGACAGGACAGGTGAAGATATTTGTCATTGTGGTTGACATTCTTTGAAAAAGACCTACACATACCATACCATACAATTCAGCTCTACAGCTAAGTCTGAGGGGACAGATGAGGAATAGACCGCTCCGAGATATTTTAGACTTGCGAGGTAGGAGGGAGGGCAGGAGACGAGGGCTGCGCTCTTTGTCTGCAGGCAGATGGCTTCTTGTCTCTTAAAGAAGAGCTTGGAAGAAAGGACACAAAAGGTGGTCACACAACAAGCTCTGCTTTCTTTTCAGTGGCTTTGGCTCTTTTATTCCTGCAGGGCTTTGTGAGAGCACAGCTGAGAGCGGACTCTGTTGTGAGTGAGCACTTGGAATCATGGGAAAACAGCACAGTGGGCACTGACACAGTAAGACAGCAGGATAACAACTATCCACATTCCAAACAAAACAGCCCTAACAACATCTCTAACAAACAGAAAAATGGACATACTGTGAGGGGTATGGCAGCCAAAGATATCGTCCATTATTCAAAAACGGAGGAAATTGCCACTTTTGTCTGAGAATAAATGTCACTGAACAAACACTGAAAATAAATAACCACTTTTAAATGTCTGGAAAAGTGCACTCACAGTGCTGTGTGAGGAACAGTTTTTTTTTTTTTAAATCTACAACTAAAGAGCTTAAATAGTTGTTTTTGCATCTTTATAGCATGAAACTATAGGGAGAGAACAGGTAATTATCCTAACGAACGACAGGACCATTCCTTTGGAAATCTTTCCAGGACATGTGAGCAGACCAGTCTGTTGAGAGTCACACTGAGAATTAAACCCGTGTGTTGAGTATCAGGAGGAATGAGGTTTTTAGCCACTGAGCAAATTCCTGCACATGCGAAGAGAAGGAAACTAAGGAGGCTGATCTACAGGTCGAGTCAAGTACCCCCCTCTCACCCTCTTGGAGAATTTTAATTACACAAGAATTTGCAGTCATGGCAATATGGAGGTATCAACCTAACACTGAGTAAATACATGTGAATGCTGACTATACAGTGAAGCTAGTGTGGATGTAATGCCTCGGGGTGTGGCTGTGTAATTGGTAAACAAAAAGCGACCACAGATCGGAGCCATCAAGGCCAGGTCTCTGCTTCTCGGACATGTAATATTCGAGCAGACAGAAAACTCACTCTTTTCGAAGTGACTGGCAGGTGGTTTTCAGATGCCGGCTGACAAAGCCCGCCATCATCACAGCTGTCACTGTCTCAGATCCTCATGTATAAAACTTGGCAGGAGCAATATGAAGTCAGTTTTCCAAAAGCGCCTAGATAACTGACAATGTGACATTTAGCGAAAGACGTGCTTCAGATTTGCTTGCTGACGGGAGGTTTGCTGGAGTCTGCGAGCCCACAAAATTTCAAACACCATAGCAGCAAATCAAACAAAGAGCAACACTGCTTGACACTGTTCAATAAAGCACTGTGTGTTTAGCAAACATAGCCTAGTCTGTATGACTTCTGAGTGCGGTTCTCTGGTCCGGAGGCTTCCTAGAGGTTTGCAGTGGCATCTGCAGTACTAAAGCTTATTTAAAACCACAATATGTCAATGGGCTACTGACTGACCGATGGCCTTTAGGTCAAAAGTGCTGCATTAATGGCTCATGTCTCAAGTTACAGAGCCCAAACTGAAGACTGATGATATTAATACTGCAACTGATGCCCCTGCTGACAGGGCTGTCACATGTCCATCACTGATTGACTGTCAAGCTGACAAACTATAGGTTGACGTGTTGAAGGCAAAGAATTTCTAAAGCGATAAATTTTGTCCTCAAGCTGAGAGACACATTAGGGATTAAACAGCCTGTGAAATCTCTGAAGTGGAGAAGATCATAAAAATATTAGCATCTGTTAACAAAAAGGGCTTGGCATGATTCTAAGGGCCCTCATCAGGCCAAAAAGAGAGGCGGAAACAAGTTAAGATTGCCCCCTAGTGGAGGGATACTTGGAATTTTTCCCCAGTGAGAAAACAGGCATTCCTAGTTCCTCATTAATAAATGATTCACAGACTTTAATCTGACAACAGCTCACGAGTGTCAGTGAATACAATGTGCAATGTGTCTCACCTACGATCAGTGTGTCTGATATGCATGGCAGGCAGAGCAAAGTCCCAGTCCCCTTGGTCATCATTACCTTTCAGAGGAGGCAATGAAGCATGGCAGCAGCGAACACACCCAGGGGCTACAGGGATAATGTACGTCTCACTCACAGGACAAAGTATCCTCTCAGAATCACTCTCATCCTACAGGAAATGTACTGGAAATCAGAAGCATGGAAGTAGATCAAATGGTCTTATATAGTGTTTAAGGGGCAGGATGTTGATGAGACAGCTAAAGAGTTTTTTCTTCCTAAACACGATGTATTGCTTTGGGGAAAAAAATCTGAAAATAACTCTGGCTTCTCTTCTTCTTATGTTCTATTGTCTTGTTTTTCAAAGTTTAAAATGATATATAATCAATATCAAGTTCATTTTCAAGAAAGTGAATTTAAGTTAAAATGTATTTTTTAATTAATCTTTTTCTCTATGAAATATGTCCATCACAGTTTCCCATGGAGTTCAAGGTTTAAAGGTGTTAATTGTAATTTTTCTCTGCCGCTAAACATGGTTTCTCGCTGGGAGTCGATGGTGGTGATCTGCCAAGAGCAAAGAGCTTCAGCCTACAATAGGAGAGGTGAAAATACGCCCTCTGAGCAGCACTACTTCTTCAGGGCAGATTGGAGTCTGCAGTGATTCGCAAACGGAAAGTGACGAGACAGGCTAGCTGGGCCGGGGCTGGCTGGTTAGTAAGCTAACTTGAGTAGAAGAAAAGAAGTGATGAAAACAAGAGTTAACACTGCCGTTGCTTTCCACCGCTGGACACAGCTTTTGGAGTGTAAATTAATGAAGTCTGATGCTGAACTCACAATGTTTCTTCCAGAATCACAATTATTTTCACTGTTGATCAATCAACAATCAATTAACGAGTTTAGACAATAAAATGCCTGAAAATAACCCTAATTTCCCTTAGCCCAAGGTGAAATCTTTAAATAGTTTTTTTCCCCACCAGCAGTCCTAAAATGTATTCAATTTAAAAAGGGACATTTAACTCAATAAATCATTATACAATTTATTGATTAGCAAAATTGTTTCCATTTAACCACAGAATCAATTTCCTGACTTATTGTTTCTGCTTTAATAGAAAGCAGCTGTGTGAAGCAGGATCTTGCTCAGCTTCAGCAGTAGAAAGTGGCAAGTTGACAAACGGCCTTCCTACTCATTATGGCAATTCGAGAATGTTTACACACCTCGTGAGATAAAACTCACCCTTTCGTCTCTCTGGAAAGTGACCCTGCGTGGTTCTGTGCGTCCACGGCTCAGCCTGTGCACCATCTTGTCCTTGAGTAACGAGGTGTAACCAAGATGCTCATAGATGGGGTTTGTGGTCATTTTGGCGATGTACTCCGCTGCCTTGGTCTCGATGTAAAGAGTGATGAGGGCGTCCGTCACAAGGTCATGGACCGACTCGAACCTCTTTTCCCCGACAAAGTGCTTCCCATCATAGAACAATCTGTAGTTAAGGGTCTGGTGCCCGAACCTGGTTTGAGATATACACAGATGAAGAAGTGCTTAAAAACAGAGAGAGAGCACAGATGAACACAGGTTGAAATGGTTGAGTGGCTGAGCGAAAATGAACACGGTGAAGACGGAGCGAGCTGTGGGCAGCTCATGGTGGCGACCTATCAGGGATTCTGTGCTGCATACTGATGCGGTGGTACCTTAAGGCCAAGGTGTGTGTCCCTGGCTGTCTTTGGCTCTCCCTGATGAGGTAAGCACCCTCTACTCCCGCCAGCAGCTCATCTGCATATTCTCGAGAGATCATGCCATGAAATCTGTGAAAAAAAAAAACAATTGTACACACTTCCTTCAATGTAACTTTATTCTCACACATCTTCTTAAGCTCAGCCTCTTATTCTTAGCATAATTACAATACACATCCACCCACTTAAACCCTAACCACATCTGATGGGAAGCAATAATGATAAATAAAACCATCCGCTGCACAACAACATTTGAAAAAAGATATAAAAAATGACAACAGCAATTAAGTTACACTCACTCTCTGCCATAGTATTTGGGTCTGGTCTCCATCTGTGAACCAGAAGAAGAAATATTGGCTGGATCAATGTGATATGAAAGCTCAATTAAATGGCTCTGCAAATTTTTATTACAGCCCGTGTGAAAGAGAGAAGGCTCCTGACCACAGGACAGATTATCTCCATCTATGCCCCCACTTCTATTCGCAGCTACCAAACCACAGAACCAAATCACAGAGCGTGACGATGAATAAGAGGCAGTCTAAGAAAACAGCTGGTGATAGATGACCAGCTGCAAAGACTTAATATTTGGTGTGTTACTGTGCCACACCGGGGCATGTGTGGTGTGTCTGCATTACAAATCTCACACAGGATATGGCTGGAAAAACATCTCATTCGTTTTGAACGTGATGTAAAACAACAATTAAACATCAGCATTGAGATACTGACATAATCTTGTACAGAGGGTAATGAATTACAAACACTTTAATTATCTGGATCCCCTTTCTGTACAAAGACAGTGGGCAAAGTCACTACAGATGTAAGTGTTAAACCTCTTTAAAAGTCACAGTTATGATCATAATGGTTTTATGGGAACACTTTGGTAATGTGTCAAACATCATTTTGTACTTTGAATTAATGGGTAGCCACTAATCTCACACAGCCAGCCCACCACTTTCACTTTGCTCATCATAGCGTGGTAAGACTCAAAATGGGATGAGACACGCATCATTTCTGGTGGGCTACACAATAGAAGATTGACAGTTCTCTCAGGGATGGCGGTAACAGGTATAGTAACTTGTTCCATTAGTTTTTAAATTGACATAGCTGGGGGATTAAAACCTATGCTGCCTGTCTAAAGTTTTCATACTGCTTGCATTGAGGTACTTATTGTTTGTGTGGTAAATTGTTTAGTTAAAATAATAAATGAATAATATATGAATTGGCTATTAAGAGATCCTTTCCAAATATGCTGTCCTTACGTATTGTAGATGAATATGTGGTAGCTACATAACAGTCAATTAGCAGTGCTCTCCTTCAGATAGACATCAGCATAGACGTCCCCTAAACCTGACTGTATAAACACACAGACCACTGGCAAGGTTAATCACTGTTCTTTGAAAATGTTGTCCTAAGCATTATTGTATTCACCAAAGTACACTCCTAAATAAAATGTAATGCAAAGGATAAACCATGCAGTTGGAGGATTATTCCTAATCTTCTAACTCTGGCACACCACTGATTTTAAACAATTGCTCATGAGGTGCGGGAGTTGCGAGAGGCAGCAAGTCACCCCCCATGGGTTACTGATTGGTCTGGCTTCCAGCTGCCAGGCTCAATCACTTCTCGGTGAATGTTTTCCAGGCTAAAACCTTCAGAGTGAAAACTGACTTTGCAAGCTGCAGTGTGGCCCTGGTCGTGGTAGACTGTGTTTTAAGGCGAGGGGGGAAAAAAAACCTTTATCATGGCTGTTTAAAACAATCATAAAACATATCAGTGATCACAGGACGGTGTGCTTGTGTCATTCATTTCAATCATTCTCAGTCACAGTGCTGGAACCAGCTGATTAATCAACCGGTTGGTTGACATAAACTAATCCGTGACTATTTGAGGATCATTTCACTGTTGAGGTTATTTATAACCATTTAACTAAATGGTTAATCGAAAATATGAAACTTATCATTTCAGCCTCACACAGTAGCCTCTTGTATACAGATTCATGAATGTACTGACCTCCTGAGGACATGTGATCCTCTTTGGTCTTGGGGCTTCCTGCTGTAGCTGGTACACTGTTAGAAAAATACATGCATGTTATGTAAGGCTGTCTTTTGAGTTATGTACACAGCTCAGACCAAGCTGTAATTACATACATGATAGAGATTTGTCACCAGAATAACAACCTCAACTTACACACACTTAAAGATGAAGGAAACTAATGACGCAATGCAGCGATCACACATCTTCTGGACATAGAACAGTGTCTCCACTTAACAGCCCCTGTGGTATCATTCTCTCCCCTGTTCGTCTCCTTGCATACACTCTTCTGTTACTGCTGTAAATCTCCAAGTTGGATTCATCAGTAAATTGGACTTTTTTTCCCCAGTGTGCTGGTATTTCTTAGCCCACCCCAAACATTTGGCCTTGTTTCCCCTCCTAAGAAATGGCTTAGAAACTGCTGATTGCCCTTAGAGAAGACAACAAACATCCTTCTTTTGCCATGACTTTTGCTGATTGGAGTCTTATTGTTGTGTTATTTATTTAGTAAATGCATTATCTATGATGAAGTTGCTTTTCTATCTCTCAAGGAACTAAGCTTGATGCTTTGAACTTCTGATGCTGTGGTCACTTTTGGTCTGCTTGATCGTGCTTTGGATACAAGTGATCCTTTTTCTCCAAAGTGTTATAGTGTTCCATGCACTGCCCCCTTCGAAACCTTTAGTCTAGCTGTGATTTGACTCTTTGAAAGTCCCTCTGCGTAGAATAACAATTTCACTTCTGACACTTTCACTTGGTTCTGATGACGTTTTTCCTACTATCACAAAGCTTCTTAGAGAGCAATGATCTGCTGGAAACTTGATGCACAGCCTTATTTCTAACAGGTGAACACTGGCTGCGAGTTGAGTTACTTGATGCCTCTGATGAGTAGATCAAATCCACCTGTGTGTCATCTAAACACAGGCTTCAATGAAAGGAAATCTGACCCTTTGTTTAAAGGTGAAGTTGGTCGGCCTTCTTCAATTCACATGGCATAACTTCTTTTGTTTTAATCTGCTTCTGAATGCTCAAACGTTCTGATTATTTCCAGGTTTATGTGAAAATATTAGAGACTTTCAGTGTGTGTCTAACACTCCACTCCACTTATATACACACTTACAATCAGCCACAATGTTAAAACTGGTAACTAGTTTTAATGTTGCGGCTGATTGGTGTATATGCAAGGCTAAGCAGTTACTGGTTTACATGAGAGAAGCCAGACATCTGCAATCATTTTCCTTATTATCCTAATCTTTTCTAAGAGCCGTTGTGCACTTATAACTGCAAGCTATTTTAACTCTAGAACAAAAGTACTTACATTAACAAACACACACATGCTGCAAATCCATGTTTCTGTGTATTTAGATGTACTTAAAGTATTGGGGGAACTGGAAGTAAATCTGAGAAGCAAACTGACTATGGAGCTGAGGGATCTGTGACAGGCAGAGTAATCACCGCAAACACCTCAGCAGCCTCGCAGAATTACTACATTACAATTAGTGATTAAAAAGTGAGGGAAGCCAAAATGCTGCTTGCCGTTTCTGCTGTTTCCTAAAACTGGATGTCTGTCAGGACAGAAATATTACCCCAACAGAAGAATCAGTAGCTGAGTGTGGCTTCTTTCTTCTTATCCAATTTTTAATCCTTAGTGTGTCTAGAACTGGGGTTTCTCTGGTATTTGCCACATTTCCAAACCAGACTCTGTATAAAAATCCTTTGATAATAACAGAGCAACAGTTTTAACTGTTTCATACTGTAATACACTTGCTCCTAGATGCATATTTGGCAGTCTGTGACAGGCCTTGTGAGACGTGCATGAGAACTGGAGACAACTGTGTCTTCTTTACTAACAATCTGTACTGCGCCAAAGAAATCTCTGTGAGTCTTCATTGCAGCAGATTCTCCAGGCAGGGGAAAGAAGACTCCTGACTGTGAAAATGTCCTGACTCTTGACATTTTCATGTTTTGTCAGGCTGATTCAAGCCAACCAGAGCCCAAGATCTGGACATCATCCATTCCTATGACACAGTGAGCTCTAAAAATACCTCAGAAGAGGACCAGGGGAGTCAGGAGAAGATGGTCCAACTTTAGAAATGCAGCATTATTGGAAAATTATACAGATGTGGCATTTAATTGCAGGAAAAGTGTAAATAAAAGATATGAACTGCAAGTGGTTAAACAAAACATAATCACAGGCAAACAGTTTCCAGCTGAAATTATTTGTGCTCAGCTTAAAAAAAAATGCATCACATATATTCTGAGCAGACAACCCATTTCCTCCCACATGGAAAAAACACTGTATAATGAGGTGGGTGTTCTGAGGACCCCATTTCAGCTGAGCCTCTTTGCAGGTAGAAAATCTTATTTTCCTGGGTGATGGTAACCTATTTTACTCAGGGATCAGGGATGTGCTGCTTTGCATTGGTGCATGTGAGAATGAGTTGTGTGGGCAATTGTGTTTGAGTGTGTGCCTTTTTTGCATGTGTGTGTAGCCTTTTGCAACCTGCAGTGTACCTAATTGTACTATGCACAACAAAATCTGAATGTCCAAGTATAGAAATATAGAAAAATGTGTTTTTGTTATTTAAAGAAATGCACTGAAGGCTGACGTCAAGTTAAAACATTGATAATCAGCATATAAAATGAATTGATTACTCACAGTAAGACTTCCATATGGGCGGCTGGTAATCCTCAGGGTCTGTAAAACACAAAAACAAAGCAGGTTTTTGTTATGAACTCACAGTGGCGTTTATAGACTGCCCTGTTTTCTCTCATTAAAACCTCTGTTTCTATCCCTTTCCCAGTGGACTGACTGTGAGGCCTTCACCGTGGTTATGTCACCGATGTTTATCTCTTATAATTATGCATATGGCTTCACACTGTGGAGCTGTCTCTTGAGATGCACCAGTGAATACCATTCTAATCTGTGTCCCCGCTTCAAGGACAATCAATACAGACGTCCGCTTGTTTCGCTAAACATCGTGTCGGCACACACCAGATCCATATTAACCGCCGGCAAGGTCCCGAAAACATGACATCTCTATTCTGAGATAAGAGTACAAACTCACCAATCAAAATTAAGAGAAGTAAATACAATTTAAATCTCGGGGACCCACAGCAAGACCTTCCTGTGGGAAATATAGTGGCTGAGTTATGATTATGTGAACACATTCCTGGAATATATGATGGAGAGCGCTGTTACAGTATATTAGCTGAAAAAGAGTGGGAGAGGTGATGAAGTAAATGCCCTGTAGCAAATGATAATTTACTGTAGTACCTACTCGGTAAAGTAATGACTTATAATAAAACGTGTCACTAAATGAGTCAAAAACACAGCAAAATTTGCTACCGGACAACACAGTGGTGTAATAAAACGTCGTGCTCTTATTGTGAAATAAAGGGTGCAATATATTTTTACTCATAATATAATACTGATGTTGACAATAAAATTTATCAACACAACTTTTCAGGTGTTTTTAAACCACATCTCACACCGCAGCAACTCCACATCTTGTGGACGGCCATGAGATGAGGTTAAAAGCTTTGGAAAGGATAAACATTTTCTAGCATATTTAAAAGTTCCTGTATGTACTGCATGCTCGGTATGCCAGCATGCTAATGCTGGTCTACAGCTACCACAGTGGATGATGATACTGGAGGCCAAATGCACAAAATAGCTGCTGTGATGATAAATGATTCATCTGCCTTTCAGATGTTAAATGTAATATCTCTCATTAAGCTCCCTCCCCGTTGCTGAAAGATTCATTTTCTTGCTCGGACAATGAATCACGTTGGTCCAGAAGATACATGTTGTTCACATTAAACATTCCTTTGCCCTCAGCAGCACATTGGCACCACACCCCTTTGGCCAGAGGGAAAGAAATAAAGCACACCTTCAGAGGGGAGGGGAATCGTTTAATGAAAACTAGTGAGCACTTGTTGGGAAATTGTGAAACTTGCTCAAATAAAGGGCACAAGAAGTTGACACTGAAGTCTCTGTATATTCTACTTCCATTTCTATTAGTTTAACTGGTGGCAATCACTGTATTTCCTTCATGCTGTTTTCTCTACTCACTGCAGGAGAGTGTGGAGCGGAGGCTGCTCGCAACATTATTAAACATGCAAAAAGCTTATCATCGATTCTCATCATCAACAGCCCAGTCACTCCGGAATAAGCTGAATTTATTGCAGAGGAACGACAAGATAGGTGCTTATAATCAAAGGCTGAATAATTATGCAAATGACGAAAAAGCAGCTCAGCTGAGAAGTTGATTTTTTTCAGGGTAAATGTTTTTGCTGAAGTCCTCCACAGAACGTCTACCTTCAAATTCAGCTATATAGCCTTCAGGCTCCGTTTGCTGATGTGTGGCCAAGCTGCCTTGGAAAATGTATTGTCCTAATGCTGAAGCTTTGTCATACTGTATTGCACTGGCAACAATCTGGAAGATTTATTCCACTGCGGCTTGTTTAAAGAATGTGATTTCATGTGGCTGGCTGCCAAATATTCTCTTTTCAATCTGATGCTTTTTAATGACGAATGGCATTTCAGTCTGGAATTCTGCAGCAGCTTTCGGCTCCGAAAATGGAGCTCTTCGGGGTCGATTCTGATGCAAACACTGGCACACGCTTGCACAAACATACGCGTTCAATAACACTGGGCTGCACTGTGCATACCCACTCTCAACCAAACACACGTACACGCCGGCAAAACACACGCACATAAACACACAGAAATCCAAAGAACATCAAAAAGAATTTCTAAGTAGCTCAGAGTTTGTGCGGAGCCCCATGATCAGGGAGAATTTTAAATTCTAGAGCAGCCGGAGGACTCTTCCCCCAAAGAAACAACTATTAATTGTGTTGCCCTCCATTACTCACCAGGCAGAGGCATTCAATAAAATAATTACCGGCGGGTGTTTGCTTTGGTGACAAAGAGAATTTGTGATGAATTAAGATCAAGACTTTTACCCCATGAGATAACGTCTGCGTCTAGAGTCTGTGCACATGCAAAAAAAGAAAAGAACGAAAAAAATATTCAACTTCAGCACGAGTATACGGCTGGCAACAGCTCAACAAGTTTAGAGAATTTTATGATAAAAAGAAGAGGTCTTGAAGAGGACACAGACATTTTAAAGCCTGACAGTTTTCACTATCACCTTGCTAAATTCAAACAGCGGAAATGAGTCAGTCTCCTTTAAAAACAAACAGTAAGACCAGGTAGTTACCACAAGTCCTGTTGATTTCAGTTTCACAGCATGTCCCATGTTTCCATGGTCTCTGTGCACCTGTCACCTGCTCATTTCTGCCGGAGTCAGGGTGAATGAGTTTGTGGTCTTTGTTTGTACTGGTGCATCCCATCTTTTTTTTCCCATTTCATGTTATAGGTGTGCCAAACAATAATTACATCCCTCATTCCCTAACACCACACTAACCCTGAGGGTCATAGTGATGATAATGATGGTATTGGTGTTAATGTGCTACACAAAAACCCCCGATTTCACCTCCAGCATTGTTACCCTTCTTGTTAAGCGTATTTTGTTCTCTGTTCTTCAAGAGCTGAAGAAGTTAACATGGGTAAAAAAAAATAAAAAATAAAAATAATAATAATAATTTCACAGTTCACCGGAAAGCATTAATTTTGACCTGACATCGTGAAACGTGCATGATTTTGATAATTCTACACAGATTTGCTACAAGCACTTAACTCGTGTGTTTTCTCATTTTCCATATTCAGTTGGAAGCAGGAGTCCTTCCCTTCCTCCCAAGCTCTTCCTAAACCTACAACTTCTTCAAATAATGTTAAATGTTCCTAATTTTTGAACTGTCTAAAGTTGAGGACTATCACATTAATTCATTCATTCATAATGTAGCTTTCTAGACCCTTTTGAGATTGCAGATATGATTAAGTGCTCTATGATATAGCCATTTGATATTTGAAAACTAAACATACACATCCGCATACATTAAGTACATAAAGACAACACGTTCTGGAGTAGAACTCTGAACGCAGCAGTGATAAAGATACATGCAGAACCTCACACAAACAAACACAGAGTCAGTGGGATGCAGCAGAGCTGCAGCAGGGAGACCATCTGTGTGTTACACTCGTCCAAAACAAGCATTTCAACACTATCTTAGTGCTGACAAGATAACATGTGACAGGTATGAGTGTGCCTTACAGGAAAGAGTTACAGTATCTGTGGTGTGTTGCTGGGCTGTGCACCCTTACCGAAACTGTACGTTTTGTTGTTAACAAGCACTGTAGGTGAGTTTAAATGGGGAAAGGTGTAATTTGATAATCTGATTCTAACACTTTCTTGCGTCACTGAAAGAGCGTGTTATTGTAATTAATGGGCTGGGTTACTTGGGGGACTAACTAGCTCCCTCGCTGATGCTGTCAAACATGCAGATCATTTCAGCAAGTCATTGTACATGACACAAATCCAGTCCTACAGGATCTACGCGGGAAAGGACCAGAAATGGAAGCAGTAGAAAGATTTTGAGGTGAAATGCGACATTTGCCAGAAACATGTGCAGGATGGTGTTGAGCAGACAGCCTGTCTGTAATACATGGCTGTGATTCTGCCTCCCTGACCAATTTTGTCATTTAAGGCCCGAAGCAGAAGGCATACTTTCATGCTCTATCCCTCAATTTATTTTCAAAGCTTTATTTCCTGGAGCCGCCTAGCAAATGGCATGCTGCTGGTACGGTACATGCTTCCGTGACCAGCCGTGCCAAGAATATGTAGGAATCTCCCTGATCTAGACGAAAGGCCAGAAAATATCTTTCAAGGGAAAGGCAGAGATTGCAACATATAAGTTACAACCATGATTCAATCCTTGTCATGTTATTGTACCGGTAGCGGCTTAAAAATACATTATGGAGCGCATTTATTATTTGTCACCTGTGTATTATGGCTGTAGTTTTTGATTAGTAGTAGTAGATTGTGTGTATATATCACCCTTCACACACTATAAGGTGGTTGGCATACACATCACTGTTCCTTTTATTTGGATAATTTACAGTAAGTACAGGAAGCACAGAAATAAATCAGTGTTTGCTTCCATAATGTAATTACCATTACCGCTATCATAGATCTGCACAAAGCAGAAAGCTGCCATCAGTGACACTTTGACTGTTCACACAGAGAAGTTAGACGAACTTTATTTATACGCTCTCCCACAAACAAACGGCTCAAAACAAGATTTCCAGATTGACTTATCATTAGAAGCAGCTGAAATAACTTCACCAAGAGCACTTTGTTTGCAGCCAGAAGAGACGACCTAACATGGAGCAGAAACTGAGCCTAGACTCATTTTTGAGTCATATGCCTCATAGACAAGATTATTCAAATGTTGTGTCTGACTGCCAAAGAGCTCTGCATGAAAATAATAATACCCTTGTGACAACCACTCTATCCCTGGCAGCAGCACAGCTTGTAACCTCTGATAATTATATTGAGAGCCCAACAGTAATGACAGCCCTCCAATGCCACAGAAAGAAAAGACTTTCCTCTTAAAGCAGCAGTGGTCAAACAGTAAATCCACTGCTTTCTGAAACACACACATGAGATAATGCTTTGTGAAGCATGTGGTTACCACAGGCTATATCAGCTTGGAAACGACTGTCTGTTCCTCCCACTGGGCAGTACCTTGGGAAATGTGACTCTGCTGTGTGGTGTGGCTGGGATGCAGACTGAGCAGGAAAGTAAAACAAACATTGTACATACTGTAAAATGTCCTCACCCTGGGATAAACCCATGTCTCTGCCGTGCAATGATCAATTTTTATTCGTTCGTAAGAGGGAAAAAGTATAAAATATGCACGGCTTCTAGATTTTTTCTAGTTTTTTTTTTTTTTTTTTTTTAAATATTGGTGTAAACAGTAAACATAAACCAAAGTGCTGACCCTAGTATTATAAATGGCATCTCACTCCCCTTGCCACACACACACACACACACACACACACACACACACACCCACCCACACCCACCTCTGGTTATTGGTGTGGCTTCCACATCACACACAACTGTGATAGTGGGGTTTGTACTTTATACCTTGGCAAACAAGAGCAACACGTTTTATCAACAGACTGGGATATACACAGAGACAAGCATGGAGCTGCTCATTCCATTTTGCGTTTGTTTGAACAGTTGCTAAAACACTTTCTTTTCTCATCCTGCGAGAACTGAACCCTGAAATTGACATTTTAGCAAACAAACAATAGGTACTAATCGCTGAACCACACTTCATCAGTTGCAGAGGGGATCTGATGGGAGTCTTGTGCACACTGTAGCAGTATGAACTGGATTATGTCACTGGACCATTGCATATTAGGATTTTCAGAGTGTCAGAAAACAGCACAGCCCGCTGCTGCGTTTTGGAAAATGGTAGACTACACAGGCCAAATGTAATCCTTCAAGCAAGCCAAGTGGAAAGTCAATAAGGGAATTATGGAGATGATTGGCAATCTAATGATAACATCCAAACCCAGTGTCACACTGACTGCATCTCACAACCTTATAATCTCTCTGCACACGGAAGGCGTCCTCTCCCTCTAATGTTTCCACCACTGTAACAGATGGAGATGCCTTTCGTTTATCTTTAATCCTAAATCACTGGGAGCTACTTTAATATTTGTTTAATGGGTCCTAGGTGCACGTGAGCTGCAGTTGAAGACATGAATAGATGTCACATTTCCTGGAGCTTGTGTCAATGGTGAGCATATAAGAAATTGCTTTATACTAGATAATGAAAAAAAGTTAGATTTAAGGCAAATAAAGGCATTTTAACGCACGCAACTGTAAACTTCTCCAAAAGCATTCTTATTCTTATTACTATATTATATCTAAGTGCAATGCCTGAGAGTCTAGAATGAGAATGGGTCCTGTGAACTCTTACCAGAGGACAGAGATGAACCTGAGAGGCTTGAGTTACTGGATGCTGCCATCCCAACCCCGTTTCACGGCTCGGTTACACCCGTTTGGCCAAGGTGCGCTCGCAGCAGCTCGTCCCCGGCGGTGCCTCCATGTCACTCACGTCCCAATGTGCTACACCTCTGACGGCTGTACCGGCCACTATTTCATGTCTCGTCTCGCCCCGAGCTCAACACCCGTCTGTCTGAATCCGCGGATCCTTCCCTTCCGCTCGCTGTGCGCCTTTGGCGAGGAGCTCACGCTGCCGCATACACCGTAGGTGCAACCGCCACGGATAAAAATAGTCTGACAAGCTGCATGAATATGCTCCGCGGGTCAGTTTCTCTAAAGCAATTCCTCACACTGGACAGACGGACTCTGTGGGTCTGGATTCTTGTGCCATGTAGAAATCAGCTATGGTTTCCATGTGCCACTTTAAGGATTGTAATAAACACACTACACTGCAGCGTAGACGCGCCTTCTTAAAGTGAAAGTTTGGAGCAGGGTTGCCAGATGTAAGCAATTCCGAAAAGAAGCTCAAAACAACCGACTTTAGTTCTGTTTTGCAAAATCCAAAACAGACGGTACTTTTTTTTTTGTCCTTGAAACCCATGGTTATGTGGGATTTCATGCAAACTAAGGCCCAACTGGCAAAACCACATTACTCCAGCCTTGGCACTTGCATATTTTCATCAGATGTCATGTTATGTCACGTTACGTTAAAAGAACCAGAATGAATCTGTGTGTGTTTTTTTTGCGCCATCTGGTGGGCTTCGCCCTTTCCCATGAGATCACAGACTAAAAAAAAAAAATGGATAGATGAATGTGTCTGTGATATTAACCAACAGATTTTAAAAAGGCAGATGTGGGCCCTTTTGCTTCCTTCACTGAATGTCTATATCATGACCCTCTAAAGAAGAGAGAGAAAAAAATGTATGGTGGCCCTGAAGGTCAAAACAAAGCAACGTTTCACAAAACACAACTACAACGGTTCTGTGGAATCACAAACAAGAAGTGATGTCTCACCCTTTCTGTAAAACTAAAATGCCATAGTGTTGTCTGACCCACAGGCCTCAAGACCAAGTTCCTGTTCATTTGTGTCCTGGGATTTTGGGAGTGGCTCATTAAGAGTGATGGCCGACACCTGGGTTGGTGTGACTGCTCACCTATATACTGGATATAAGTGCTGGAGCATTCACTCTCTCTCCTCTCTGGGTTACTTGGATTGGGTGGACTAAATTTATGTATTAAAGAGAAAAGTAGTGGGGTTGTTGTCAAGGAACCACATTCATTCATTTTACAATACTGGATCAACCTCATCACACCACAGGTGGTGCTACTTGCTGTGAATTATGCCTGCACTGGATGACCTAATCAAAGTATCCTTTCCAATATGATTTAGCAGTAAGGAAATACTTGTAACTTTAGCCCAGAATCCTCATATTACCATAAACATCTGGACTTTGAAGAGAAATTGCCACAAATTAGGCCCATTCAGAAGAAAACCACATAAAGATCTGGATGAGGTGATGGCTTTTGTGAATCCGGAACTATGCAATGGACAGATGCCATTATATCACTGTTTACATCTACAGGCAATTCAAATGGGATGTGGTATTCCCTGTTTACCAGCAGCATCTGTGGTGTGATGATGTTGTCCAGCTTTTCAAACTGAAGCAGTGTGGATCCTTGACAAAGAACCCACACTTTTTCCAAGTTTCTCAGAAAATATCTGAATTTCATATAAGACTTAAAATTATTAGTTTTTTTTTTTTTTCCACACAATATTGCCCCTCCCCAGCTCCATTTTTTTAACCTACAATGGGCCTAATATGCCATTGTACTGAAGAATATCATAAAGGCTAACTGGTATCTCAGGTGTGAAAGGTTAGGCAGGGGTATTTCCTCCAGGATGGCCCCTGGCTGAGGGGTTGGGGTCAGGCAAGGACAGGCATTCAGTGGTGATCCCATTGTGCACCTTTTACTGCCTTCAAAGTTTTGTGCGTTAGAAAGTTAAACAGCTCGTGATAATGTTGCAGGTCATAAGGACTTTCTGAGATGCCCTTATATACTCCGGTTCTGATGTTTACTGGTCAAAAGATAAGACAGTGTGGTTGTAGTGGGCAGCTTCCAGAACAGAATGTGTTAAACAACTGTAGGCAAACATAGGCTACAAAACAAAAACAAAAAGAGTTGATGTGTGACAAGCCAGCAGCATGGCTGTGTATGGCGGTGTGAGATAGCAGTCAATCAATGCAAAACTGCCTCAAAATAAACCAATCGTCAAGCCCCACTGACAAAAAAAAAATCCCCAAAAAACCTTTTTGAGTTAGGCATCACTTTTTACATGTCTTAGCAGGACACACACAGGTGCAATTAACGACACAAATAATGAATCATCCCTGTCCCGCAGTTACAGGCCCATGGTTGTTGTGAATGCTGGCTGACAGGCATTTTTCACAGAAAACATTTTGACATGTCCCGGCAGGAAAAGCACCAGGGGTAAATAATACAACGCAAAAGATGGCTGAATTCCATTTAGCTGTCCCGGTGCTGCGCATGCTGCCTCACCCTGACACTGTCATGGCTTAGTGGGACACTTGAACGGCAAATAGCCATCGTTAAATGTATTGTTAACAGCTCTTTTCTTGTCTTGTTCTTGTGAAAAAAAAAGTTTATTGGCTAAATAAATTAAATGGAGCCAGTGTTAATGTAATTAGTTACACATGTGTCTTTCCTGTTATGCAAATGTCTGCCACTGGGTGACAGACAAGCAGCTGGGACATGTTTATTTGTTTGTCAGCAGCACCAGAGCTTTGACACAATTATTATTATTATTTTTTTTTTTTTAACGACTGTCATTTGCATTGCGGGATAACATCGTCCTTTAACACCACCTTTAAGAAGTAAATGAATTTAGTATTTAAACATTCCTCATTTTGTTTTTGTAAATAGGTGAATAAAATTCTAAGTATATAAGGCACCAAAAGCAAATAGCTTCATAGCTTCTATGTTTTTTTTTAGCTGCAAACTCTGTAACACGTTTACTCGTCTTCTCAATACGCTCAACAACGACTAGCCACTTATAAGTTTATAAGAGAAGAGTTTACTTACCACGTCAGACTAAAATACTTTGAAACAGGTCTGTTTCCAGACTGTTCCCGTCTGTTTTGTTCAGTGTAAGCGAACTTAGCTAAAACGCCGGCAGCTTCCTGCAAGTCAGCGCCGAGGGTTTAACTTCCACCGCGTCAGAAACAGCGACCACGTGATCCACTATCTCATACGATCCACGCTGATCATGTGACTCAGCTTTACAGGTTAGACTCTCACTCCTCAGTCAGTCCACAGCTGACCAGCTTGTAAAGACATTTAGACGCTGAACATGAGGTAAGTTTTTAACAAATTAACATGTTTTTTAAAAACCCCCGCCCGCAGTGAGACGCCTGGTCTCACTGTGGTGAAATCTGAGGTGTTTAAGGTTCACACATCACCGGCTGGGCCTGTATTCTGAGATGCACTTTGTAAACATTGGCAGGCTGTTGAAGGGAACTCTGGGTTTCTTGTTACTGTGGGCCTGTCTGGACTCTGCGCACTCAAGGAGCTGCGCGTCCTTCTTCTGCCGAAAATCTCACCGTGTCAGCGGCCTGAACGGAGTGGATCCCGGATCCCCTCTCTTTCTTACCCCTTACCTGGAGAAGGGAGCCATAGATGAAGGTAGAAGAGCAGACACATTACGTAACACTACAGTGACACTGCAGTCAGCGTGATCACATCATTATGATCACTTTTCAGAGGCTGTGGTGTCTGAGCCACCAAGCACCACATTTGTGTGTGTGTGTGTGTGTGTGTGTGTGTGTGTGTGTGTGTGTGTGTGTGTGTGTGTGTGTGTGTGTGTGT
>JBBMJY010000025.1:12477592-12563523 GCA_037833715.1 Toxotes lorentzi | reverse complement strand
TGTGTGTGTGTGTGTGTGTGTGTGTGTGTGTGTGTGTGTGTGTGTGTGTGTGTGTGTGTGTGTGTGTGTGTTGCATGAATGTTGACATCTTGCTCTTCCAGCCAGGAAACTGAGTCTGGTGGGAGAACTGCCAGGTGCCAACGTCAAAAGCTATGCCGGGTACCTCACCGTCAACAAAAAATACAACAGCAACCTCTTCTTTTGGTTCTTCCCTGCACTCATGGTAGGCCCAGACTTCTTCCTTTCAGCAGGGACTTTCCATATTGCAGAACCATATCATTGTCTGTGTCGCTGCAGTTTGTGAAATGAGGAGAGAAATTATGTGGCATTCTTGTTTTTCCGTTGGAACCAAGACCTTTATTGTACTCACTGTATTCTAACTCAGTCAACATGTGATAAGAAATTGCACCGTGTGTATTTAGTCAGCTGCAGCACAGGAATGCTGGCTGTCATGGCAGACTTTGCTTTGTGTTGCATATCACTTGTTTTTAACCAGGGTCTAACAGGAAGAATGGATGTTATCCAAGCTGTTTTTAGGAACTTTTTTTTTTTTTTGTCAAAGCTATAAATCAGACTTTTATCTGTAATTCTTGCTTCGGTCGGGTAAATGCTAGGTGACAAAACATGGATGTTAGACATTTACTTTGATTATTTGTTATACCTCTTCAGTCTGATAAACCCAGACCTGATCTTGTCCTAAACCTGACCCCATTTTAATCATTATCACTCTCACTGGTTAGGAAGTTGTGTGGTAACATTTCTATTAAAGTGGGGTTAAATACAGTTTTTGTACTGTTGTTACTAAACTAAAGTCACCACAAGGTGGAGCTGAGATCTCAATTTTATCTCTGCACTGAAATGTCTGACAGCCAGGCCAAGAGAAAGCTCCGGTGCTGCTCTGGCTCCAAGGTGGACCCGGTGGCACCTCCATGTTCGGTCTGTTTGTGGAACATGGACCATATGTGGTTTATAAGAACTTGACTGGTAAGAACTGATTCAACCTAATAATCTTGAGGCCTCTTATGTCTGTGTTGGAGCATTATTTAGATTTTCTGACCTGTATGTCTTTTCTGTTTCTGCAGTTGGTTTGAGGGACTACGCTTGGACAACCAGATACTCAGTTTTGTACATTGACAATCCTGTATGTAGTCCTCAGACAAAATAAAAGGCACAAACTGATTGCATGATTTTGTTTTTATGTGCACGAATATTTACTTAGAGAGTTTGTTTGTTGTTTGCTTGTTTTTTTCAGGTTGGAACAGGTTTCAGCTTCACTAATGATGACGGAGGTTTTGCTCAGAATCAGGATGACGTTGGCAGAGATCTGTACAGGTAAAACACTTCCATCCAAACTCAAACATACTCATTTCCCACACTGGCCTTAAGTCTGTTTTTTTTTTTTTTCTGGCTACTGACTCTTCTACTGTTTCTGTCTCTTCCTTAAAAGTGCTTTGACACAGTTCTTCCAGATCTTTCCTGAGTATCAGTCCAACGAGTTCTATGCAACTGGAGAGGTAAAGTGTTTCTGTTCTTGAGCTTTGCAAATGATTGTTGTTGAAACACCGTAGCTTAAGTTACAGCATTATACAAGTGGCTTTTTGTGCACAGAACAGTAGGATGATTTGGTTCCCAGATTTATGCTCATTAGGGAACATTTGTGTTTTGTTAGACCCCCGACAACAATTTAAGAAGTCTGACCTGGTTAAGATATTGTCCTCACTGTGTAAACATGTGTCTGTGTCCACACAGTCTTATGCAGGGAAGTATGTTCCTGCCATTTCTTACTACATCCACAAAAACAACCCCACTGCCAAGGTGAAAATCAACTTTAAGGGGATGGCAATTGGTGATGGACTCTGTGACCCAGAAGTGGTGTGTATCTGACCTCATGTCATTTTCCTTTAAACCACATCGCCTGGAATGTCCGAGGTGCCCAGATGGTACTTGTTACTCTGTGGGATTTGCCCCTAGCGATCATCAGATTTCCTCATCTTTCATCTAAAACATAAATTTGACTTCTTTTCCATTTCAGATGCTCGGTGGTTATGGTGAGTTCATGTACCAAACAGGCATGATAGACGAACAGCAAAAACAGTACGTTGTCCAGCAGACAGACAAAGGGGTGGAGCTCATCCAGCAGCAGAAGTGGGTGGAGGCTTTTCAGGTTAGATGCAGTTTCTGATATTTCATCTAGAATCACGAAATCAAATCAAAGAATCTTGTTGTGACTGAGACTTAGCTGGCGTCCCTGTCTTCAGGTTTTTGATAGTTTGCTGAATGGTGACGTGGACCCATATCCCTCCTTCTTCCAAAATGCTACAGGCTGCACCAACTACTTCAACTACATGACATGTCAGGTATTTAGAAACACTGGCAGAGCCCAGGGCCGTCAGGGTGACTTCTTAGAGCGAGAACTTTTTGAAACTTTTCGAAACTTGTGACTTATATTATTCATATTATTTGTGTACATCACAGGAGCCCGAAGACCAGGAGTACTTCTCCCAGTTTGTGACTCTGCCGGCAGTGCGACGTGCCATCCATGTGGGCAACCTGATGTTTCATGACGGCTCGGAGGTGGAGAAACACCTCCTGCAGGATGTGATGAAGAGCATCAAACCGTGGCTGGGGGTGCTGATGGACAACTACAGGGTGAGGGATGAAGAAATGTCCACTGTAGTTTGTCTGTCATGGCAACCTTTTATCTTTCTATAGTAGTGTGTTCTTCTTAAACCCCTTCTCCTTGTTTGGGCCCCCCCCCCCTTTTTTTTTTTCCTTATGTCCAGGTCTTAATATACAGTGGCCAGCTGGATGTAATTGTCGCTGCTCCTCTGACTGAGAGGTTCCTACCTACTGTTAACTGGACCGGGGCTGCTGATTACAAAACAGCCCCGCGCTACCACTGGAAGGTTCAGCCCAGCGACACAGAGGTGGCAGGTTATCTAAGACAAGTCCGTGAGTTTTACCAGGTGAGCAGATATTCATGACTGTCGACACGACGTGAAAAGTGCTCCAGGTGCTTTAAAAAATTTTTTTAAAAATCTTTTTGTCTTTCCCCGCCCGTCACTCAGGTCATAATCCGAGGAGGGGGACACATTCTGCCTTACGACCAACCAGCGAGGTCCTTTGACATGATTGACAGGTTCCTTTCAACGCGAGGCTGGATATGAAATGTTTCAGTGTTGACACACGGCTGATCAAAGCCCCTCTACCTTAAGGATCATATTCTTGATCAGTGATTGTTGATTTAAAAGACTGTCGATTGTCACATCCAGTGTAAATCAGCACGTTCGCAGATTTGGTGCACACCTTTGCAGCTGATTTGTTATTTTTAAGCGTTTTAGCAGAGACGACATTTGGCTTAGGACTTTGAAACTACTAAACAAGTTCTCTTCGCCTGGATTCAGACCTCTGAATCGCTGTCCACATTTCAGAATTTGATTCAAATAGCAGAAATTAAATATAAACTAAAACGTAGTTCAGCCTGGGTTATCAGGTCTGAATTCATTGAAAATCATTTTATGTTTATTTTTTGTGACTGTGTAAGGGAAAGCAGTCAGTGCAGGCATGAAGATTAAATATAAAGAAGCCTTGAAACTTAACTGAAATAAAATGGGTTTTTTTCTAAATCCGAATGTTTTCATGTTCAGAAAAGACTGAAATAAATTTTGCAGTCATTCAACCTTCTCTAACTGTCTTCTGCATTGTGGATCTGGATTTTCTCTCTGTCTGGTTAGTCAACAAAATGTACACCAGGGGTCACCATGCTCCAGAGAAACTCCAGTGCACACCCAGAAACTCAAAAACAATAACACTGCAAAATTGCTGCGGTTATTTAATGTAGTTTAATTAGTTTAACTACCAGGTCTTTGATCATCTTAAGTTAGGTTCTAAAAACAATATTAAATGATTCAGTATCTCTGAAGACAGTATAAAGGCAACTTTGCCAAGCTGCAGCAGCACATGTCCAAAACATGTAAGAAAACACAAGGTGTGTTAATTTCACTGTGATGGCTAAAACTGAATCGACGTGCAGCAGAGTTTCTGTATAAAAGTGATCAGGCATTTTGATAGAATGCCACAAAGATGTTTGTGTACTGAAGTTAACTGCCATGTTATCTCATCAGGCAACTATCAAGCTGTCTAGACAGTTCAATAATTAATGAGTATTCAAAACCTTTAAAGCATCTAACTATTTAATGAGCAGTTATGTCTCAAGGACGACAAGCATCGGGAAATGTAGTTGACCGTTTGATTTGAGCACTGGTTCGATACTTCATGCCTCCCGGCTCATCTTTTGCATTCCTGCTATCGACACAGAGAATGATTGCTGTGAAGCTACCGGATTTCAAGTAAGGTCGGTTGTGACATCAAATCACATCAGCTGGTTGTATGTTACAGAACAAGTGCTTTATTTTTCATACCGTAATGTAACTGCAGTGATAACTTTAACATCTGTACAAATGCAAAACGAAACAAAATGGAGACCATGCCATTATAGACACAAAAAAAATGTACAAAGTTATGCAGGTAAGAATGGATTCTTCAGTTCATTACATATAAACAATTTATTTAAGCGCTGAAATGAGCCTTGACATACAACAAAAGGCAACAAGTGCTATGCAAACATTATTTACAAACATGTACCACACATTTACTCCCTTCAAAAAGAAAGGTGGTTGCATTACATGTACAGGATTACAGAAATTACTGACATTATGTACAATATTTATAGTTTTAGATTTAAAATAATACAGTTATAATGTGTAGTAAGTGTTCCCCACCTCTCACACAGATCCACACAGACACACTCACACTGCACTTCCATCTGTCCTGTTTGTCTGCCTTTACAGTAACAACCTGGATCCACTGCCAAAAAATGAATGTAAAGACTCTCATACCTAACTCTAAAATAGCAACATCCTCCGAATGATTCCAGTTGAAAGGGGTTTTTTTGTTTTTTTTTTGTTTTTGAGGTCATTACCATATTTTCACATGCAAGAGGTTAATTTGGAATGGTGTAATTATCAATATATGTGGTTTATAAAACAACCAAAAATAAGGCAAGCTTCAGTTCAAAGGGCTGGGTACAACAAAGCCCTTTTCAAGAGAATCGATTTCTCCGTCTCATCCACACACATCCTCTAACTGCACACACAGACTAAAAAAACAGTCTGAATGCCTCGAGAAAACTTGAATGTAACCGATTATGAGAATAAAGAACATTCTCAATTCACACCCTTCATCTCTGACAAAACTGGAGCTGAAGTTTTTGTTTTTATGGTTTCTTTTTTCCTGGGATAAAAAGGGCACAAAGTAAATGGTACAGACTCTTTAACTGAGCCTCATCCTACAATACAAGCTCTAGGTTCCCTTCTCCTATCTATGGACATGTGATGCATGCCAGGCACAGTCTCTTCATAAAGCCAAACACAGTTAAGTTTCTCGCTGGTGAGTGAAAAAGGGGGGAATCACTGAGAATTACTCTGACCTTAATATGGCTATTCTACCCTCTGGCACGACAGAGGACAAAGTGCATAGACAGCTCTGCGATCACTCCACCTGTCAGTGGAATGTATTTCATCCATCCTACTGTAAAACACAGTGCATTATGGTCATCATGCTAATGAATCGACATTCCTGGTCATAGGAGAGAGGAAAGAAAGAGGAGTTGTGGTCAACATGAGAAGGCATTAAGTTTCAAGGCAAGCAGGGAGATAGAAAAGGTCAAGCCTGTATCATTACCAGTACATCCATCGCCAATGTGAAATACAGAGGAGGGCCTGAGAGAGAGAGGAAGAGAAATTAATGACGAGGTCAAAGGTAAAAAAAAATGGAACATGGGTTATTTTTCTCCTTGATCAGCTGGCTTTGTCCTGCAGTAACATGCTGCAGACATCTATGACAAAGCCAATAACAGAGAAAGTAGAATAATTACGGTGAACAAAAGACGTTTTGCTGCCTATAGGAAGCCAACAAAAGATTTTAAGAAAACTTCAGGCACATTGTGACATTTTGGAAAGCACAGTCATAAAGTACTCCCCTTTAGAAACTGTAAAACACTGCCAGTTATGGGATGCCAGTCCTAGGAAGAAAAAAAAAATCATGCTCGTAGTCAATTTCTCATTCTCTTTTTGTTTTTCTTTCTTTACACACCCGCTGAACTTTGTTCTTAAGAGAAAGAAGGCAAAACACAAGCACATAATATACATAATTCACATGCACACACTCAAAACTAGGCAGACGTACACAATCAAATGTTATATTCATTTGGAATTAGAATCCAAAGTGTGGATCCAGATGCACAAACACACACAAAAAGAGGCCTCAGTAATTAAAGCTTTAGTTGGTCCTGGAGAGCGGAGGAGTTTCTTTCAACTCCTGAGCTGCCTCACTCGTATCACAGTGTACAGTTCTGTAGCTGTAACAGCATAGTATGTCCTCGGGACCAGAGTGGCTTGGCCATGCTGATCATAACGTGGACATACAGTAGAGAAGATGATCAATACTGCGATGTATTGCTTCTATTAATTCGTACGGTATTTTCCCTGTCATGCTATGTCTCATAACATTCTTTGAGAATACCTCTGACAGGGAAAAGGTTAACAGTCGTATACAGTTCTAGAAAAGAAAACGATCATTACGCCTGCTTGCATATTCCTGTCTTCAAGACATCATGGCGACAGTTTGTCTTGGTTTCAGAAGACAACTTAAAGGCAGCAACATCCCACTCACTTATTCAGAGTCTTCTGTATAATTACACATGCTACATAAACTCAACATACTGACATAAAGAGAGTTAATCGACTCATTATTCAGTTCATTATGCATACAGAGATGTAAGCTCTGCTCCTAGAGATGACTTGTCTCTTCCCTCTGGTTCCATGACCACTATGGTCCATTTTTGTACCATTACACAACGGAAAAAGTCACTTAAATGCTGCATGGGATTAGCAAAACTCCCTTTCTGCTAAGCACAAAAAAGCAGATTAAAAAAGAGGCAACAAACCATAGAACATTTATGCATTAATAGGGCTGGTCTATAAAAATACATACTGTAGCTACTGTATAAAGAACAGCCTCACAGGCCTTTGAGGTTTTTCTTGATGGAGGGGGGGGGGCAGCATGTGCAGCTGGTGACCCTCGGAAAACAGGGGGAGCAATGGGGAGGGGGTTCAGGGCTACAGCTGGGGTTATAGTCTCTCTTGTCCCTAGTGGATGGGGTTAATGTCTGTGCGGTGGTTGGCTTGCCCGTGCACACTGCTGCCCCCTACAGTCGTGGTGGAGGTGGTGATGGTGTTGTGCTGAATGACCTGCTGCTGCGAGCACGCTGGCGCTGGACTTCCCGCCGGACTGCTCTCTGGACCTGAGGAGACAGCAGAGACATCACTGAGGGTGGACAGCACATGTATAGCATGGGTGTGTGCAAGTGCAAACTCAATGACCTTCAAAGTGTACGGAGAGGCTTCTAAATATAATGTGATAGTAAAAGAAAGGACCAAGAAAACACAGACCAAAGCTTGTTATTGTAAAAAAAAACAGCTTTATTAGCAGAAACATATAAATTTCAAACAAATGACACGCTAAATTCACACCTAACTTCTCACCTGTCATCTCAAAATAGACCATAAATGGATAGCACACTAAAAATGGAAAAGTGAATCATTCAACTCCGTAAACACGCCTGATGAATTTTGGACACACTGAGGGTGACATCTGTACACAAGCTAGACTCATCGATGAAAGTCTCTCCCAGCCCAGTCTGGGAGTTGGCTTTCTCCTGTATAAAAGAACCATTCAGCCAAAGGGGATGTGAGACTTATTTTCCTGTGCTAAAGCCACGCAGGGAGGTGCTTTATCCTAATTACATGGAAATGTCACTCGTATCCGTATCAAAGGGTGGGGCTCTGATGTCATGCACGGCTGAGGCACAGTCCAATAATCACTGAGATCCCGGGGCATCCATGAGGGTATGGATGCCAATGTGCAGCCTGTGACGTTTTTCTCGTGCTGCGTCTCGGCTGCTTCTGCGCATCGAGGTGCCGTCAGATGGAAAAATAGGTCTCATGTGGGATTCAGACTACCGACTCCCAGCTCAGGCCGGCTACCAGAGTGTGCAACACCCATATGTCAAAGGAAGAGTCCTGTAGCAAGCGTGGGAGCTGGATACCAGCACATAGGAGCGAAGACCATTGGCAATTACTTTGTGTCCATCACAGTTTGGTCTGTGGAGTTCATACCTTTCCTCTGGCAAGACAATTAAAAAGCATTTCTACAGCAGGGCTATCTGCACCGTAGGGCTAAAGCACACAGATAAACGTGTTTTTGGTCAAACTGCCAAATGTGTGTGTCTCTGTGTTTATGTATGAGCTACTCACTGAGGTAACCTTGGGACTCTTTCTGCATAGTGGTGATGGGACAGTCCTTGTGTGTTAGAAGAAGCTGCTTGAGTTGGGTCACCTCGTTCTTTAGCATGGTCACTTCGTTCTGAAATGCAGGAAAAACAAAGAGGTACTTTAAGAATCACCATTCATGGGAATCCACAATAAGAGCAGGCTACACTACTGTTCTTAATTATTTAATAATACTATTATTAGTGCATTAATAACTGACAGTGTATTCTAAATGTACCTTACTTACTTATGTGTTCATCGGGGTTATTTTATATTTGGGATTGGACTTAAGGCAAATTAACTGAAAACCTTAGTTACAAATTTGTGACATTCTGTTGCATTATGGGAACTGTAGGATCCAGTGTTTTTGGAGCTTGACTCACTCGTACCAGGGACTAAAAGTCAGGATATCTCAACATCTGCTGCTTTTTTTTTACCATTTGTTTTTTAAAATCTGTTTCTTGAGAGTCCCCAAACGTAATGGGGGTACAATGCTAAATTGCTGGAATGCCCCTTTGAGGTAACGACAACTACTAAACATTAAGTTGTGTAAATAGTAAAACAAGACTGATCTTGTTGGAGCTGCACTCAACCTCATGCTTGAACTCACACCAGTCAAACTTATTGCCATTATCTTTGGTGCAAAACACAATAATATCATAAAGTTCTGAATGAGGAATGGGGTCGAAAACACATGCTGACTGTTGCGAGTGGCAGTGGATACTCTGCATAGATTTAGAATCAGAGGGTTGTTAGTTTGTACCTGAAGCTGCATGTTGGTCTGGGTGAGCTCCTCTGCTTTCTTCTCTAAAGACATCACCCACACTTTTCTCTTTTGTCTGCATCTTGTTGCTGCTGCTCTGTTCCTCTCCAGAAACTTCCGCCGACGTTCATCCGGATCCTCATCCACTACCCGCCTGCGCCGCCCGCCGCTGGGGGGCGGAGACTGCAGCGTCTGTGTAGGCTGCATCTGCTGAGTTGCAGGTGACATCTGAAACAAGGGGAAAGAGTATCAGCATTAGTGAGCTCTTTGATGAGAGCTGACACATCTGGAAAACAGCCAGTCACCTGTCTGCTCTCGCTGCCCCACTGTCCTCAAAGCCCCCTGCCTCTAAACAAGCATCTATACATTACCTCCTGCAGCTATTCCACGCCTGGCAACTTCCCCAAAAACAACATCTGGTTGTGCCACATGCCTCGTGAGTCTGGCTGTGGGCGTCAGGAGTGACTGAGTGACTGGGGTGATTCACCAGCCTGCCCACCTTGTTAAAGAGGTGTCAGGAGGCAGTTTTCCAACGCCCACTTCCACTCAGACTAACACCACCAGACACAGTCAAAAGGCCTGTTTCTAAAATCGTACATGCACTGACAGATCTTGACATATCCTTGGCAAGGTCAAGTGTTTGCAGTCTTCAGATCATTACCATTTTTATGAGAACCATGGAAAATACAAGCTGCTTTAATGGCCGCTGTGCATACAGAGAATGTTGTTTTAATGCCTTAATGGTTCATTTGGAACATACAGTGACTTGCACTTCTTGATGTCGGACTGTCCTTCAACCAAAATGCTTGGCATTGCACAGGGCGCTAAACAATGCAGGGACAAAGTGTCTCACACTGTATTATCGTTAATGGTGTGAGCAATATTTAACTTTCAATTAGAATTAAACCACACATATTCACAGCTAAGATATTCCAGCACTATTTGCCAAGGCTGTCTGTTCACCATCAGGACCAGCATTTATGAAACGTCCTCTGCACCTGGATCACGCTGTGGCCACATAATGGCAACTTGGAGGTGCAGGAGGGCGTGGAGCACAGTTTCCAAAAGACAGTCCTGAGCATTTTGTTATAATAGCCACTTTATGGCCTCTTCATGACCCCTTCTCTCCATTGCGGGCATCTGACACTGACCTGTAGCTGACCAACCTCAAAGGAAAAAGTTACCTCTAAGTTGGTTGCCAGGAAACTACTTGGCATTATGGCTGCAGCAAGGGAAAAATGTGTTGTCCACTGGCTTACTGTGAATTTGAAGCATCATTACAGCTTTACATCTATACTAAACCACTAATAGCTGACTTCTAAACTGCTCAAAGGGCTACTAAAGCACTGTCTTGCTTTTGTCATGGTACATACACACTGGCTTCTAGCTGTATGAGAGGTTTTTACAGTGCAGTGTAGTTAATGTGTTATTGAACTTGTGGCTTTGCCTTTGGGCCATCTAAAAGCTTCTGCTCTCCTGGGAATGTGCTTTGCTTACCTGTGAAGCAGAGTGCATTGGAGGGTGCGGCGAGGTCTGGTGTGGGTGGCCCGGATGGAGGTGGGGATTGTGAGAGTTGTGGTGGGGGTTGTGTCCCTGCGGGTGGTGGTGTCCACCCTGGCCGTGGCCCTGGTTGTGGTGGTGATGGCTGTGGTGGTGGTAGGCATGGGGAGGGGCTTGCAGGTGCTGGTGCGGGTGTGAGTGCATGTGATGGTGGGCGCCTTGCTCCTGCCGCGATGACATCATCTCCATCATGTGGCCCATGGAGTTCATGTTCCCGTTGGCGATGGCACCAGGGTGGTGTGAAAGTGCAGCCTTCAGCCTCTGAGTAAACAAAATGGACACCGACCATGATGTTTAACTATATTCACAGTGAGCATTTTAAGTTTGTCTGTGTTCTCATTTAGCAGTGTGCTCATGATCAACAGTTACAGAGCGGTTTCATGGGCTGACTATGAGATGATGAATGTCTCCATAAATCCATGTCAGGAGAACAAATCAAAGCCACTTAGACTGTCCTCTGTCTCTCCTTCAGTCCTGTCATTCTCCCTCTTTACCTTCCATGATTGCCATCCTACCAGTCCCTCCTCTTCATACTCCTAATAGCCTCTCTCTCTGTGTGCATGTGTGTGTGTGTGTGTGTGTGTGTGTGTGTGTGTGTGTGTGTGTGTAGATGTCTGCCTATGTGATGACCGCCCTGGCAAGGTGTGAGCCTCAGACTGCTCCCTAACTGTTTACCCAGCAGGAGTTTGTTGCTTTAACCGTGTGGTCTACTTAGTCCAGACTGGCCCAATGTCTCTGAGTGGCCTGGGAGCAAGACCAAAAAGAGGCTAACTAAAGGCACACTTGTGTTCTTCGTGTTTACTGAATGAACCTCTTCTCGGTAGTTTGTTTTGATGGGCATCACATAAAGACGACCGCAAGACCAGAAAAAAATCCAAACCCAAACATACAAGTGCCAAAATATGTTTTCAGGCTTCATCTGTTGTACACAAACCTAGACAAAATACAAAATGTCTGCACCCTTACATGACTTGTTGACATTTTAGCCGCTTTAGGAGTAACGGGTTGAGAGAGTGTTGAGACTGTTAAACTTTGATTTATGCACATCTTTTTGCCAATAGCACGCTGCTGATGAGAATTAATACTTGAGAAAGAAAATACTGTAGTCTAGTCCTAGATCATACTCATCTACTATTCACTTTAGGCAAAAAAGTTAGCAGCAAAACTGAAAACAAAGGCATTCATTTCAAGGCTACTGTTGTGAATTCCACAAAGTTTTCTATTCTCTTTCCCAGTGCTCTCTCTCCTTTCTCTGCTCCCTTCCCCCTTCTCCCAGCTGCTGTCAGTAAGTCCACGCTGTGTCCAGGGCTCCATATCTTTTAACAACCTTCACATTCATGATTCCCATAGGGAATGGCATCCAGCTGGTCTGGATCACAATGCTAGGACACAACATCAGCTCTCCAGTCCTCTCTCACACTGTCCATGAGTGGAAAGCTTTTTACCAGGAGGGAGGAGACACCGTCAAATAAATCATTTTAGAAATGCGACAGTTAAAAAAGAGAATACTCTATTGGTTGTGTTATATTTACAATTTACACATATGTATTTGTATTAGATTTACGGGTAGTCTAGTGTCTTTACTTGGCTGTCCATACTCAGAGTACTGCACATGAAACCCGCATAGTAAAATTACGACCTTGTCAAGCCTGTTTTTGCTGAATACAGTTTCTCCTTGTCATACCAACGCATGCCTGACATAGTGACACAGTACTACATTTCTGGAGCTTCGTGATGTAGTTCTTATGTTCTCTCACATTATGCATGTTATTTTAAATTTGCTTTCTTAGTGTTTATCCCCATCTGATCAAAGCCAACCCCTGCTAACTGCCTTTACCACAGCCTCAGTAGAAAAACTCTCAGGAGCCACAGCCCTTCCTCTTTGTGACCAGTGAGACAGGAGTTAAAATACCACAGGGTCTACACTAACACACAGCAGGCGGCCTCAGGCCTGCAGCTGTCCACAGCATCACAGTTATACTGAGACTTCCTGAGTGCAACAAGCAACAGTGAGAAGCCTCTAACTTACTGTAACCTGACATATGCGCTATAACTTCTAATGCCATAATATCTATCAGGACATAGTAAAAACGCAGAAATTAACAGCTAGCTGCCATTCAGCTAAAACAGAAAATGGATTTAAATGAGCTTACAGATATCAATCACAGTCACCAGTGTCAGCAAGGACATATTCCATTTATCACAGGATGAATTCTGAGTCTGACAGCCCTCAATATACACCTTCCCTTTAGCCTTGTCAGTCAGCACCGGGGAGCTGAGGCCCACCCCTCTTGCGAAAGAGAAAACCAATCAGGGTTTGACAATCTCTTGTGACTCCGTCACAGGGCAGGCAATCACCTGAATGAACATGAGCCAGGGAAACCTGCTGGCTGCCTGTCTACCTCTTTACTCTGTTTATGTGACCCTAGTAAAGTTATCAGAGTGTAGGTAAGAGGCTCATCTTGGGCTGCTGGCGCTGCCTGAATTCCTGACAACCAGGCCCAAGGGAAGAAGGACAGAGAGGGTAAAGGAAGGTGAAGGGGTGCAGAGAGGCAGGGAGAGCGAGAGAGAGAACGAGAAGGACCAGGGGTGGGGGGAGATTAGATGGCTTCTAGTGTCTCCTCCCCACACACCATCAGCCTAAGACAACGAGTGCTCATTTATCAGTGTCTCTGAGAGCCATCCAGCTGGCAGTGCAGGGCTATCTGTTTATTAATTGAATTAGCCTGCACCCGAAGAGGCCCAAGAGTGTCAGAGTACAGAGGCAGGTCAAAGAGCTGGGGGGGCCTCTATACAAGCCTTAGCAGTGACGGTTATAAACAGGATAGAGAAAGAAGACAAAAATAAAAGCGCCATGCGTGATTAGAGGACTGACATAAACCACACAGTTAAGATTACACTGGTTTTATCAAACACATTTGATGCAACAGAACTTATTTAAATTGTTCAACCAAGGCAGCAAACCTCTAGCAGAACCTATCCCACTTAACAAACAGAGCCAAGAGATAAAGGAACATCCAGCAAGAAAAGCCAACAGACAACTTGTATAAGTGGCAGGTATAATATCAACTCATACAAATTAAACAATAGAGTTTAAAGAATGAGCAACAGTACATTACCGCGATGCAAGCTTATTCCTGAAGATATGTGCACAAGTGCCTGCTACTGCTCCATCTGGAGTTGAGACACAGCTCAGTTAAACCCAGCTCGGCCAAAACTTAAGTCTTTGTGTCCAGAACCACAGTGACGCAACTAAGGGACGTTAGCAAAGCGATGATGAGCAGGCTGTGATTCTCAAACACCTTCATCAGCTCCCTAATGACTCTTTAACACATGGTTGTATTTCTCCAGACTGTGCTAAGTACAAGAACTTAACCACCACGTGCATTTTACTCTAATAACACACACATACATATACATTTCTCCTGCAGCAACATGGCCACCACAGAAAACAGTCATTAAATCAGTGCAGGTGTTAGCCTGCGGCAGTACAGGTCACTCACAGATGGGATGGCATGCAGTCTGTCCTACCACTGTCTAACCTGCTGTTGTTGAAGAATGGAAAAACACAGCAAACACACAACAAGAGGATGAGCAGTCAGTGACACCATAGCAGGCGTGGGCACCTTCTTCCAGGATAAATCTATAAACGTGAAGCCTATATATCTGTAATCACATGCATTTGACACCACATTTCACGCATTCTGACAGTGTACTGAAAGTAGTAGAGCTATTGATTTTCCATTGTTAAAACACCAACCCTGATTCAGCCATATTTTGCCCAGAGGGGAGCTATCTCCTCTCAGACCTTTGCCCCATGACCTATCCACTCGCAGTCCTTTTTTTTAGGCCTCTCTCATTTATGTGGTTTCAGGGATACCAGGTAATCACCCATTAATGATATTTATTAATGGCCGCTTCCTCTCTGACATGGGGGGCTTTGAGTGATGTCCCAGTGAGTGCTCTGGGCACATCCTGAGAACACACTCAGGTTTCTCCTCGCCAGATGACTTCATATCTATTAACCCTGAGAGGAGGAAGCAAGAGCATGGAGCAGGTACAAAGGGAAGAGACCACGCCCGCCTCAGGATGGGTAAATCAAACCCAGTGAGGTCAGGGTGAGCACTTTTATTCCCCTTAAAAGTGGAGCAGTGTACTATCAGGGGACCTGTGTCCCTCTGGCGCCTTACTGCAGGTTAGAAAGATTTAACCAGTCTGTGGAGTCATAGTTTAAGGGCAAAAAGATCACAGCTTCAAATGGAGATCTTCCGCTTCGCATTAAAGAGTCCACAGAGAAACATTTGAGCTTCTGTCTGTCTCTGTCAGCCTTTTGTTAACACAATACTAGCACAGCAGCATGTTCAGTGATCATGTGTATGCGCACAGTATTTCTAATTGCATAATATATCATAGCTGTAACTTTCCTGGCAGTGTATTTTGTGGGCCTAGGCCCCCTAACTCACACTCTAAAGCCAACATGGGTTCACCATCTGCAGTTGAAAGCAGCTCTGCTGCTTTGCCAAGAACTTAGAGGATCTAATTCCATCCTCCTCATCTCCACAACCACCACTACCCACCAGTGCCTGCCTGCAAAACCCACTCTCTGTCCCCTAAAACTCCACACTCCCATTAGTTCAATTTTATTAGATTTCCCTCTCGCCCAGAGAGGCAGTAACCCCCCTCCCCTCTTCCCTCTCTCTCTCACACACACCTCTTCCCTGTTCCTCCTCCCCCTCTCCCTCTGCTTGCCAAGAGCTGGGGACTGTTAAACTGATTTCCTCAGGGAACGGCGAGGCAGACAGTCTGATGGGAGCGCTGGGCTCTAATGTCGCCCCCTCTCTCCTCTCTCGAGTTCTGGGCCAAGCTGATCAGAGCCGGGGCCGAACAGAGCCTCCCTATGGTTCCAGACACAGACAGGGAGATGGACACAGACTGGCTGTTCTGCCAGGGCCAGACGCTCTGGTGGTGCTAGGACGAACCGTGGCGGTATGGGCGCAGTGAGACACACGCCCACTGAGGAGCATGCTCCAAAGCATGCGCTCATACTCTTGGCAGCTTCTCCACCCTGTCAAGTTAATGGATGGGCCTCTGACTCCAGTCTGTATATCCCCACTGTTCCCTCTCTTGTAAAGCCCTGCTCAAGTGCAGCCTACATGGTTATCACTACACCCACTGCCACAGTGTTGAATACAGAGAATGCCTCAGAGTGAGAAAGACAGACAAAGCATGAATGCAATAATAAACACTAACATGTCTTCATTTGTGGCAAAGCGACAGGCTAATCCTACATCACCATGTTAGTTAGAGTAACTTGAAATTTTGGCTGGACAAGGTTGATGTTGTTTATTAGACTGACCCAACAGATGCTGTCCAATCACCCCTCCACTGTTTGAGTGGTTATTTTGGAGTCTAGTGAGTATCTTGTTCACTGCTCAGGCTCCAGGGGGGCTCACAGTGGCTGCACCAGTCCAGTCTGGCCCGTGTAGTGATGGCAGCTGGTTTACCCAAGCTTGGCTCTGCTGGAGCTCCATCCTATTCACGGGCCCTGAACCATGACCAAATGGTCTTCACATACACGTCCCATCAGCACAGCTAAAACAACACGCAGTCATCCAAAGACAAACAGATGCGAAACTCTGCACCACAACTGTCACCCTCGTTCATAACCCCACCCACATAGAAAGACATACAAAGACAAATGTCGATCAAGAAGTTATCAAATTAAGGGACAACTCACTTTTTGTTGACATTTTTAATAAATGTCAAATGTAAATTTTATGTACACTTTGATCTGTCATGCACAAGTGTTCTAGATGTTGCTCCGAATGGGTCAACGTGTACTAAGAAGTCACCATTATTTTTAGAAAAGAGAAGCATTTTCATCTATTATGTCGCATTTCTTACCTTATACCAGGTTGACACTCTAACGTGAATATGCAGCAATCTTGCAGATTAGTCATACACTCAGTTGCCAGTTAGATACACCTGGCTAATATAATATATAAATAATATATAAATCGTCCTTCATAAAGGTTATAATATTCAGTCTTTATTGACATTGGCAGAAATACCTCTGGTTAAGCACTGATACAAATTGAGGTGCAGACCCCAGTTTTGTGTGAATGGCATAAATTGACCTATAAACGCAGTGTCTTGAAAGATAAATAGGATTGATGAAGCCTGTCAAATAAGTGGCAGAACATCTTGAAAACTATACAGTATGTCCATTTATCTTTGACTTACTATTACTATACAATATAAAGAAGGACTCTCTGGCTCAGACAAACCAAGCACTTTGGCAATGGCAACACAGTGGAAGCAGTGAGAGAGGGGCCCCTCTCTGGTCTGTGTCCAACACTGATAAACTGGCAGACACACATTGATCCTGCAGCTCCTCAGTCCTGCACTTCACTCTGCTGAAACCCCCTGCCTCAGTGGCAATAGAGAGAAACATTATATGTTTATCATCTACAAAACTTTCTTTGCATTTGTTAACACTGAAATTTCACCCTCTCTTTATGTAACATTGTATGTCAGCATATCTTGCCATGTGTCCTGTGTCCCTGTCTGACTGCTGTTTATCACACATCCACATGTTTACTTAACTAAGTTTGTATCAAAATGTGCAAACTCTTGCTCTGTGGTTTGTTTTAGCCCACTAAGTCCACAGATGTGTTTTGACTCTAAGGACGGTGATTGCCAGAGATGGTGCCAATGCTCTGAAAGTGAACCACTGCACACACAATCATGAGCATGCACGCAAACATATACAATATACATACACATTTCCTAGCGCTCAGTGAAGCTGCTCGCAGATTCAGCTGTGCTCTTAGCTCACCGTCCCTCACCAATGACATCATACCCTGACAATGCCACCATTCATACAGATGTTGCTTACAAAACCTGGAGTTAGACTCCTATTGTGTGTGCTGCTCCTCCTCACAAAAGGAGGTTTAGCCAGAGGTGCTCTCCTACTACAGTGGAGGAAAATGAATGGACCATGTAACAGAGTTACCACGTACGCTAATGACTTAACTGCTTACAAATGACTTCATACGGAGCTAATCGCTCAATCAATCACTGTGTAGCAGAGTTGAAAACTGACACATCTGACACTTCACAGCTTTTCTTTACATTTTCATTTCTGAACAGAAGATGCATGTAACTCTCATTTTTGATTTTTTTCTCTGTTAAGGGTAAAACTTGATCTTTAAGCCTATTAATCCAAATGCCTGTTGCAGTTCTGTAACTAGACTGAAACATAAGAACAGTAAGGGTTGTGTAAATGAAATGTAAAAAGCTACATTAGTGTGCTAGAAACACTTTGATTATTGGTCCTCCGGTGTCCTATGAAATGTTTCTTTAAGAGACGCGCTGTTTTTTTCCCTCCTCAAGTAAAAAGGAGTACATTTAGAGCATGCCAGGAATTATGTCATCCACCCATCTAGTGCCAGCTCCACAGCCAAGAGAGCTGCAATGAAGGAACATATAGTATTGTTTACCTCATAAAAAACTCAGCACCTAGCCTGATGCTTAGTGACAAATTTATTGTCCTTAGTAACAATGTAAACAATAGATACTGCGAGATAATAAATAACACATTTTCATACACCAACACCAAACTGTTTTAAGGCCCCTCTGTCCGAAATTAGCAGGCAAACTGGATGTGTGGAAAGCATGAAGCTCATTTAAAGGGGACACAAAAACAATGAAAAGGGTTCCACTGACATGAGCTGTGTCATGTCCCATAGTTGGCACTTGCAGATGTTATATAGAACCAGCTTGATGAGAGCCTGTTTGTTTCCTTGTTACAGATGAGAAACGATAGTGAATGCATTTCATCAAACCAACAAACAAACCTATCAAACCATCTGAGCAGGAGAGGACGGTTTTAAGAGGAAATACAGTACACATATGCACAGGTGTGCTTATACAGCATGTACAGTATATGCATCTCCACGTATATGTATGTCTGTGTTCTGTGCATGTGTGTATGTCTCATTTGCAACTTGTTTTTAAGTACCTTAATAGCTGTAAGTGTGTTTGTGGCTGTCTAACTATTTGACACCGTGCAAGGAGGATGACACAGAGCTGGAGCAGGCAGTTTATGTGTGTGTGTCTGTGTGTGTTTGCGAGGCCCCGTGGAGAACTGGCTCTGAGAGGTGACGTAATACTTTGGCCGGCGTGCTGTGGAACTTGGCCTCCTCTCTGCAGCGTTTCCTCCACGCTGCGAGGGTCAACTATCCCACAACCTCCAGCACACAACACGCACCATTCTATTCCCTAGACCACAACAGAGCAGAACACAACCACACCCGGCACCATGAGCACCCAGTCCTTTACAAGAAGACCAAAAAAAAACAACAACACTTGAACTGAAACTATTAAAACAATGTCCGTGACACTCCCAAACAACAAGCTAAAAGGAATAAGGGAGAACATGCAAGTCAGTTACTACACCATCAGGCTTTTCTGTACCACTTAAACGATGACACTTACGGAGAAAATCAGAGATAGAGGCGAACAAAGATGGGCACTGATGCAGATACAGTCTTTGGCCCAGAGAGCACAAACAGAGAGCTTAGAGCGAGATATGAGTCCCCAAGGGGCCACAGCAGTCCTTCGGCTCATTAACTATTTACACCAGAGACAGGCCTCCATGCTGCTCTGGCCCACCACAAAATCAATTAGCCTTCATTAGCCAAGGCTCTGGGCATGCTTTCTCTGGTAGGGGAGGGTTAATCCTGCTACAAAGGCCTCCAGTTACCACAAAATATCAAACGATCACATATGGGCATACATGCATGCACACATGGAGAGGGGCACAGGAAACTAGGCCAGGCAGAAGTCCTTTCATGTCACTCACAAAGAATTCTTCCAATTTTTCACTCTCATTCACTGTTCGGTGTCTCTGAGAATATCAATACTGTTTCTCGCCTTTCAGCTCCCCCACTCACTCTGCCTGTCTATCAGTTTCCGTCATGTCCATCAAAGTCCCACTCAATCCCCTTCTCTGCTAACCCAATGTAAAGGCTGAGCAGAAAGAGTGTATCCAGGTCCATGCCTCGGGGTGTGGGGTTACAGTGCGGAGATTTCCCATTGGCGGAAAGTCAACATGGTTGGGATAATGCGATTAGAGCCGGATTGAGAACGTCGCAGGGGACACATGGGCCTGATCATGGCCCAGTTATCCGATAGCGAGGCCGTATTTATCGACCCGGCCCGAGCGCGGATATTACAGACATTAGAAACCCCGTCTATGCTTATGAAACCAATGCTGGAGATCGCACCCTGATAACACAATTAGTCTCTCACTTTCTGTCCACAATCATGGAATTCCATCAGTTGCGTTCAGACATCAGGGAGCAGAATCTCAATTGATCCACATTTGGTTGCCGTGCCTCGTGTCTGAATGGCCAACTAACCAGAAAGTTGCATGGTCCAGGGGCCTGTAGCCATTTAGTGACTGCATATGCTTATGGGAGGTCTAACAGAGCATTTACAATTCAATTACATAGATAGGAGGAGGAAAAAAAAGAGTAAGATGTGTCTGGATGACAGCCAGAGGAGAGATAAGCCTAATACACTAATATTGTGTTACCCCAGCGTGTTACCATAGGAACAGTTGAGGAGATTCAAAAGACTACAAAGACGATCAATCTTGAGAGAGCAGGAGGAAGAGGGAGAATTAAATGCCCTGGGAATGCTCCCGCTCTCCTCTATCAGAGCAATAACTCTTCTAATGACCTCTGCTACCTCCTTTCTCTCTCTCCCCCTCTCTCTATCTACCTCCACAAGATCTTTTTCTCCAGCAAGCTCAGCTATCAGCAAACCTTTCCAAATACAAAGAACAGCCAAGACTTTTCATTGTGGTTTGTGATTTTTTTGATATCCAAGTCATGACACTTGTTCTTATTTCTATGGAAGCTTTTCCATTTTCAAGAACTATTTATTTTAAAAACAAAGGTTGGCTGACGGTCATGTTGCTACGGTTTAATCAATTCATATCACCTATAGTGTAACTGCTCAACCATTTGACATTAATCAGAGGTAAACTGTCAGTCTTTGGCATTTGTGTTACAGCAATAGTAGCCTGCAAAACCAGACTGGGTGGAAGGCCACGTTCTCCTCAGTTTTTCCTTCTTTCAGTCATTCTCAATACTTCTTAACTCCCAAAAACCTGTCTCCTTTCTGTCTTTCTGCTCTCTCGGCTACGTCTTATTCCCAAGTGCTCTAACTGCCTGCTTTGTGAAGGATGAGGTCATTTGATTTTTTCCCTGCTGTGTTAAACAAGTTGCAGGACCTACAGAACATGTTCTGTACATTAAGATATACATCAGGCAGTCGGTGGGCAGCCCAGTCACAACCACATAAAGGGCTCTTTATTCCAGCCAGAGTCTCCAGTGCAGCACTGGCAGGTTCAGACACAGCTTTGATTACACACCAAATGATGAAATCCACACAGACCTAAGAGCACAGCTTTTCTGGCACAGTCCAGTGGAAAAGAGAGTTGCAACACTTTGAGCTTGTGTGTGTGTGCACTTGAGTATGTGTGTGCATAAATTTGTATATCTGTGCAAATACATGTATATACTCACCAGTTTGGCTTCTGAGTGCATGGAGGGAATGTGAGTGGAAGAGCAGGAGCTGCTGTGGGCGGGTCCTTGCATACCCATCATATTGGAGCCCATGGACATTTGTCTCTCCATCTGAAGATTACAACACCAAGAATACACTCATAAAAGTGTAGCTATATCGTTCCTACAGCACAAAACTTTTTTTTTTTTTGACACAAGACAAATCAATAAAAACAGTTGATTTAGCTATGATTTACACCACTCATTACTACTGTGAGGTCTTACCAATATACTATAACTGCTTTCACAAAAAACGTGTTAGCATTAAAAGGGTGAGACTATGCGGGATGAGATGAGAGCGCACAAGAGCCTGATTTCACATGACAGGCTGCCCTGTGCACCGCTCTGTGTGATGATAACTGGAGCTGACCCAAAACAGGAAGCCAGCACGGAGGGACTTAACACAGGAAGCCGGTGCAACAGGGGTGTGTGTGTTTCTGATAATGTGTGGTGAGTGTCAGTCTGACTAACACATCAAACCCCAGTCCCTCTTGGTGCAGTATGTGTTAATAAAGCCAGTCTGTCCTGGTTGTGTGTGGTTACTGCCTGTCCCTGACTGCCCCTGGCCAGTGTGGTCATGTGTCACAGCTGAGACCTGAATTTGAGGAAATCAGCTGGGTAAGCTGAAAGGGGTGAGGGGTCACCTGTGAGGGGTGATGATGTGAGCACTGTTCACTGAGCAGTGTATGCAGGAAAGAAGAAACCTTTGTGTGAGTGTCTGCATACATGCATGTGTGTGTAAGCTGCTGTGGCCTCCCAGCTGCTGAACTCTGGGTGGTGTGTGTGTTTCCGTGGGGAACGGCCCCGCATCACAGCCTCCTTTGCCTGACCCCCATTCCCTACCCCTCCCCCTGTCCACATAGACTCCAGCCTAGAACGTGACACGCAGCCTTAATTGCACTAAGTGTGTTTTGTGTAAAAATATCACCCAAACCTGCACCCCTTTCCTGAACCGTCAATCTTCGACAAAATCGCTTAGCTCTTAATTTAATAAACATGGGAGGGTTTTTTTCCACACCATAAACATGGGCTGTCTTGTGTTACAATGAGAACATATGTTGTATCATTAGAATCCCGATACGAGAAGCTTTGACTGGGTTGTTATCATTCCCCACTTCCCAGTGTGGGTGCTCTATATCTTTCTGGCTTAATTGCAATAAAGTCTATATTCTAAACCCAGAGGTAGAATCCTTCCTTTATACAGGATATGACTTCCTTGATAAGCTGTTTCAAGTCATTCTATTCATGATGATAGAAAGTTTATCTTCATGTACACTGTCGCTATATGAGTAAGTGAGTTTGCTTCTCCATGTGTGAGTGCACCCGTGAGTGAATGTGCTCTGTGCTCTATTGTTATACTCACGGGCATCAGCACAGCAGAGGAGCCAGGCATGGTCGGGTCTGGCAGTGTTCCAGGCATGGAGGCTGGCAGAGGCTGTCTCTGTCTGTTTCGTAGGTGCAGCAGTGAGGACAGAGACCCGGGGACAGGCCTGAGAGGACACACACACACAGACGCAGACAAAGAACTTCAGGTTTTGCACTGTAGTGGCTAATCGAAGAGCATTATTCTTTATTTTATCATGTAACAACATCAAAGTCAGCTACCAACACTATGGCGCTAATTATAATGAAGCATCCATAACTGGTGTATAATCATATAATGACTGATTGATAACGCAGTATAACACAACTGGAGTTATATGTAATACTATCTGGTTGCACATAAACGCTTCTTATATCGGCTTACAACTACATTACAGGGTGTTATAAACCTTTGACTCTCTGTTTCTATACTGCTTATAAATGCTAGTTGTGGTAAAGTAAAGTGTTACCATGTTTACCAAAGTGATTTAAGAACAGATATAAATGAATGTGGTATTCATGTACAAAAAGCACTTGATGGCTTCTGTCACCTTTAAACTACTATGTGTTTAAAATCTGTAATAAAAGTTTAAAGTGCTATTGATTAGCCATATAAAATAAAGGACCAGACCTCTTTGCAAGTTTTAAAGGAACAGAGAAAATCAGATCATACTGGAAACAGTTTCTAATGAACAAAGGCTTTCAAAACCGATAAACACGACATGGGTGTCCTTCTTGGCGTACAGTATATGTCCCAGAGAAGAGCAGTTATCCAAAGCATTTTTGAACTGAAAAACACTCTTCTTCCCAAACACTTCACAAATCTCTGTACTGGCTGCAGCACCACGGTCAGATGACTGTTTATCGAAAAAGTGCATTGCACTGTAAAGAACAGTGGACTTGGACTATGGCAATTCTACAAGAGATTGCTAAAGAACACTAAGAAATGTAGTCTCTTAGGTCTTAAAAGTAATTTCACGCATTTATTCATTTCACATCTGGGCTTTTTCAGAAATGTTTTCCCCAACTTTTTTTTGTTTAATTTGTTTCTACTTGTTTCTGCAGCTACAAATTCATACACAGTTGGAGTATGTCAATGTGTATACATGCCACAGTTGAAAGTAGAGGCATCTTTGGGAGTTTTTGGATGCACTTTAAACAAGCACAGTTCATGTAGTATAATGGATGAATAATGATGATGGCGATGATGAATGAATAATATTTGTCATAACAACCACATGAGATGTGCATGACGAGAATCACATTTAGAAACTGCTAAAGCTGTGGAAGCCCTGTGGGGACCACAAAAGCGTGTGCGGACCAACAGGCCTATCCGCGCTCACGGCCACATCAATAAATCACATATATACTGATGAGGCCCAGGCTAAGCTTAAACTATTGACAGCAGTCCTGTCTCAGTCACTGGCTTAAGGCTGCAGCCATCCAAACACCCAAGCTTCTCCATCTGCACATGGTGACATCATTTATACAACTGCCACAAAATCTGTGCTTGTAAGAACACTGATTCCCAGCTGCAGGGTGCTGCTACACCCACATGCATAGAGTAACTATTCAGTCCCTGCAAAACAGTGCCTGTAAAACACGACTGCTCGTGACACGATTCTTTAATAATAACCCGACTCAGGAGAATCAATAATTCTCCAGTTATCAATATCACCAGGATGAATGCTGCCACTCACCAGTCAATAAAGATATATTTCCTTGAGCATTGAGAAATGAGTGTAAACGAGAAGCATTTAGGTTAGCTGTGTTCAGCGGGTTAATGTGATCAATTGACCACGCCATAGCCTAGATTACCGTAATAGTGAGTAGTGAGGGAGTGACGGCCAAATGGAGGGGTATACCAGAGCAAACGGTGCCCCCACCTGAATAAATACCTGTATTTTTCCAGACCTAAATATGTGCATTTAGACTCCAGACATTTTAGATTGCTCCACACACACACAGGACCATTACCATCCCGACTGTGTGTCATTCCTGTCTAACATCCCAATTTATCACAATCACACTCATTTAACAGCACATATGACATCTGAGCAACACTGCGAATCCAAACATTTCCACATGGGGAAAGTCATGAAAGTACAATGAGGTATGCAGTGTAGCTGCGCACTACATCAACACAGTTTCCCTCTGCCTTTAGACTTTGCCAGTATTTAAGAGGATGAAATAACAGTCACGAGGCAGTGGCAGTGACATGATGTTGATTTTGTAGATAAAAATTTTTACTGTGTGATGAGGTTTTTTTTGCACTGTAGATGTAGGTACGTTTACTGAAAAGAAATGTAAAACTAATATATCTACATGTAACTATGGCTATTAAATCCCACGCACACATCCATGCCCACCATTTGAAATGTGCTCATTCACAGTATTTTATTTGTAGAGTGGTTTAGTTAACATATTTAGTTTACTTTTGCGAAAGGCGTGGTTTTTAAATGTTACTTGCATTACAGTGTAGTCCTGTGCCCTTGTTGTCCCCTTGATATATACAATATATTATATCATTTGCATATATTGTGTCCAAGAACATCCTAACCTTGTGAATGTTATTACAGTACATCAATGATGCTGAGTAATATCACATGGTCCTGGGTAGGCAGATGGCCATAGTGACTTTTACGGAAAATCTGATCTTTTCATGAAGCTGGCCGGTTAAAAATGAGAAACATCAGTTTTAAAATTGGGTACTGGAAGTGATTGTAAGTAACTACATAAAGTCCAGTGTTACACAAATAAAGGGCTATGTGTGCCAGATCCTGTATTGATTTAGACAAAACCCTCTGAAAATCAGCAGTAACTCAGGAGCTAAATGCTCTGCAGTGCTGGTATTCTCATTAGGAAAGTTAAATCAGATGGCAGCGTAACAACTAACAGCCTTGGATGATGATAAAAATAGCAGTTCTTCTTTCTCTCTCTCCTCATTCTAGATAAGAAAATGAAACTTACTGACACAAAGCTACTTGTGACAGTCAGTAACTGGCAGAGGTCAGGACACAGCACACACATGTCAGGTTCTTGGTTTCTAGAGAAGAAAGGCTTCTTTGAAGCCTAAACAGGTTGTACTTTTTACGCCTGTCTGCTAGCAGTGCTCAGCTGCAGCAGAGCAGTGGGAGGATGAACACTGTGTCCGTCACCACCACACCACACCACAACACAACACAACCTGCTCGTCCTGCGGGAGGAAAAACAACACTAACATCTGACAGCACTTCCTCTCGGGATTATCTCAGCTTTGTGCTGACTCTGCTGATAAGTAAAGACATTTCAGACAAACTGGAAGCAAAAAGTCACTATTCGTGACAAAAAAAGAATGATTCAGAATTCAAATGATTAACCCCCTGGCAACAATGGAAGAATCACGTAATTGTTCAAGTTATTTTTCAAGCACAAATTCTCCAAATTTGCGGGGTACACGATGATTAGTTTCTTCTTCTAGGTGTTGAACTGTTGGTTGGCCAAAAAAGCAATTTGAAGATGTCATATTTTGAGCTCTGGGAACTAATGGTGGGTATTTCTGCTAATGTTTTTTTTTTACTATTTCTGCCCTGATAAAGTCTCGGTTGCGAGTTTGGAAGTGTTTCAAAAAATATGCCCGACTGAATAAAGGCTTTTAATATTGAGCTGTAGAACAGTGCCTGAAGAACATTTTCTTTTTGTCACTTTTTTTTTTAATCTTCTGGAGCACCTCAAATTAACTGAGTGCTTGGCTTTCTAAATCTTCAATTACTTGGCTGATCGACAAAGTATTCAGGTAAATAATCAATACTGAAAATAAATGGTAGTGTCGGGTTCAGCATGTGAGGCAGGATTTCTGAATTCCAACTAATTTCTTACAAAACATTTCCTTACTTTTTAGTTCCCTTCTGTTTTCTGTTTTTACTTCTGTTTGCCTATGGAAACATTATGCATCCGACTGTGCAGCAGATTACTGGATTCATGTTGAGTGTTTTTTTGTATGTGTGTGAATAAGTGCATGTGCCAGAGTGTGAACGTTCATGAAGTTGTGTGTGAACATGTGTGTGTATGTGTGTGTATATGCATGTGAGTGAATAATGACTGGCTGTGGCTCGACTGAGGGGATTGATAATAGCCTGGGCTGTGGGCCCCGGGGGAGAGCAGGTAGACACTCTGCAGCCCTGACCCTGCACTCTCACATTACTGAGTGCCTCGCTCTCAGCCGCCCAGCTCTCTTCCACAATCCCCGCCCAAGAACCAACACTGCACCACCACTACCCCCACACCCACCTTCACTCCACCATGACATCACTGCTAGACCTTCTTCCCTCTCTAAAGATGGTCTCTTTTGCTTTTTTATCTCTTCTTGCATAGTTTATTTCTCTAAGTTATCATGATATTTTTCTCCCCCCAGTGAAGCAGAACTGACAACTGTTCATTGTCTTGTTAATCCTCTACAACTCTCTTCTGGACCTCAGGGTGCCCACACCTCAACCCAAGCCCCTGAGGACTTGCTTGCTCTAAACTACAAATCCTGCACACACTAAGCTTTACTGTCCCAATCCCCACAGTCCCAACTCCAACTCAAGTACTGGGGACTTAAACACAAGGGGCCTGGCTGCCATCCAAGAGCAGAGAGAGAGAGAGAGGTGCAGTCAGTCCACTGACTCATATCCTTCCCTTTCTGACTATGCTCCAGCAATGATGTAATGCTCTTGGCTTTTCGCCCTCCCCCCACCCTGTGCCTGCCTACCCCCAGATTTTGTCCCTCCCTCCTCTCCTCCTCTCGCTTTTCCCTCTCTTTCCCTCCTCGACTCGTCCAACATCACTGCGCTCACTCCTCGCTGGGTGAAGTCACAGCAGCTAAAAACTTTTGAACGTAACCAAAACAGCCCAGGGCCAAGTTCCAGACGTTCGGGAGACGGTGGTGCAGTCGCCATGGGAACGGAGGTAAACAGAGAGAGAAACAAGGGCCTCAAACAGCTTGCAGCTGCCTGGCTCTCTGAGTAAACACTACACAGGACCTGCCCCTGATTTACTGCCTTTAATCACTGGTGGGAGGAGAGTGCCATGGGGTTTGGACTGAGGAAATAATACGAATCTGATCAAATAAATCAGCCCTAATGGGTTACGACACAGGCTGACTTTTATTAGCGGGCTAGAGGAGGGATTGATGCTGGGAGGGTGCAGCACAAGGATGGCTCTGGGATGGGGTGTCCTCACATTAGGGAGCCTCAAGTTGAGTAAAACCATGCCAAAGCACAGCTGAGGAATGGTGGTGAATGATACTCTGGAGCAAATTAGCATTAGTATTGTGGTATTTATTCACCAAGTATGATATTTTTTTTGATTCATTAGATTCCGTCAGCTGAGGACCGTGAAGATGGGCTGTCTTTCACTTTAAAGGAAAGCAAAAAGCATGTCAGTACATTCCTTTCTCCATTAAATCAGAAAACGTCTTCAGCAATAACTGTGTCATCTTGTTACAAGCTAACCTGGCGTCTGTCAGCAGCACCTGACTGGTGTTGTAACATATGGCCGACACAGCCCCTTTTCACTTTTCATTCTTCTCCGTCTTGATCTACCAAAACTTGACTATTTATCAGCATGTCTCCTTAACCGACTTCTCTTCCTGTTATCCTGCCACCTGACCCGTCTTCCACCGACAGTCTCGTCCCTCTGCCCCTCATTCCCTTTTCCATCTTCACTTTCCTTCATAATCTCAGTGCATTTTTTCCCCACACCTTCATTGTTCTGATCCCATTTTGTCCGTGCCTCCATCCAAGCATGATCTACCTTTTCCTTTCCTTGTGTAGACATGTCTTTTATCCTTTTCACCACCCTGCTAGCCACCATACTGGTATGAAACCCGTTCTCTCTACATCTTACGCCTCTCTGCTCTCTCTCTCTCTCTCTCTCCACCAGCCTCCTGATCTTTCATTTCCTCTCCACTATCTACCTCCTATCCCCCTCTTCCTCTTCTCTGTCCACCTCTGATCCCCCTTTTCCACACTTCCCCACACTGTGATCCCTGCGCTCCCCAGAGCTGTGAGGCTTGTCCCTGTGTGTGAGTTGCTCGTGCTTGAGCCTGCATGCGTGGTGGCCCCAGGACAGGGATGACACAGCCCCACTGGAATGAGAGGGAACAGAGTCTGGGCGTTCCTCTACAAATGCACTATTAAACCCACTGCAGTACACAATGAGCTCATCTTAATTCAGGTCAGATGTACATCCTGCATTCTCTCTCTTTCGTTTTTCTCTCTTTCCTTTCTTGTAATTGATTACACTGTATACCTTTGTTTTACCTTTGTGTTTTACGTTCTTATGTTTTCTCCACCTGCTACTACTCCATGTACATCAGCCCAGCCATTTAAACATGGTTGAGACTATTGTCTACATTTGCCTGTGGAGAAGGGCATTTGTCAAGTCAGACCATTAGGGCACCTTAGGCATTTTGTAGAGGTCCTGTGCCCCTGCCCTCAGGATGGACCTCCCTCCTTATCACCACTTTCTGAATGCAATCTAATCATAAACAATAATAAAGGAAGTTTTGTTTCAATTGTGAAGTTCACAAGGTCAATGTTTGTCCATGGAAAGCCCATAACTTTGTGTATAGGTGTGGAGGCTCTCTCTGATCTGGCGCTGGCACAATGTGAGTAGAAATCAGCACAGTTATTCTATCTTACACATGAGAAAAGGTGTTATGCAATCTATAAAAAATGTGATATGCAATCCATCCGGGGATCCAAATAATCAAAACTGTTAAGCAATTGCAATGTGAGAGAAGTATTATATGTAAACAGCACAGAGAGCTACTGAATCTATATATATAGTATGTGACAGACCATGCATAGACTGCATTTGCATATTTTCAAACGGTTAACTTGAGGTTTTTTAGAAAGTGCAAAAAATGATCAAGTAATCATATCTGGCAATGATCACAGATGGATATGTTGATTGGAACCAGTATTAAGCAGATTATGATAACAAGATAAATGTTAATAAGATTTGTGAACCAGGTTCTTTGAAACAGAAGGAATGGCAGGTATCACTATACCACATCTTTTACCCAGTGGTCCTTTATGATCGATCAGCTTATCACCAAATCTTCTTGAGAAAACACAGGAAGCTCACAGCAAATTTGTCACCCTACACTTGGGCTTTGCATAAAACCCTGTTGTTTTGAAGGCATGCAGACCAACATCTATTCGTGCTACTTCCCTTAAAGGCAAAAACAAGGACCACAAGTAGATGGTGGCTCTGAGGTGTGAAAAATATTGTGCATTTAAAGCAGCATGGGAAATGAAACCACAAATTGACTTCCTTCAGAGCTTTGCACAGTAATGTGACAGCCAAACTTAGAGTTGCACACCATATGCCCAGGGTGGGACATCATCACCAACAAGACCTATTTATGACTAGAGATAAAGCTTTAATGTAGAAAATGGAAAGACAGAAGGACCCACAGCATCTAGATGCCAAACCGCACATAAGAACTTGAACATCTATTTTGAAATGGATCTAAGTCCATTTAAAAAAAAAAAAAAAAAGGTGACAAACCAAAACTGCTTGACATCAGCTTTCAGTGGTTTCAGAGGATTTAATCTTTTAGGTTCACACGATCCTCAACATTCTCAGGAATTAAAGCTAATAAAGAAAGTGTCCTCCTCAATCAAAGCACCTATTTTAATACACAGCCAAAATTGAGGGAGCTATTTAAATACCACATCATCATAAATTGATGATCAGATATTTTACCACATCTGTAGTGTAATCACTCCTCACTTAACCCAGCTGCATTCAGGTTAATTGTGCTATGCAATGGAAACGATTGGCGTTGACTGCTTTACTGAGCCAGAATAGAAGAATGTCATTTTTTATTCCTTGTGCCCACACCCATCTACTCACACATCTCCACTTACAAGTCAAAAGGTTGAAGTTTCCACAGAATGTTGTATCTCACATGGTTGACTCGTAATGTCCAACGTATTTAACTCTGACATAACTCAGTGCCAGATGTTTATAAATGAAAAGCAGAGAGCATTCAAATCTGTTGGACACCGCTTCCCTTTGTATGATAATGATAGCCGTGACATTAAGATCTTCTGGGTCCTTCTTATGCCTGGTTTTTACACTGGTTTGTGTCAGTGCAGATCTCCAAAGACCTTGTTTAGGGACAGAGCAGAAGGAGAGAGAGAAAAAGAGAGCGAGAGAGAGGTCCTCAGGTTTCACAGCTGCAGGCCCAGCTCAACCCTAAAGTAAATGGACTTGAGGAAAGCCAATCCTAATTGATTCCAAGCCTCAAAGCTCTTTAGTAAACATTGTGGAGCAATGAAAATGACTTGTTATCCTAATTCATTGGATGCTCACACTGTGTGTTCAGCAGAGCAGAGGAACAAACCGAGGAAGCAGATGGAAGTGAGATTAAACTGATTTTGTTTGGTGATTTTGTCTCATTTAGAGATATATTTACCACAGAGCTCCCATAAAGTGTGTCAAGATTAAAAGCTTTAGAGGCCTGCAATGATCACATCTACAAACCTCACCATTCTTGACAAGGATTAGTGTTTATTAATGGTTTCTAAAGTCATTTTGATTAAATATAAACATAAACAATTTGACTGTAATGAACTCTTGCACTGTGGAATGATTTTTAAATGATTCTCTTTTCCTCACAAAGACATGGGAAATCAAAATATATCTGAGACTATAGTTGAGGTGGTTTGATAGGAGATAAAGCCTATGAAGTGTCCAACAAGTACTGTATGCAGGAAGTTCCTGTGGAGAAACCCTGTGCACAGAGCCTTTGGTTGGCCCTAATGGCTTCCTGAGGGGGTTCCTCAACTCATTTTCCTGCTGTTGTGAACATTTCACATCGGTATTCTCTTGTGTGAATCTACTCATCCTATTCATGTGTTAGGATACCACCATCCTGTCCATGCAGTTTCAACGCGTGCAATTGTGTGCCATTCTGTGGCTGAAAACCACTACCACATAGCATACCAGCTTCAAATTATGTATTTTTGTGAGCAGGCAGTAAAACCACCAGTCTCTCAACAATTCATTGAAGGATTTGTGATTATAAAAGACAGTGGAGTCTGTGCTTTAGCAAGGTGAGGAGTTTTTAATGACAGGTAAACTCAGGTGAAATAGGCCCTGCAAAGTCTCTGTTACTGGCAGTGCTTGCTACTCCTCCAAGGGGATGAAATTCCACCCCTGTCCTCGACAAAGAGCCTGACGGGGTGTCAGTCAGGCTTAGTGACGGGCCTCCCATCCAATATTCACCAGGTCCTCTAGCTGTAAATCTACACAGGACAACCTCGGCACAGTGCAGGCCTATAACGCTGAGCCATCTCAATGTCTACCTAGCTTGCCACAGGCGTGGTTTACAGTAACAAAGCCCTGGCACAAGTTTGAAGGTGGTTGGGGTTAAGGCATAAGGAATGAATGAAGTCAGTGGAGCGTCCTCATTAGGTAAAAAGTGAGTATAAATGTTTGTGTGGTAATAATTATGTTACTTATTTGTAAAAACAAAAGTTGAGGTAAGATGCCTAAAAAAACTGATAGCTCATATTAGAGTATAGAAATATATAGTATAAAATCAACCCCTCACATAGCCTCACTACATACAGAGCAAATATGGATCATCAGCACTCTGCACTCAACTTATGACTATGAATGATAAATGCTCTAAACTTTATGAACTACGCCTTGACCACTAAAAACAGCAGGTAAATGTTAAAGCAGCACCCTATACAGATTTCTGTTAGCATATTTTCTATATTGACTGTTATTGTACACCTGTACGCAAAGGTATCAGAGAAACAGAGCTCTAATGTTGTGGCTGACATTCCCATACAGTGAAAAGAACTATTTTAGAGCATGAAATGCTAAACCGTTGTAAAAGCAGTCACAACTGAGGCTTCAACAATGACCTCATCTGGTCCTATGGGACCCTCTTTGGCATGCTCTAGTGTGGGACAATACTGAATGAACAGCAAAACATGAATCGCCAGTCCCACACACACTGCTCCAAAAGTAACAAAATACTGACATTACCTCAGAGACCACAGAGTGATGACAATCGGCACAAACACAAAGAGACCAGGCTGAGCCTACGGCTGCAGCTATAACGGGGGCACTCTTGAGGTGCAAGGATACACTCCGGTCACTGCACTTCTCAGATACTTTTCAGTCTGTCAGCAGTTCTTTACACTGCTTCTGCCCCATGGCAACAAAAAGACACTTGCATAATTCCCTTATGTTGAATAAAAAATCCAGAAAACTACTCTTTCCATTCTTTATTACATGTAATTGTGAATTAATTTTATCTTGCTGATGTTTTTCTAGATTTTCCAATTATGCTGCCTACTCACCCTATCTGTCTATTCGTGGATGGAGCCTGAGTAATGACGGAGCTGGACTGAGGAGAGGGCAGGGCCTGCTGGATCACTATGCTGGTATCATGGTTGCCCATCCGTGAGTGGGACTGCTGGTGCTGGCCTTGGCCTGCCTGGCCGTGCAGTGAGATGTTCTGCAGAGAGGAGGGAAGAGGGAAAGCAAGTTATACAAGGTTAGAAATCTGTCAAGACTGTCAAATTTTTCCCAGCAAGCTTTATTTCCTGCACAACCCAAGCATTACAACTGTTTGGCCTTGGGCTCTATACACCCAGCTTGAATTGTTAATGAGGAACTATGTAAACTATCATCTACAGGCCTTTTCTGAGTAGTGTTGGGGAAGGAATGAGGCTAATGAACACCAGGCTTCCTTACTGTTGTTTACCCAGCAGGACAGTTTGTCTGTTTTACCTCTGCTACATTTAATGACAAATACACCGATCAGCCACAACATTAAAACCAGTGACCGGGTTTAATGTTGTGGCTTATCTGTGTACTTTCCTAAGTAACCGTGTGTTGTAAATAACAATATATCTCCGAGCTCAACTCACATTGCTTGGTATAAAACATTCTGTACACGAAAATGAGACCATTTTATATTTGTATTGGCAGATTGGTGTTTTCCTGAAGTTTCAGTGCTTTTTATCTCCGCTAGTTGTGCTTTGCTCTTCCACAGTCTTGCTCTGACTCGCCTCCTGCTGACTTAGCAGAGCCTCCCATCATAAACCACACAGGCTCGGGAGGCTAGACATGGCATGACCTGAGCGCAGATGAGCTCCAGAGCCAAACCACTCAGACAACAGCTTAGCCTCAGTGTGGACTGCACATCTTCCCAGACATTAGATAAGCAGTCTGTCTTGTGGTGATTTGACGAGTACCCATGTTTCAGGTAGAGGTGCCTCAGGGCAGATCTATAATGCATAAATGATCACGTCTTTTGTTAAATGTCAAAGCTCTGCAACTCTGCTCACAAGCAAGAATGTCTGGTCGGGTCTTTTATTGCTGCCACAAAAGTTGTCTCAGGGGTCTGTCCTTACGTCTGGGAAGAAACAGGACTCCCTCCCTGAGAGATGGCTGGAGAGCTGTTTGAAGTTACAGGTGGGGAAGCTGATCTCTTTTCTCCTCACCTGTGATGGGTGACAAATTTCCACCTGCTAGCTCTGTCTGTCTCTGTCAACAAGACTGATGGGGATCAGGGAGTGTGGCATCTGGCGCAACAGAAAGGGTTGGATGTGCAACACATCCAATTTGGATGAAAATACCAAAATATGGTAGAAATACTTAATTTGTCTACATATTTGTGGTTATCAGCTCTTTGAGAGATATGAGGTCTAGGTGTTCTGCATCTATTAAAAGTATGCGTGTCAGTTCATAGTCTGTGGGCTGTTGTTGGTGACATGACTGATGATAGCGCCAGATAACAGTTCGCAACTGCCTGACCTAACCCCTGTGGGTAGCTGTGGCTTTGGGTTTAACTTGGGGTTTTTTTAAGCCTGTGGATTTACACTGTACTGCAGTACCTGTTTACTGTCCTCTTCTTCTTGGGCCTTGCAAAACTCCTGCTCAATGGAGCAGTCCAGTTCACTGAACAATCCCACCTCCTCACAGTTCTTCAAGAAACGCGTTGGTGTGGGCGTCTGGTCTGGAAATCAAGGAAAAGTTTTTTGAGTTTTAGCTTTGAAATCAACTACCGTTAATAGTGTTCATTTGTAAAGCTGTACATACACCATGACTGTGGACAGCAACAGACTACAGCTCAAGGAAAAGAGGAGTTTACAAAACAAGTCTTCTTTTTTCATTGTTCTTTATTATCTTTTTGTCATTTCATTCATTTGTAAGGGAATGTGTTCAGTATTAAGCACAAATGTTGATATTTGATATATTGTGCCACACTTTGCTAAAAGTGAATTTTCATCTCAAGCCATGGGGCTGGTCACAATTGCAACATACTGAATGACATAACAATAAGAAACAAATAGAACATATAATAGAAAATTAAACACAACAATACATTACACAATCTATGTCAGCACAAAGTACAGTAAGTAGTGACAGACAAATTAAAATCAGATGTGTTTGTCTTATTATCAACAGATATGGCACTTTATTTTTGTGTCATTGCATCATTTTTTAAACCTTTAATTCATCAGTTACCCAGTTTATTTTCCAGATTCATTGATCCTGCATCATGTTAAAGAGGTGTTAATTTTTATTCCTTGTTTATGTAAACCCTCGTTCGACTAGCAAACAGTTTAAGGTCAAGTTAATGGAAAGACTAAAGTAGTAAATAAGACTAAAGTTTTAAAAATGTACATTGTTGTTCCATATTTAGAGTGATTTTAAGAAAACATTATTCCTATACTGCTAGGAAGAGACAGAGATACTAAACTTGACAGCCCCAATTCAGCTGATAAAGTACAGATCCCACTTACAGAGTGGGGGTCTCATTTGTTGAACTCAGTCAAGCCGCGGTATTCAGCTTGACATTGTGGGGGGTGCACACAGATCAGGTTTCAGACAGTTGAAGGTGATTTTAGGATCAGGCTTGTTTCAAAGGCTAAAAGCATACTTCATGGTCTGTTTATCCACTCTGGCTAGACTGGGGATTGACTCAAACTTTCATCATGACCTGTGTACCCAAAATACAGTTTTATTCCAAATATACTTTTTTCCATTTGGGAGGCTGAGAATGTAAGTCAAGTTCTATTAATACAAAAATGCCTGTAAGTCAATGAAAAGTTTAGCAAATGGCACAGGAGGTAATTTTAGGGCAGCAGTTATAGTAATAAAAGGTACAGAGTTAGACCATTTTTGTGACCAGTTTAGGGCATGATACCATGTATGGCTGAATTGTAACTTACATTATAACCACTGGGTATTTTACCCTGAGATCAAGGTCTAAGTAAGAATAATGGCCAGAGCTGTAACTCAGACAACAGGTAATAAGGACACCTGGCCTAGAAAATCCGATCCTGCTGTCCACTGAGTGTAAATAATAAAGAAGACACAATCTCGGCAGCGGGGCTGAAGCAGTACACACTGTCGTCTAGGGTGGCAGGGACGTTTCTAGGAATGGAGATCTATACTTATGGATTGGCCTTGGGGTGACACTTGTATATGCAGCATAAAATCTATGAATTTGATGTTTCTTTGAACAGATCAGCATGTCACCTGGGGCTTGTACACCCAACCACCTATAAAACATTTTTAAACCATCTCCCTCTCCTTCAGTAAGATGAAGACTAATGACACCTCTGATGATGCGATAATGTAAATCACAGGGGGAGACAGGGAGGAGAAATTGAACTTAACATGCTTCAGCCATATGCGTCAGCGTCTCTTCATCCTGTCATGCATAAGTGGTATGCACTGAATAGAGCTGAGCTGCATGGTAGTTTGTGTCCTTTGATTTACATTACTGTAAACAACTGGTATAGACATGCCATAAAGTTTTCTGATGATAGAGAAGAGTGTCTGAGCATGAGTCACCAATGCACACACCTGCAAACCAACGAGTTCCCTGTGAGCCCTGCTGAGGTAGCGTGTGTCTGTATTGATGTCGCTGTAACTCACCTGATAACATGTTGTCGTTCTTTATGGAGGGGAATTTAAGGGTCATCTCATGTTTGTGTCGATGTATCATCAAATGGTCCTCCGTGGGGAATCGCTGTTAAGTTTTAAAAAGGGGGATTGTAAGAACTGCATGTACAAAGACAAGTAGGTGTTCTAGGAATAAATTATGAAACCGTCAAATAGTCCCCTCCATGTTCACTGTTATTCCATTTAAAGAGTATGTCTCGAAAGAGCACCAGCCTTCGTACTGACGTAGAAGATAATTTCCTTCTATAGGTATTTTTACATCTGCAGCGTTATTTACAGTTTGTGTTTCACTCAGTTCCGTGCTATTCTGTTTCTCTCTTGTGCATGAGGCAGTAACCTACTCCTCAGGCCTCCTCATTGTACACCTCTTCATATTACAGGCAGACCCACACACACATTCACACACCCACACACACACATATATATACACACTGTGTTTTGCTGTGTTGTTTTGTCTCGACACACCAACCTGAGAGCAGCCAGGAGCGTTGCACATGAACGGCCTTTCCTGGTCTGAGTTCATCACTCTGGCCGACTTCTCATAAAACTACAAGAAACAGGCAAAAGAGGAAAACAAGAAGAGGAATTGAACGACTTGGGTTTCTCCACCAGCATCCAAGAGGAAAAATACACTCACTGTGTCACGCTAGACATAGAATTGCCATTGCACCTGAACCAGCTGTGTGGTTATTTTCAGTAATAAACATCCAGTTTTGTCACATTACAGAAATCTAAGATCTATTAAAATGACATCAAGGCTAAAGTTTTGGCTTTTACCAGCCGTGACAGCGTGGCTGGTATTGTTTTCATCTTGCAAGTTTGTGTATGTGTGTATGTGTGTGTCTTCATGGCAAAATGTGTTCCTGGAGACGCCTACTGCAGCGGGAATTACCACAGAGCCAGTTTTGAGTACTCTGACAGGTGTTTATATGTCTGTCTGTCCCTCTCTCTGTCTTTGAACAGATGTTGTCATCATGATAGCACCACAACAGTGCAAGATACAGTCAGGAAACTTTACAGGTGTGTAATTGAGATCAAAATGAAGCCAGAATTCAAAGATGGGTGTGGTCCAACACATGAGTGACTGAGTACCCATGTAATACAGTAGTAATGACTACTGACTACTCATGGTTTACAATGGCAACATGTTGATGGGTGTTGTGGCTGGTGCGATCCCAATGCAAGATTATTTCTAGTTAAAGACTGGAAACAGAGGATTCAGTAACATTTGATTTTTTTTTTTTATTACTATGGTTTCATTATACATAATCATATAGTTTAGTGGTGATGACAAAAATTCATTTACAGTAAGACAAAATGATATTTAAATGCAAGGCACTTAAATCTCTCAGATTTAATTTTAACCTACTGAGTTGGTGTACACTTCATAGTGAGAACAAGAAAAGGAAGTGGTAGCGGAGCAGCATGGCATGGTAGGCAGAGACTGCAATTTGCAGTTATTTGTTCTAAAAAAAAATATTTTAAAATACAAGTTAGTTTTATAGCTGACAAAGAGAAGGACAATATAATTGTTTGCCAGCAAATACTGCCAAATGTGTGCTTTAGAAGAATTTGCTCAGTACACTACAGTCATGGCCATGCATCATGTCAAATGTACAATGGCATCACTTAATTGTTTTAGATGCTTTACTGATTCAGAGTGAAAGAGAGGACAAACATTCACAGAAAAGAGGAGTGCGGATCTTTGTGGAAAAAAATATAAAACTGGACCAGAGACACGTTAAAATGAAAAACATGCAAATTATGTAAATGTTATCCTGTCCCACAGAAAGACAATCAGACTGGCTATATTTACAGTACAATGTAAGAGAAAGAGCACAACTAACAGGTGCATTTTAACAGCTTCTCAAGATCAAACTAAGAGTAATGACACACCATTTAAAGTCTTTGATGTGCACTTTAATCAGCCATTACATTTGATGCACAAATGATGTCTCACTCACATTTAAATATTTGAACCGTATAGTTTTAAAATGGCTAACAGACTCATTCCTGCTGAGAGCACGCAAGGTAGTAGGTGTTAAGCTTTTAGGCAGAGAAAATAGGAACATATTTACTCCATTTTTTTTTTTTTTAAGAAATGTCAAAGTTGAGATGTTACACACTTGTGCCCCTTGCTTAGCAACAACTGTAGCTGGCATAGACACCCAGTACATTTTGAAAACAGACTGCATCGTGTTTGTAAAGATTATATCTATATATCTATATATAATATAGATATTAAAGCTGTCAAATACCAAAAGTTGTCACTGAAATCTTGGTCAGATTCTTGGGCTACTTATTTTTTAAACAGTGAGTTTCGCTCATTATATTAAATGAGAAAAAGGCTTAGTACAAAAAAAAAAAAAAGATTATACTCAGCAAAGTAAGCCATAGAACAAGCTATTATTTGAGTATTCTGGTATTCTTTAGACTTAATTCTTTGGACCCTTGCCGTTGTGTCCAACACCATCCGGGGTGGCTGCTCAGTTTTGTTCCACAGAGCGTCTCTTATTTGTAGGTCCAGTCGTTGTCGAGTATGATGCAGGGTAAACTATCCGCATAACTGACAAACACTAACAAAAGACCTCTGAGCAGTCACCACATGCCAGTACCACAGATACTCAGCATCTTCTGACAGATGTTTTATTTAATAGTTGTTTAGTGAGTATGACAAATGTTAAGGTAGTCTTATTAATCCCCTCCTAAGGAGCACAGCACACAGCACAGTACAGGTACAATCTTCAGCTTCGAGCCAGTGATGTGATCACGGCAAGCAGCAGGATCATTCACACGAAACATGCAGGTCTTTTGGTATGAGACATGCAAACGGGTAATGAACATTCAAACTCCATACAGGAGGCCCCTAGTTGGGCCTAGTGAGGTTTGAACCAAAGGCCCTAAGACCATGCAAATGGACAAGAGTTATAAACTCTCATACTTCGATAAGCAAATTCAGCACATTCACTTGAACAGTGCTTGGAAGGTATACAAAAACACAATGGCTCTCCATTCTGACATCATAAAATTAAAGCTTAATGAAAACGCTTGATGATAAAATGGACAGTAAACAATGTAACTACAATTTTTCTGTTGTAGTACTGCTTAAAAAAAAACGTTTCAAGGGGTCTGTTGAGAGACAGATGACTGGAACACCTACAGCATCTACAGCACTGATGCTGCTGCAAGATATAGCTCTCGTTAACCATACACAAATAACACTAACTTTATTACTCCTTTACCTGCCACCATCATCAATTCACGAGTACAGCAACATATCTGAAATTCAAGTCGGTGCCACATGCCACGTGTTGAGCACGAATACCTTCACGCACTATGTACATGTCTGTCTTTTTCATGGGTACAGACTATTTCCTCAAGCACAGTCAAAACACTCAAATATTGTGTTATGCTAAGCAGTGCTGTTTTCCTAACAAGCTGTACTTCATGACCAAGCCTGCAGAACAGGGTCTGGACAGGGTCTCTCTGTCAGAGAGCAATGAGCCCTGCTCTCTCTTTCTGTCACCAGTTCACTCCACTTCTTCTGCTGGGCCCCTAAAAACTCACCTGGCCTCCTTTGACAGAACAAACATGACTAACACTGCTGATCCTAAACTTCAACCCAAACTAGACTCAGGATGACGGCGAGCATTAGAACTAGTGATTCAAAAAGCCTTTAAACGTGTTGCAGATTATTTGTGTTTTAGGCCACTTCATTGAACTTTCAATTGTTTAAACAATACTTGTTGCCACGTTTGTTTTCAGGCTTTCTTACTGAACACCTGCGCAACTATGAATCACTTCATTAAAATCCGCAACTTTACGAAACAGATCAGAAAAACTGATATCGCTCGAAAGCATTAATAAAAAAAATTGTGAAAAAGAGTATCCATGACTTTTAAAACAGATGCAAAAAATTAACTTTTACCTTCCTGTTCCTGTTTCTAAAATGAGACTTGATCATTTCATCACATTTACCAGGAAATTCAAACCACATGACACATAAAACTTTTAACCATTAATTCTGTGCATGCCTCTGTGAATTATCCAAAAGCTTTCACACTTCAAATTATCAGTACTCAGTGTCCTTTCCTTGGAAGGGGCACTTGGTTCTCATTTGATATAGATGTTTTAGTTTAGCAGAGGAAATTTGGTTACACTTTACATTAACTATATCCCGATGTGAGCCAGGGGAAGGATTAGGGTCCGGCATTTGATTTCAAGAGGAGCTGGGGAGGAATTCTCCAGGTAGAACACATATTAAAATTTAAACAATATGGTGAGGAAAAGACAGGTTGGGGTACAAGGCGTATTATGTTAAAACAAGCACAAACATGCGCAACAATTCAAATCTCCAGCTCCCCATAGCCTAGGCCTTTGACAGCACAAGTTCAAGGTAGGATCACACCGATCCCTGAGGCAGAGAGCATGGCCCTCTTTGACAATATCTGCCCTGAACTTCTGCTCTTGAACTGAATGCGTGACAAAAAGACTGCTGTGATGTAAATCTCAATAACTATCAATTACTGGTCTCTCCCACAACATGTAAACTCATAACAAATACAAAAGTCCCCCCTGGAAGGGCTGTGACACTAATAACACTCACATTATTCTCACTCACAGAAAGTTTCATACCATTGTGGGAAAGGAGAAAAAAGTCCCAGAACGATGTACAAGTCAAAACAATAAAATTCATGCAGTAGTTTTTTGTTGTTGTTTTTAAGGTGAAAAGGGACTTCTGTGGCCAAACTGTTGATTGGACTGTCTGATTGGTGTTAAGATCCTTGTCATTTGACCCCTTCCAACATTAGTACAATCATTACCAGAGGACTGTTTCACCTTGGGCACATGCAGCAATCATCAACAAATAAACTTATTGTAGGTCACATTTCATTGCAGGCAATGAGCCACTGGACTGCAATCAAGCTTAACACTGGGCAAAATATGGGAAGAATTATATCTGCATCAAGGTTACTAAATAACACAAGTTATCCAGTAAGTTTAATGTCGAGTCGGTGACTACATAGTCTTGGCTATTTTAAATTTATTCATGAAATAATATTTATTAATGTAATAGTTTGATATTGTGCATTAATTAATTTGCTTGACTGATTGGCTAATTCACTTCACTTCACAGACTATGACAAAACTTTAGATTCTGAAACATGAAAGTTTTGATGTAAATCTGGTTTATTATCAATAGTTAATTTTTTTTCTCTTCTCAGTCTCTAAAGATAATGGAAAACATTTGTTTTGTTAGGCGTCTTGCAAGAAAGAAGTTGGAAATGTGAAAAAAACACAATTAAATTAAAATAATAATTAAAATTTTACATCATCCCACTTCATCCTATAATAAGATTCTGTTTTTAAAAGCATTTTTAAAACTAAAAGTCCATTACAGTCTGAATTAAATTATCTAAATTACTGATATCACCATCAAAGTTAAATACCTTATTAGGTGCTATTAACACAGCCAATTAAAGGGACACGATAAAACTTCAAGCCTGCACAATAATTTAAAGCAGCGTGCACGAGAAACAAGTGATTATTGATAGTGTTGTCACATAAACATAATGACAGCGGAGGGTAATCAAATGATTAAAACATCTTTTCTGTTGCTTTTTTTTTTCCAGCCGTCCACAGGCACAAAGCGCGCCTCGTCAGCACAACCTTCCTGAAAGTAACCCTCAACATCTCAGCGGTTAATCAAATATCGACTGGCCTGCAGAATGACGTAATGTTAGTCACGGTACTGTTCGGGAGAAAAGGGAACATGAATTCCATGTTAACAGAATCATCACCCTTTTTATTTTTAACTGGCATGACAGCATAGCCACCGAGCTATCATTTTCCTGACGATTACTGGTGAACCGCAGCTCGCAAGAGAGTCCGGGACAAACGCCGGCTCTGCGTATCCCGAGATGGGACAGGCATGTCAATGATGCACACCAGCTTTGGTGCTTCGGAGCTAATAAAAAACAACAACTGTGGTGTGAAAGGCGATTTTTAAAAAAAGAAAAGTTAAGAAAAAAAAAAAAAAGAAAGAAATCCATCCTATGCAATGACCCTCTCTGTGATTTATAGTCGGGCTTGAGATGAATTCCCGCAGACCTGTCTCCGCTGCTACCTGACAGACCCAGCAACAGCAGCAGCAGCGGCACTTGACTCCGCGTTCAACTTCAACAACAGTCAACAGATCGGCCGACGCACAGATGACAATGCACTTACTCCAACAAAACTAACATGACAATTCATCTCTTTTAGCTGCAGCCACATATGAGTTGAGAACAAGAAGGGAAAAAACACACACACGCAAACACACAAAAAACATCTTGATCGGGATTGCTGAAGCGAACAACAAAACAAGCTGTTGCACGAAAAAAAGGAGCAGAAAAAGTAACAAGGAGCGCTTTTAACAGACATAACAAACCTGCAGAGGCGCATGCACGGTCCTCTGCATGGTGGTATACGCTCTTCAACTCACCAAACAAGTGTAGAAAATGTGAAGCAGTCTCTCAGAAGAAACCACGTTGGACTGAGAAAAGATTACAATACGATCTATTTAGAGAAGCATAACGTCACCCCCGGGTGACGTCACGTGGGATTCCTGAACTTCTAAATCATTGCGGTCCGCTCAGAGGCGGCGCGAGCAGGGCGGAGTTTGCACATGCACACACGGGATGGAGAGGCATGGGTGGATGGATGGACGGACGGACTGGTGCTGGACCTGGCGTGGGTGTGGCGCAAAGGTGGATCACCGGTGCTGACCAATTAAGACACGCATGCAAAAGAATATCTTCACACTGAGAACTCCGAACTGTCTCGTGAGAGGATTCAATCACACACTTCATCACTTAACATTTAATGTACTGTTCCAAACTTCATTTAGCATAGTGGAAATATTACACTAGCCAATTTTACTGATACTAATAATAAGGTAATCATTTTCTTATTTTCTTTCTGACAATAAAAATAAAGGGTCCATTGGAGACAAAGAGAAACTTAACTTCACATCAGTTAATCCTTCTTTTTTTAAAGCAGACATTTTGACTTGTCACAGTAGCAAAAGCACACCTGTTACTAATAACATTAATCATGGCTCCACTCTCCAAGACAGGGAGACAACAAGCCATCATGCCACTGAAGAAGCTAAACGGAATTCAGCCATCATTAATTGTATTATTTACACCTGTGCTTTTGTTACTGTCACATGTCACAATATCCCACAAAAGGCCTAATGGATTAATTAGATACAGAGATAAACATATACAATATTTGCACTGCAAGTTGCTCATGTTGTAAGGGAGCTTTATGCAATCTTAAGCCATGATGACCATGACCAGGTGGCTGTCTATCACACAGTGACAGTCATGGCAAAATGAGCTACTGAGCTCCTGTTAACCCTGTATCCCTCCTAACGTCTGGGGGAAAAGAGCTGAGCTAAGCTGAATTGAATACAATGCTGTGGAAATCTGATCAAAACCAAATTAATTTTGAAATATGTAACCTTTAAGCACGAACCTGAAATAATTAAGGTTTTACAGCTACAGCTACAGAGGTTTGACACAATGACCCTCTTCAGGCAGAGCTTCAAGATTAGATAATATACCAGGACCAACCTATCATTTAATTAATCATTTCAATTAAAACAACACATAACTTAAGGATTCAGGACCTTTATGTTCAGCGAGTCTGAGCTGTTTCACCCAGCTGCTAATCCTGACTCATTGGCAGTGTTTGGATTTCTAAGCATCAAAGATGTATTACTATTAGACTTCTCTGTCAGAGCCTGAACAGCTCGTTTCTGATAATCAAATCATAGGAATTTTTTCTTCTATGCAACAACAGTTATAAGTGGGTCATTTCCTGGCAGACCTTACATGAATCAACAGCAGCTTCACTTGAACTGAACAAGCGAAATGCACACTTGTTCCACACTGCCCTATCTGAAATGAGTGCCTTAGCTACAGCACATTAGAAGAGATTTAAACAGCTTTGGAGAACAAAGCATTTATGTTGGAGCTCTGGGTGACCTGCTGGTGCCAACTGGCTGTGATTTCTTGGGCTACAGACACTGGTAGTGAAGCCATCCTCAGCTCCAGGGATTAATGACTCCTCACACATTAGGAAATGTTTACCACTCGCCTGCGACCACTCCAGTAGACGCACTAAGAGCTCTGTCACTGAAACAATAACGCAGTCTGAAAAGCCCTCATAACTCAGAGCTTCTCCGCCTCTGTCTTTTAACCAGAGCTTTAATCAACGTTTATGACATCCTTTTGTCTCTTTATTGCCAATATATTTCCCAACCAATCCAAACATTATGCTCCCAGAGGAGCAGACTATTAAGGTTGGAAAGAGCCGATACAGTTTGGGTCAGTGACCCACACTAAAGCAGATTTGATCTATATTATACTAAACCTTTTATTATTATGCCTTTGTGCAATGCTTTTCCGTCGGATCACCTTGAGAAGATTAGCACCTCTGAGGATGTTTTGTTGCAGCAAGTGCGAAAGGCGAAGGAGGCAAACGAAAGTGTAATGCAGTTTTTCAGTTTGTAAACAAAATATAAAACACCTTCAAAAATATTTTACTTTGTGCAACAGTCAAAAGACCCTAAACAGAGATGACTGGGCGTGCAGGGATGGAAATGTTGGGGCCCCATATTACTGCACAGCATTCCACAGTGCAACACTTCAGCAAGACAAGTAAAATGGCAGTTCAAACTGATTATACATTCAGTTTTCTACTATCTTCTCTATCCAAAGTGTAAAGTTCCATACCAGCTAAAGTAGAAAAACACAGCAGACACAGAAAAGTGTCCTCTAATGAGGCTAGAAGAATTTGTATGTATTATCTGTAGCTCTCTGGCATAAATTGATTAAGATTCATCTCCTTGACCCTTGCAGACTACAAGTATATCTCTAAAATGGCAGTTTTATTCCGGATTTAAAAATGGAGTGACTCACTGAGAAATTCTACTTATATAATAACAGAGATTGCTCACAGTGGCAGTCCATCATGTTTGTGTTACCAAAGAATACCGGCCAGGTTGCATTTTAATTTTTCTAATTTCAGTTACTTTATATTTCCAACAAAACCCTTTCAGTTAGCAAAGGTAACCCATCTTTGTTTGATAGCATGCAAGCTGGTATGGTGTTTACAGGTGGCAATTATACTGTGGCAGAAAGGAAAAGATTATTTTGTTACCCCCTCACCTTATAAATGTTTGTGTCTCCTAAACTTTCTGAGAAGAATGGTCCAAACATCACTGGTGGAGTCAGGGGTCCTGGGACACCAACCATCACTGTTGTGCGTAATGATGGAACTGAGAGCCTAATTCAGCAAAACATATGTGCTGGGAGGTTCCCAGTAGATAACCCCGGTGACATTCTTACACCCAAATGCTCAACCCTGTAACATTTACATTAGGTGGCTGGTGAATGGTGCTGCCTGTGTGGCTCTTTTTATTTATAACAGTTTAAGATGATGTAGTCTGTGCTCAGCATTCATGGGTGACTACATCACTCTTTTGACATCTGAATCAGTCTTCTGCATGAGCTCAAACTGGATTATTAATCACATTTCTTAAACCTAACAATTCTAAATTTATGCGACTGGGTTTTTAAAAGTGTCATGTAAATGGATGATAATAATAACTTTATTTCATGTTTATGATTTATATTACAACACCGTTGTAATATAAATGTTTTGGATACATTTCTCAAGCGGTATTGCCATCATGTTATTCCTTCCTTAAAATTTACCTGGACTTGCAAAACCATTCAGGATATTTTGATGCAATACATTGCAATAAGTCTCTGCTATGTGTGAAACTGTAGAAGTCAGAAGCATTCAGGTGCCTCCCTTTACTGTGGTATGTAGGAGCGCATGCAACTCTAACAGCAAGCAAATTATGTTGTTGGTTAACTCAAACTTGTTGGATAGTTCACAGAGGGCAAAGAGGGTTTGGCTACTTACCAGCAGTTGTGAAATGTGACTTTCCCTGCCTGTGTTTCCACATTGAGGTTAAACAACCTATTCAATAAATTTCTAGTGTAGAAAATCACAAATGCATCTATTACCTCATCTGCATTTATGGGCTGTAACAAATTGAACAGTAATGATTAGTTGCAGCTATGCTCATCAAGCACGACCATCAACAAATAACTGAGGATAGGCAATGCCAGCATTTTAAACGAAAGCCATCAGCTTCCTCATACAAGCGAATGTGTGTGATGTAATGCTTTCAAAGTAATATCCCACTGTGTTTTCAGCATAACTGGAAAAATAGTTTAACCATCACTGTGGTACTTGATCTGGAAATGGGCTGGGCCTGGTGATGACCCATTACATCATCACCAGGCACAAACTCAGAATTACTGCTGTGCTAATAAATGCAAAAAAAAAAGAAAAGCAACTGAAGAAAGGTTAGTTAATCAGATTAGTGTATATTTGTATTTTTAAACTGGATTTCTGGAGAATTTGCAGCAGATCTGCATGTCAAAAAAAGAGATTCTACACTTCCATAGAAGCACACAAGATTAATGCTCGCTTTCTACATACTAGTGATATGTATTCTTACATGCACGCAGAAAAATATTTTCCTCTGACAAGTACATTTAGTGAAAACTGTACACAATTACTGTTGTTGTTTACTTTCTGTGACCCCGTTGCGAGTGAGAGCACCTAATACATTAAAATCAAATCTTGCCTTGCAGCGCATGATGGATGAACTGATCTTGATGATGATAAACCCATGTAGAAATAGCATCAGAATGAAGCTTGATGCATTGCGTATTTCAAAAATATTTACCACTGCTCTCTTTGAGTACCTAATAGTATTGTGCATGCAACAGCATTCTTGGTAAAGTTTGTATAGTTGTAGCAGAACCTTAAATTACTGAACACAAAGAACAGAACTTCTATTTATCTGCTGACCAACACTGCCACACTGTGGCAAAAATATGCCTTTGATGCCAGTGAGGGATCAACGTCACTAATATTCATAACAAAAATAATCATTCATATGTATATGCAAATATACATGTATATGTATTTATTAAATAATGATTAGATCATTGTGATGTGCATATAGGTGGACAACTCCAGATTTAGATAGGATTCGAATTAGCACAAAAACTTTGGAGTTTGTTTAAGCAGTTCACACCTTGCAAGAATACATGGGAGACAAATTATACTGTGAAAGTCAAAGGAATTAGTAAATGCTAGTGGATCTTTCTCCTCAATCCTGCCAACTGTGCACAAATTACATGCATCAAGTTGGGCAAAATTACAAAAACCCAACTTCCACTAAAGATTTTACAAATAAAACTTTTTCTCTTTGCAATTCTAATGACCTATTTTGTTCATTTATTGTGAAAATCCACTATTTTAGTTGAGGATTATGCCAATGGAGACAACACATGTTTAAAAAAAACTGTGCTTTGTTATAATATAAACCGCATTCTATGTTTAATCATCAATGTGATTCAATAAGGTATGTTAAGAGAGTGATTGCTAAGGGGCATTTAGCTTAGGGTATTAGACTACCTGATATTTAGTGGTGAAAAAGTTAGTTGATTAATTGATTACTGTACTATTGTAAGCAATGTGTTGATTGGATAAAACTGAAAAGCTATTGACTATTATTGTAATAATTGAATAAAACACATAAAAGTCTTATAAAAGGTAAAGGTATTTAGTATTTGCTGCACAGGTACTTTATAATAACTTCATATTGTTAAAATCCTGGATTTTAGGCTGGTGGCCATAGTAGCCTTTTTTTTCTTTTCTTTTTTTTCTTTTTTTTTTTTTTTACAAAAAGCTATTATAACATTCTGGTGTCCCATAACCAGTATTCATGTATGATGTTTTTGTTTTTTACACTTTTTGGGCAACATAGTTGTTTTCTTGAAAACATTTGGAGATCAGTAAATGCTGGAGCCAGTGGAAATAACCATAATAGCCACTTTAAGATAAATATTGATTTAAATCTAAAAATTCACAATTATTAGACCATATCTTGTCGATTTACGTACAATGTCTTTACAAACAGTGTTTGCTTTTCTAATGAAAGTCATACCTTACTAAGTCTTACTTCCGGTGTGGTCGTCTCTCCTGCCGGTTTGACGCAGCTCAGAGAAGTCACCGCACCGCCCCTGCCGCTCCAGCTGTTCGCGCACCGCTGTCCGCCTGCTGTTCACCCGCTGCTCGCTGCCTGTTCGCCGCCTGCCCGCTGCTGCCTGCCTGCCTCATTTCCAATGCAGCAGCGACCATGACAGGCATCGCCGCTGCTTCTTTCTTTTCCAACGCTTGCAGGTTCGGGGGCTGCGGACTTCACTTCGACTCTCTGGCCGAGCTCATCGTGCACATCGAGGATAACCACATCGGTAAGAGCCGATAAGTATCGAGCGCCGCAGCCTGCAATGGCCGAGGTTTGTGGTTAGCAGAAGTGGCTAAGTTAGCGAGCTAGCAAGTTACTTCCTGCGTCCTGACAACCCTGTTGCTAGGTGTGGTGGCTGTTGATGTTTCTACGTGGATATTACAGTTCCTGTTCACCGCCTGTGTTTCTGTATCAACGCTGTAGCACTGTTTAGACAGCTGCAACACCAGCAGAGCCGCGCTGAAACACCGACAGGTAAACCGTTTCCTTACGGTCCGTCGGGTCGCTCGTGCAACATTATTGCAGCGCAAGGCCCGCGCGCAGAGCTGCGTGCTGGAAGCGTCGTGAGTTAAGTTGCAGTCTGCACGAGCCAGTGAAGATATATTGATTAATCATCCGCTTATTTCATCATCAGCACAACAGATGAACTACTTTACCCTTAAACCAAGTCACGTTCTTACATGGTTAGTTTATCACGCTAACAAGCGTTAAGCTTTCAAACGAATCAAACACTCGTCAACTTCAGTCACTGACTCTAATGATAATTTAATTTGCGGTAGGCTGTTTCATTTTACCCCCCCGACGGCGTCTTTGCTAATGTGTATTGCTGTATATTTCAATCAATAGATTTCTGGTTCCGCCAAAGTTTTAAGAGATTCACAACCGTAATCCATATACGCTACATATACATATGCCTATTATACTTAAAAAAAAAAAAAAAAGCGTTACTAGCAGTTCATTAGAGACTGTTTTGGTTACCATGGTGATGTATGGATTTGGACTCTGACCTTGCTTCGTGACTAGGACTATAACAAGTGTAACATGGTTAAAAAAGTAATTACATTTTTATTGTATTTATATTTTAACGTATTTAAACTATAACCAGTTCCACATGAGCGTTGATCTGCAGTAACCTGCACTAGCTCAAGGAGTATTAAAAACTCCCATCAGCTCTCACTAAATACTAGCAGCTCATAGATGAATTTAGAATTTAGTGGAACGTATTCCACGTGTTAAGAAAAGAGAACGTGAACAAATTGATGTGTTTACAAGGCACTTTTATATACTTTTCATATTGGTCTCTGGTCACCTCTGTGTACAGGTGAAAAATTTAATTTGTTTTTATTTACTCAGTGATAAGCAAAAATCATTTTGTTTAGTTTCTATTTGAACTTCATCAAAGAGTTTTTAATTTAATTTCCAAGCAGTTGTGCATTTATTATTTTATGTTTTTATGGCCACTAGTCACTTTATTTATTTAATACATAATTAATCAAAACACCAAATCACTACATATAGAAACTTGTGTATCACTTTATTAATTTAGTAATTTATTACCTGTTCTTGTTCTCCATACTATATTACTATATCCATGTATTTCTTGAAGTCAGTCAGAAATTACTAATTAAAGTAGTTTTATCTTAAACATTATAGAATACAGTGGTACGAGGTGGGCCCCCGAAGTGGGGTGGGGTGGGGGTGGGGGGCATAGAGCCACTACAGGGGGGACATGGATGACCAGGGGAAAAATATGGAATGAAACTGAGTTATATGATTATTTGCTTCCCCTATCATTGTTAATAATTGATAAAAAAATTTGTGGAGTGGACTTTCTGAAGTGGGGTCATGCCAGAAAAGGTTTGAGAACCACTGATATATTTTGCACATTATATTCTTTGCTAAGTAACTTTGAACTTGTTTAGGAAGAAAGTTCTCCTCCTCACAGATTGACAGTCTTTTAGTTGCTACATCTGTTTCCCAATCTAATATTTCAGACTCTTATTATTGAAGCTGACAAGGCCCAGCTGTCTCTGTTGTTCTTGTTTGTTGCTTGACTGGCTTTAATATCCTCTGCCCTCTGATTGTGTGCTGTGCATGTGTCCGAGGTGTTAGCCTTAGAAAAAAAATGCTTCCAAATGACTTATTGGGGAATAATGAGGCAATTAGTTGGCTCTGGGTGGAAAAACTTTGCTGCCCCCCTCCTTTGTCCTCTGGCCTGTGCCCACTCTCAGGAGTGCGAAATCTTGCGCGTTGTGCCAAGTGCCTGTGAAGCATAATTACAGAGAGAGTGCTTGATTTGGCCTGTCTTCCTCCTCATCTGGTGGCCTGCTGCTTAAAGCACATTCTCCTTTATAATTAGGCGCCTGGAAAACAAGCACACATTCTTGTCCCTGTTTTTCCCCAGCCAGCCTGCTGGTCCAGTCTCTGAACAAGGGGTGGCGCTGCTCTGCTGTGGGTTGAGGGAGATTTCTTGAGATTCTTGGTCTGTACAAGAAAAGATAACCAGTGGATATTACAAGCCAAAGCGGACTTGACTCGATAATAGCCCGTTGTAAATGAAATCACACTGAAAAGAGATGTAGTCATCTAATGAGAGATGTAATTGTCAATTCAAAGGGTACTTCTCATACTTAAGCATATTGTAATCTGTCACTTGTATTTTTCAGACTATACATTTGTACAGGTTATTACAGTAACTTACAGTAATTTAAACTGTCCCAAGATCTGTGAGGCTTTAAAATACTCATTAACAGAGACAAGTTATTTAGAAGAGTTATACATTTCCTTAAAGTTTGTATTGAATCTTTTTTTTTTTTTTTTTTTAAATGAGTGTTGGTTGGTCCACTTAGACCTTTGTGAACAAATTCAGCTAACTTTCAGAGGAGAGGCTCATTGGCCTCTCAAAGACACCAGCAAGACCAGAGCAAAGTTTTAACACTGAGTTAAAGTCATGTTGTTAAGCCTGGAAGATCTCCTCAGTGGCCTGGTATTCTTATGTGGCATGTAAAACTGCACACACTGAGCTACTGCGATGTTTACTTTGTCACTGAGTGAGCAGGCCATGGTAGACCAGAAGCAGAATAGCGACCACGTTATTTAGACCTGTGAGCATGTGTGTAGCACTTGCAGCCTGGCTCACTGATATCCTTAAGTGTCCAGGCTCAGTAACAACGGGTCTGTTTGTTGCCAATCCTCACTGGAGGCTCATTTAGACGATTTTGGTATGCACCCCCAAAATCTGCGCGGAAGTAATAAATTTGGGAAGCAGTAACTGGTTTCCTGATCGGTGCACCTGGTGGGCCTAATTACATTTCCCCATTCTCTGACACCAGTGCTCCTGTTCCTGTGTGATGTTTGCAACCTGAGGAGCTGTTGTACTTGATAAAGCATTTCTTGTAGGACATGCCGACTATACACAACATGGATGTGTAGTTTGATGCAGAACAAATATATTTTTGATGAAATGTGCTCATTCTATCATCCCATGTCAAAATGCTGCTGGTTTGAGGGGCTCTCCTGTACTCCAGCTGCATAAATTAGTTTGTAAAAGCTGAATTAAACCTACAGTCTTTCATTTATTAGTTATTTTTCGTGTATTGTTGTGCAAATGAACTCTTCATTTAAGAACCAAACATTCTCTTTATATCATTGTAAACTATATCATTATAAACTGAATATCTTTGGGTTTGTGGGTCAGATGAGATGAGCAACTTGAACTCAACTCATCTTGGGATCTGAAGAAAAATACAAATTTTGTACATAAAATGATCAATTGTCAGATTAAAGGAAACTGAACATAGCTGTTAGTTGCGACCCTAATGCATATCACCGAATCCAAGTAGCATACACATTGAAAGAGCACCAGTGAGTGTGTGTTTTCTGAATGTGCCCCCTTGTGTTTATCTCTGTATTTGTACAAACATGTCTTTGTGAATGTGTGTATGGATTAGTGCGTGTGTATGTGTGCAGAGTCGCTGTCTGTGCTAAATATATTTACAATCGATCATTTTAACCGCCCCATGTTTTTTCAGTAACCTGCAAAGGCAGCTTACACATGGAGCTTGACTCCGTTTTCATTTCCTCCTTAGAGGTCACATCGTAATGAATTACCAGTGCCACCACTCCTGGTAATGTCCCCTACTGCTCAGAGCCGCCATAAACATGTCACCATAATGCTCAGCACTCTGCTCTACCCCACAGTGCATTTGGCCATGAGGGTGGATGGGTGAGCCAGACGCTGGTGGAAATGAGAGAGTGAGGTGTGTATCTGGTGTGTGTGTGTCAGAGAGGGGGTCGTGGAGGGCGTTATGAGAGGGCAGCAGGCATCACTTCCCCCCATGGCCTTAGGAAGGTTTGTTGTGTCGTCCCTTGGTTTCCTCTGGAAGGCTGTCATAGGGACCCTAATGAGAACATGTTATTGCATCATGTTTTCTGCAGTGATACACTGCAGCCACTGACTCATTTGGAATACGTTCCTATTCACATGCTTCACACATACACACTAACAATAAGCTTAGTCAGTGCTTCATATGGAAAGCGAGGTTAGTGTGCACTGTCATAGTAAGGCTAAGCAGTTTCGTTGAAACACATGTTAAGGTGTTGAGAAACACATTTCAACAATCTGATGCAGAACTCTCCATGGAAATTTGACGCACTTCTAAGACTGGGTGTTGTTTCACTATATGTTTTTAATTACTTCAAAGTATTTTTTTTTTTTTTTCAGCAAAAGCAGCAGCTTTTTTATATTTTATCCTGAATTTCCCCGCTACTTTCTGCCAAGAGAGAACTCTGTTCACTGTTAACTGCAATTTACAGAAAATTGAATTTTCTAAATATGGAGATCTTGTAAGATTAAAAAAATCTGAGCATATTTCAGTGAAAGTCAAAGCACAAAGAGACTTATTACTTATTAAATGTTTTAACACAGAGTAGATCTGTTCTGCTTGTGTGTTTTTCTACTCCGTATCCCATACCTGACTTTTCACCATGTCTGTGGACAATCCTTGGGGCTTGTAGGAACTTATTGTTTGCCTCTGGAATTGGAGATGGTGAATAAACCCCTCTTTTGTTTCTCAGAAGGCTTCTAATAGTCGGCCACCAAGGTGGACCACCTGTGTAGTTTGATTAGAGGGGTTCCCATCTCTACTTAAGGCGCCTTAGTCCTGGTCCTTGACTGCTGGTGGCCCCAGAAGAATAGCAGAGGCTACGGGGAACTGGCCCCTGCAGGCCTCCTTCTCCCTGGTCCCCACCTGAGGTGTGTGTGATTTACAGCGTGTGAGAACAGACTGATCCATGCTGTTTGAGCGTTCTGCGAGCAGGCCGCCATTCCACTCCTGGAGGCTCATTAGGGATCTTAGGAGGGATTTCTGGTACACTCACGCACACACATACCAACACACAGAGCTCAGAGTAGTCTCCGCACTGCTTTTTGGCAGGGGAGTAGAGCTGCTATGAATGTGTCTTTCCTACTCTGTATTTCCATGACTTTGGCTGGAGAGTAGAGAGAGGTGTGCTGTCCTTCTCACTGGGGATAAATCCACTGTTAATGAAACACTTGCTTATGACTGAGGCCTTGAGAGAAGCCTCCTGAGCCTTAGGCGCTGAGGCTTGAGCTGTTCTTAGAGCCTACCTGCCAATATCATAAAACTCTGCCACTATTTTATCGTCAACCAAGTAGCTTGGCCTTAACCACTGAGTGGATGATGCTCTGTGTCTTTTGACACCAAAGTGTACTCAAATTGAGACAGACATCGGATAGTCGACTTAGATTTCTGTTAGACCTCCAAAATGTGTGGTTTCTCGTGTACATTTGTGATTGTGATGTGATTCTGGTTTGAGTTTATCTGGTAAACATCACCTTTCACCTTCTGCATGACAGAATTAAGCTGGTAGTCGACGCTGTTAACATACAGCGTGCCGTCTCTGCTGTGTGTTTCCTTTATGCAACCTTATGTGTGCACATGTTTGTCTGCATTTTGAATTTATATACCACACTGGTGTCTTTCAAACAGCTCAAGCTTTTGTTGATTCGTCATTATGGCTTCCAGATGACAAGGTGTACTTGTAATAAGCTCCACCCAAAGATTAACAATAACTTATTTGTAAAACATAGGGACTAGAAGTAAGAACCTCCGAAAACACACCAAACAAATACCAAACTTGTATTTGATGTCTTGACTGGGGACTGAGCATTTGAAGTTTTGGTATCATTATGATACCTGACCAAATCAATACCCTTTTCAGTACCTTAAGTATTATATGCAAACATCTCAATACAAGAACTAAAATGCAGTCTAAATCAAGTAAAGTTTTCTCAGGGGATTTCCTATCAAAGTATACATGTGTAAACACGAAAAGCATTTGATGCCAAATTTCAGTACTAAACAGTTGTTGATATTTAGTGGTTTGGACATATTTCAGCTGGTAGTCAGTACAAAAGTACACATGTTCAATACCCAGCCATAGTCGCTTGTATCTACCCCTGTAGATACAAATAGAGTATTTGGTGTAAAGTTTCTATCCCCATTACAATGTGAAGAAGATCAACATCTAAAGGTGAAAACCCAAAATCCAATCAGTTCTTCTTTGGCACTTGGTCTTTCTGTGCAGCATGAAATCTAGTGGAAACCTGCTTTTAGTTTTAATGTTCCGGACAAACAAAAAAACAAACAGGAGTAAAACCCCAAAGCTGTGGAAGTAATAAGTGAGTATGACTCAGGGTTTTATTACAGCCTTGCAAAGGTGTTGCTTACCCCATAAGCAAAAAAACCTTTAATTACACTCTTTCCATATGCTTTATGTAATTGCCATGGTTGTCATTTTTAAATCAAATCAACCAGAACTGGGCTGTTTTTTTTTTTTTTTTTTTGTTTGGTTGTTTATTTATTTATTTTTTTTTATGGGGAGGTGGGGGGTTACAGAATATACAGAGTTTGTTAAAGCTGCACTGTAGTCATCGTGCTATGAAAAAGCATAATTAAAAATGTAATTTTATGAATAGCCAAAGGCTAAAAATGCTTGTGTGCACAAATGAGCTTGTGGATGGAAACAAGCGATAGTTTTAACCACTTGGGGGTAGCAGTCTTTCGCAGCTCTCTCAGAGGCAGACAGGGAGGCTCAGCTGGTTAAGTGGCAGGCACTGTTGTTTTATGGGGCATCTCTCTTCTCCCACATGGACGGCAGTGGGAAGAGTGTTTGAAGTCAGGCCCGCTTCACCTCAGGGTGTGGAGATTGGCTATTGTTGTATATTTAGCACCGCTGAGCAAGATGAATGTCTGGAGCACAGCATGGGAAAACACAGTATGTGTCAAGTGTGGTCATATATGAGCAATGTGGTGTCTGCAGAGCAGCTTTTCAAAAAGTGCAATGGAAATTCAAAGGAGAAGGCACTTGAGATGTTTAGTTTAAATAGAAGTAACAGTGTAGCACTATCAGACTTAAGATGAGGTTGAACCCGTTCCCAGGGAACCAACCTACAGAGGTCTTGAGGAAATAAGTCAAGAATTGAACATCAGCCTGAGGTGGCGGGGGCTCAGGTGGTAAAGTGGGTTGTCCACTGAGGGTCCACAGCATGGTTGGTGGTTCGATCCAGGGGTCCTCCTATCCACAGTCTTGGGCAAGACACTGAACCCTAAGCTGCCAAATGACTATATGTAAATGAAGACTGTTAAGCTTCTCCATCATCACATTCCTCAGTATTGACTGTAGTCTAGACAGTGCGTGGCATCATGTTCAAACAAATTGTACTGCACATTGCACGGTGCTGCTCTTTGATTACTTTCACTGAATAGCTTTTATTATCCGTATGTGCGTATTTGCTGTGAACCTACCTGAAAAGCTGGTAGAAAAATAGAGTTTCACCACCTGGCAGCAGAGCTTCCACCTTGGCCAGGCGCTTCACTCAGTGAAGCTGGGAATATTTGACAAAATGTACATTTTTGTAAATCAACAGAATTGTGCCATTGCTTAGTGGTACACTGTGTGCCTAATTCTTCCACTCTCCATCTCTCTCGGCTGCTCAGATACAGACCCCCGACTTCTGGAGAAGCAGGAGCAGCAGCAGCCGACATATGTTGCCCTCAGCTACATTAACAGGTAAAGAAATGGAACTGATCTGAAAGACAACTGCTGAGTTTTTACTTATACAGTAACTCAATTATAAGCAAATCTACTTCATAAATGTACCAAAAATTTACCAAAACATTAGTATGACATCAGTATTATTAGTCCTTGGCCCCGTAAAGATTTATCTACAGAAGGGCCTCCACATGAGTGAGTATTACCACTCTGTCCCATGAAGGGCTCCTATGAGGTTCTACCAGCACATACAGACGTCATCTGGTGGACTGCTTAGATGAACTGCTTCAGTATTTGGTGGCTGGGTGTTTTTTTATTGCACCGAGTTCATCCCAGTCGTCTTTGATATAGTGCATGAACAGTGGTTTTTAAAAGCCTTATGCAACAAACCAGCGTACAAGAAGGCCTGCCACTGTCTCCCTGCCTTCACAAACACATCTTGATGTGGTTGTTGCTTAATTTGTTAATTCCACTTTAGCTTTAACAATGTCTATGTTAACATTTCATTTTTATGATACACATTCACCAAAGACTTTACTATCCGTCATAAACCCCGGTAAAAAGTTTTTTTTTGATGGGAATGAAGCCAATGATACTTTTTTTTTTCTTTTCCAAGTGTAGGTTCTGGCAAACCTTTAATGTCAGCTCTTTTTCTAAACATCAGGGCAGGCCACTTAATGAGATGACCCTCCTTCCCATCGCAAACCCTGACCAGTCTTATATCCCACAATGCCAGGTTCATGACAGATGCTGCGCGGCGAGAACACGATGCCCTGAAGAAGAAGGTGCAGCCCAAGTTGTCTCTTTCTCTGACAGGCAATCTGTCTCGCAGCAGCGTTTCCACACCGCCTCGCCACACCAGTGGAAACCTCACCCCTCCAGTCACCCCACCCATCACCCCTTCCTCTTCCTTCCGCAGCAGTACGCCTACAGGTGACAATCCTGAACACGCTCAGCTCTAGTCAGATGTCCAGAATTTAATTGCGGTGGAATACACACTGATCACTGTCAACTAGGATGGCAGCAGAGTGGTGCAGCTGTAAGGGGATTGACTTTCCATCCAGGAGGCTCATTTTCAAGGCAGCATGACATCAAACATCCACTCTGCTGTAGACGCTCTGAATCTCTGCCAGTTTACAAAGTGCTCTCACCTTCTTATGTGTTCTGTATGGAGACAGGCAAAGAAAGAGTGATTGTCCTCTTCAGGGTTAAAAAAAAAAATAAATAAATAACAAAGCTGCTCCCCTTTCAGATCATACGAAAAGATATGGGTGGCTCATTCACTGTGGTAGGTAAAGATAAAAGCACTGTCTGTAGCTGTAATTACTGTCGGTATATTGGCAGAAAGCACACAATGTCATCGCTCTTTCATTTTTCAAATCATAATATATGCATTACATTTCCAGATGTAATGGCTTAACATCCTTTTGTTTTACTACATGAAACTCAAATCATGCTTTTGCCTGTAAATACCGATCCCTATATGGTTTTGCGTAACATTTTACTGTTCAGTTGTAGGCAACTTCATACAGATACTTTCCATCAACTACAGATGAATGCTAATACTGAGAAAACATCTTTGTAACACAGCTCGTGTTCAAGCTGCAGAGAATCAGGGACTGCTTTCACAGTCTGGCTGATTTGTCTTATACATTATATAACAGGATTTTCATGTTTTCCCACGAACGCATGGCCTTGTTTCGTAAAGTATGCGGTTTCCTAGCATGACATCTTTAACCAATTGATAAAACAATTGCAGCTCACTGGCCCCAAGCCATCGATGAAATGCATAAATTCTTTCCCACGATTGGCATATTTCAGTCTTTACCAAAACTTGGGCACTGTAACATGTGAAGCAGAAATTATGGGAACCCAGCCCCAAAACATGCTGAGAAAGGTCTGCGCTTGTAAGCCTGCAGGCTCAAAGGCCAGGATTTCCATCGCCAGAGATGAGTCACTAAGTGTTCATAAATCAGAGCTTCTTGGAGACCAGTGTGTATGATCGCATTTCTGGTCGTTACGCTTTAAATCGTTTACTGTTTGACTTTCTGTTTTTCACCCTCCCGCAGGTAGCGAGTGTGATGAAGAGGAGGTAGACTTCGAGGAGTCCGACAGCGACGAGTCATGGACCACTGAGAGTGCCATCAGCTCTGAGTCCATCCTCAGTTCCATGTGCATGAACGGCGGGGACGAGAAGCCTTTCGCCTGCCCTGTCCCAGGCTGTAAAAAGAGATACAAGGTAGGTTTAACTCCGCATCTCTTCTTAGAATACACACTCCAGCGTAAACACAATGTGTGAAGTATTTTCACTATGCCAAGAGAAGACCTGAGATATTTGTGTTCACACGAAGGGCGAGATACGTGTAAAGTCAGAATGGACTCCCTGCTGTTGAACATGCAGAACCTGGTTCTTAGTCGAGCATTCCAACAACATAAATACATACATCTAGTCCACTTCAGTGATGTGGAGTTTTACAGGATTTTCCATTCACATCTGGTGTGGTGGTTGGGATAAATTATGTGCAGCCTGAGAAAATTGCATTGCTGACGTGAATGACAGGGTTATGGGTGGTGACTGAGTCTGAGGCGGGAGGCAGCATTAGGAATTTGTTTAGGGGGAGAACAAGATAGGTTTTTAACGAGAAAATGTTTTATTTCTCCTCTCTACACTCTTATGTTGATTGGTGACCTCTATTTTTTTCTGTCCAAAAAATGATACACTACAGGGATACATTATACAAATAAACTCTGTGGACACCCCAATCTTTGTACTACATTGTATAACAACTTTATGGCAACAATTTGGGGAAGGCCCTTTTATATTTTAGTGAGACACAAACCCAGGTCTATAAGCGAGATTTTCTGAGTGAGGTCGGGAAGAACACGAATTTCCTGCACATAAGCCTCACCTTAACCCCATCCAACACCTCTGAATGAATCAAAACGCAGGCTGAGGCCCCAGCCTTACCACCGAACATCAGCACCTGACTTCACTAGTGCTTTCGTGGTTAAAATGGAAGCGAAATCCCCGCAGGTTTCAAAATCTTGTGGAACGCCTTCCCAGAAATGTTAAGGCTGAGACGCTACTTTTGTGCATATCAACATATTCTGCTTAGTGTCCAAAGTGATGGCTCTTCTCATTTTCCTTGCTTCTTTACAGAATGTGAATGGGATCAAGTATCATGCCAAGAACGGCCACCGAACCCAGATAAGGGTGCGCAAACCCTTCAAGTGCCGGTGTGGGAAGAGCTACAAAACATCTCAGGGTCTCCGCCACCACACCATTAACTTCCACCCACCCATCTCTACTGACATCATCCGTAAGATGCAGCAGTAGAGGCTTGAGTGAGTGACCAGCACTCTCCTTCAGGCCACACTTCCCAACCAACCCATCATCATCATCACCAGCAATGGCTGTTTCTCATTCCACCTCTATTCCCGACAGCCTGAACCCCCTGCCCCTCCTCTTTCTCTCTCTCTTACCCCACTTTGCTATGACACTATTTTTGATTGCATGGTATAAATGTATTGTTATTCATCCCTGATTTTTATTTAGAATATTGAACCTTTATGTAGTTCACAGGTTTGTATTTTGCACATTTAAGCTATCATTTATCCAGTCGAGTTTTTTTTTTTTTTTTTTTTTTTTTGATAAATGGTGCTCGTTGATGATGAGGCCTTGTAGTCTAGAGAATGGCCACACCAAGTCATGAGTAGCCTTGCATGTATAGGAGGGCATCCTGCTTTAAAGGCAGCGTGAGGTCAGAAGAAGCTGAGGCAAGAATTGGATGCGTTTGTCGAGAAAGGAGACAACCATTAGCTCGTCTCTGTCTCATATGAGCCAAAAAGAATGTGACAGAGGCAAATGACAAAAATCAGAATGTGTGTGGTATAAACAGGAGAAATCCAACCTGAAAACGTTTGTACATGTTTCAGTCTCAGATTTGATGTTATTAATCACTTGTTGGATTTAGTTTCTTTCCTTTCATATCACAAGTATTATAAACCTTTTTTTTTCCATCTGTTTTACTGCAAACACTTGTGTGAGCACCAAAGGATGATCTCAGGTGACAATTGAAAGCATTTCAGCACCACAATCCTGCCCAAGTGTTCTCACAGTATTTACGCTGTTCAGTGGGATCATGGGAACTCTGTGTGTCATTGCTCCTAATATTCCTAATCACTTTCCTAAAAGACGTAAGCAGTTATCCTTGCTATTTTACGGTGAGGGATTGAAGCACTTTTTGTAACACGTTGCCAACAAATTAGCTTTTTTTTTTTTTGCCAATATCTCGTTTCTGGTGTGTGTATGGTAGCTACGAGAACGAGCCAAAAGGCCTTCAGAGCAGAAGTGCAAGTTCTACATTGTTCCAAGGGAAGTTGTACACCAAACCTCCAGTGTTTCCAGTTTTGTGAGATTTCTGTATGTACAGTAGTTGCCTTGAATTGTAAACCATTCCAATCCAGTATAAATCTTTACATGGCTTCATTTTGACAGTTCACACGAATTCAGCTGAATGCACACAGCTCAGGCCAGACTGCTGTTCACCGACTCCCTGCTCTTATGAATTCATGTTTGTCAGTGACATGGATAGGAGAAAAGGAGGGAGGGGTTAGCGTTAGCCATGTATCTAGCACATTTACCTTCTCACAGTCCTGCTGTGAGAGAAACACATGTGGCTCCTACTTTGTGCCATAATAATAAAAGGTCAGTCATTCCTGAGATAATCAGATCATAAGATGCCACGGGATTGGGGATCTATCAACAATGAGCCATTAGGTAACATCTTCACTGCATGGATGTTAGTGTTAAGGAACTATTGTGACAGTATTGTACTGCCAGTATGGAGGAAAGTCTTTGATATAGTGTACAGTGAATGTATCGTCATGTGTTAAGTGCATTAAATTATATTTTCATATGTTTCTGGAGTTAGAGAAAAAACAAAAACAAACCAATTGCATAGTGTGTATGAAAAGGCAAAATCAGAGGTCGTTTGGAGAAACTAATGGTGATGTACTGTATTTCTTCAAAAAGCTGCTTCATGTAAACTTTTGTTACGTTTAGAATAAAAGTTCTTCTAATGTGTGCCTAAAGATTCCTGTGTCATTTCACTGTGTTTCGACACCACACAACAGCCGGCTGACTGTTCAGTTTCAAACAGACTTTATTAGTTCGTATTAGATACAGGAAACTCACTTAACAAATGAAACATTTCTATGAATGGAATAACTTAATACTGTAAAAGAGAAGAACAAAAGAGGGAAGTTTAACAGAAGCTCAGCATGCACTGACCGGCTGATGATATGAAGTTTCGTAAAGATTCAGACACATTAACCCAATTAAATAGACAAAAAAAAAAAAAATCAAAACTAAAGGAAACCTAATGTAAAACAAATCTATATCATACACAAAGTATCAAGGCTTTCACAATATCATTGGCTTTAATTATTCTAAAATAGATGATCTGACGATATACTGTATAATCATGTCTGGATGTAATCACTGAAGATTTCTCCCTGACTGCATATAGTGCACCAAGGCTGCTTTCTAAAAAGGACTGAGCGAATGACTTGTACAGTGATGTTTACGGGGAGGAGGGAAGCATTTGGTTCGATGTTTGTAAATGTAAGTTTGGTAAACACTTATCTCTTTCCCTGATTCGTTACGTTCTGTAACCTAACAGATCTGTGAGAGCCAAGTCAATTTAAAGTCATTTTATATATATATTTATATACGTACAACAGTCGTATCCCCCTAAGTTATTCTCCCAATCCAAGTGAAGGGAAATCTTCCACCTATTAAAAAAATGCTCTAATTTGCAAACAGATTTAGTAGCCCTGCAACACACACTGAATCAGAATGTCATTTTTAAAAGGTCACACCACTTCAAAGTGTTTCTAAGTTGAAGTAATAAAGCGAAAGTCAGAATAGTCCTAAAGAGTGGATCTTCACACCATTACATGCAGAAAAGAGTGCAGAGTGAGTTATTTCAGTGGTTGACAGGAAGTAGGCAGAGCGGATGTGCTGATGTTCTGTTTCTCTAGTCAAAGTTGAGCGGTTGGCCGTCGAAGTGAGTGAGCACGTGGTTCTCAAACACCTTCTGGTCGCAGTCCAGCGGGAACTGCTCGCTGCACATCGGGCAGATTTTCCAGTGGCTCTCCACGTGCTCTTCGAACTTGCTCTGGTCGTAGTTGGGTGGGAAGATGACCTCACACAGCGGACATCGTTTCATGTCCATGCTGAGCGAGAAGGGAGGAGGACAGCGGAGGAGAAAGGCGGGGAGAGAAAGCTCGCGTTAATGAGCAGTCAAGTGATGATGTGGGCAAAACAGGGGCGCGGGCTAATAAAGGGCATCTGTCTGATGCGATGTGGGTGGCCTGCTGCTCAGCTAATGCTAACAAAAGGGGGCTTGTGCGGCAGAACAAACACTTGACACATGTTACAATGCACAGGTTTAGAGTGCGGCGAACTTAGGTGGCATTTATGAGAGTTTTGGGCGTGTGAGGGTGCGTTACCTGGGATCAAAGCAGAAAGCTGTTTGTCCATCGTTCACAAAAGGGCTGTGTGTTTCAGTTGCTGCGGGCTGTTCACTGGTATTACCCTGAGAAAGAAAGGTAACACAGCATTTACAAAATCAGTCCACTGGTTTATTGTAACGATTTAGAAAGACAGAGAGACAGAGAGTCAATTCAGCAGCATTTAACTGTACACAGCCCATGGGAGAGAGGCTTACATTGTTGTTGTTTTGCTTTTCCTCAGACTCCTCGTGGCCTTCTGCCCGGCTGTGGTTGCGGGTGGGTTGGATGCACACCACATTGCTGTCCCAAGAGGGTGGGCCCGCAGGGGGAAGCCTAAGCAGCTGGTCATCTGAGAACTCCTCATCTGCCTCATCTGCAGGGAGAGAATTCAGAGACGTAGCTACTGTAAATAAATGCCAATCGTGTCTGCATTTGTTGGGAGTAGAAAGGCATTTGCTACTTTCGAAAAAGAAAACCAACCTTTGGCATCTGAGATGGAGTAAGGGTTCCCAAACTGCAGCTTGCTGGGGCTCTGAGAGACCAGCAAAGGTGTGGGGGCATCCTGGGCGTAAGGGACCGGGTACTGCAGGAATAAAGGCACACTGGACTGCACACTCTCCAGGCTGGTTTTCTCACTGGCCCCCTGATCTCCCTTCCTGCTGCTGTTGGCCTTCTGGAGCTCCTGGGAGGATGCAGTGGCAGAATTCTAATACTGGTAAAATTAAACGCCACCATGGGCAACATTTTTTCGGAGGAACTACATATCTGGTTTCACCTCTCTGTGCCTCCCAGTCTCTCAGGCCGAGGAATCCGTCACTGCTACATTCACACAGCAGCTCCTGAGCTGGGAGTTCTTGCTTTTTGTGTTGCTCACACAAACAGTTTAATTAGTGCCTTCATTAAAAAAGAAACTCTTCTCCTTTTCAAAGGGAATGGGACGCTCTGTTTTATTGATGCTAGTTGCAGACGCCAATGTAATTTACAGTCTAAACCTCAAATTGGGTCATTCTGCTTCTCTTAGCTGTAACAGCATTACCCCGAAGCAATATTTTAGGTCAGTGAGGACCTTGCTGTGGTCCAAAGTAATGGAATGGAAAATAAGAACTCATTTACTTACTTCTACAATTAGAGGCATATTAAAGACAGACCAGATTAGGAGAGGGAAAATGGCAGGGGAATGGCACTTTTCAGGGAATTTTTAGAGCGGAATAAGTCTATAAAAGAGAAAATGAAAGCTGTCACTAACCCCTTCCAGTTTTTCCTTCTCCTTCACAACAAGTGCTAGTGTGTCCTTCAGTTCCTTCAGCTCCCGTCCTTTCTCAGCAACCTGGCTCTGTTATAAAGAAAAGACACCAAAACAGAGGAATGAAGGGACATTTTCTTCTTCTCAAACTTTTGACGTGCGCTGCTGATTGAAAAATGCATCACTGAAATACAGTGAGGCCACAGTGCATGGCATTAATTGATCACACCCATAAAAGGACCTTTCCATTTACTGGAGAATGATTTATGTACAATACCGCTCAAAGCAAAACAACCTGTTTGAATTCCTCTGAGACACTAAGCAAATATCCGTCTGATCTGAGCCAAGCAAAGCATTAGCCAGGCAACAGGAGAGGACTCCTCTGAGCCAAGCTTCGCTTGTCACCAGAGCCTGACATAAACAGCAGTAAAACGTCGTCTCACGGATAGGCCTGCTCATAAACAACACTGACAGAGCGACTGCGTTCAAGGGGAGGGACAGCATCAAAGGCTTGATCCCTGAGCTAAACCAGCCAGACACAGAAGAGTCAAAAGGCGGACCTGCTTCGGAAGCAGCAGAGTATCGATGGCGGCTGACGATGCCTGAGCTGTCTGAACTCCGACTATACTAACCTTGTAGCGATCTTCCTCTGCTGCCAGCTGCAGCTTCAGGTTTTCGTTGGTCTTCAGCTGCTCCTTAAATTTCACCTCCATTTTGGCCAGCTCGTCAGCAAACATGCAGCTACGCTCCTTCTCCTCCTAAAGAGCATATCATACCATATCATACCTTTGTACAACAGAAGTCCTTCTCAACAGGGTTTCAGCATCTAAGTTTGGGATAAATGACCAGTAACAGGATGCAAAAAAAATAAATAAATTCTTACCGCCAGCATCTGCTTGCATTTTCTGTACTTGTCACTTCTGTCAGACGCCTCTCTGCTGATGCCTTTGAGCTTCTCCTGGATGATGGCTTCCAGCATGGGATCAGCAGAGCCTGGACTTCCTGTGAAGACAAGTCAGACAGTGAGCTGAGGCAAAGCAACCGTACAGTTATTTCGCTATTGGTTCATCTGTTGATAATTAAAATGACAAACTGAGACCCTATTATACTTTAATATGACATGTTATAATAACTCACTTATAAAGCAGTGTATAAAAGACCAGAGTGCAAAATTAAAAAAAAAAACTGACTGAGGTACCCACCAAGGAGATTACAGTGTTGGTAGACTCATACAAGATCCTAAGCTTTATCAGTACTTCAGATAATTGATTGCAGTTTTAACTTTGGCACAGTCAGATGTAACGTACCTGGCACTGATGTGTCTGGACTCACTGATGCAGGGACCGTTGTGGTCTCTTGTGCTGAGCTTCTCTTCAGCTCCTACAGACAGGAGAAAATAAGAGGTGAAAATCTGCTCTAGATGCAACAAGAAGACAAACAAATGAAAACATACTTTCAGTCTTTAGTTTTAGTCAAATTTTAGTCATTAGATTTTTGTTCGTTTTTGTCATAAAAAATTAAACACTTGTTTTCATCAGTGGCATTTTAGTCTCATTTTCATTACACATTTTTTATTTTCATGTCTTCAATACACCTTGAGGCTACAAGTGTCACCATCTTTGTGTACAGTTACTGCGGTTACAGGTGTCTCTCTCTGGCTCTGCAGTAGTGCAGACTGACTCACCTCAGTAAATCTGGATAGCCTTACTGCAGCTACCTGTGCTGTGTGTGACTCACTGAGAAGCTGGATGTACACTGTATACATTACATAGACTGAGGAGTGGTCAAAGAACCTTTCTAACTCTGAGGGTATTTAATACCATGTGATAGGCAGGCATAGTGTTACAGGAATCTAAAGTTCTATGCTTTAACTTGTCAGTGGGATTGTACACAGTATGTTGGCTTGTATCTGGTGGGACCTACCCCTTGCTGCTCAGAGAGCTTAAGCACTTGTTTCTGCAGTCGCTGACATTCCTTGTACTTCTCCTTGTAGTGTTCTGCGGCCATATGCAGCCGCATCTTCAGGTCCTCCACCTCTCTCTGCAGCTCTGCTACAACAGCTGGGTCTGCAGCAGCCTCCTCTTCTGCTTTGGCCTTGTTACGAAAAACATTACAACGGGACAGATCAGACACATTAAACACAGTAATGGGATGACTGCAAAGACCCCTCTATGAAGATGTAGTGATAAAAATGAGACCCGTATTAATAGTGCCTTTATGACTATGAGAAACAATCTACAATGTCTAACAGCCTTTTTATGAGAAAGGGGTGCTGTCAAATTATTCTACAGCGAAAGTGTGGTGATCAGTAAGTAGCTGTTGTACAGTGGAGTGGTCATGTGCCCCAGAAAATTGTACTGATCAGGAGATAATGTCCTGTTTTTTTTCTTATTTAGTTTACATCTGGCTAAGTAGTGAACAATGGAAAGAATTACAGCCTCCTTTAACAACAGAAGCTGTAAAACCACCTGTGGGAGAGACCTTTTACTACTGGTTTCCATTATTTCTTTCCTCCATTTTCTCCATACCCATTACTTTCTCACTAACTGCACCAAAATACTGCATTAGTATTAGAATATGGATGGACCCCCAAAAAAATATAGTACTCTCCCGATTTCTAATCTTGCAGTATAATTGTTTTGTTGTGAAATAATGATAAATATTACTGTGATATACATTTTGGATCTGAATATGTAACAACATAAACAATTTCTTGTTTCTATGTTATTATTAAATAATTAGATTTAGGATATTATTACTTTCAGAGATATTATTTGAAAAATATCTCCAAACATTTCTATTTGAAAATCTGAATATGCTACCAAAACATTTTAACTTCTTCCTCATGACTACTCTGATAGATACAACACATCACGTACTCCTGCCTACCATGGTGTCAAACATGTCTAATAATGTTATGTTTCATATGTTGCTAATTCATTCCATGAAGCCTGGCATGTAGACTGATCATCATCCTTACTGCTTCCTGACTGGCCTCTGTCTTCATCTGCTCTACCAGGCGCTCCAGGTGGGCACACTTGGCCTGAGCTTCAGCCTTGGCCTGACGAAGGGCATCGGCCTCCAGCTTCACGTGGTAGAGTTCAGACATGGTGCGGTCGCGGTTCCTAGCGGTGTCCCTCAACTCAGCTGCTAACAGGGAGGACTGCTGCTGGTTGGCCTGGAGCTGCTCCTCCTTCTGCCGCAGCTGCTCCTTCATGGCCTTTATATCTCCCTGCCAGCACAAACACATTTTAAGTGAAGGTTTTTAATTTCCTATAAACGTATTTTTATTCTTATCTTCAAATTATCATATGATGAATCAAGTTAAATACTGCACATGACAAATCTAAAGAGGTGTTGTGACTTGAAAACAAAATTCTTGGTACCAAGGGGGAAACTTTGGCCAGGATCTCTCTGTACTGTTTCTCATTCTCAGCGAGGCACGTCTGCAGGCGTCCCACCTCCTCTTTAAACTGGGCAATGGTGTTTTCCTTGTTTACATCCACAGACTTCAGCATCTGCAGCTCTGCGCTCAGTTTAGTGTTCTCTAGCTCCCGGTTTTTCAGGTGAATCTGGTGCAAACACATGCCCCCCCCCACACACACAAGGTTATAAAAAACAAGAGAAGTTATAAAACATAAAATTGTTGGCTTTTGCCTCATTTTTATAACACCAATCACAATCATTTACCAAAGAGCATATGACTATTAAAATAAATGTTGCGTGACCTCAATTACAAAACAGAAATTGAAATAGGCCCATAAAGTTTTCCTTGTACAACGACCCCAGTGTGATGGGATGGTGCAAGTTAAATTAGGAATAGGTTTTTGGCTCCATTTCCATGGCAACAGTACAGTATGTGGCACTCCCAGTTCCTGTGCAGTGCCCACCACAACAAAGACACAGAAACACCAGACGGACCAGAAGAAGACAGAAAAAGGCATGCCCTGTTCTGACTGAATGTTTGGGCAAGAATATGCTAAATAATCCCAGTTGTAAAAAGTAGAAAACAGGAAGGAAACAGGAAAAGTCAATGACCTGGACCTCTACTTTTCAGCAACAAAAATACTGTCAATTATACAGACTATAAAGCTTTCACTAACTCAGCAGTGAACCGAACCACTGCTGAGCCAACCCCACTGACATAATCGTGACATGAGCTACGTAGCTGCCACCCACCCGAACTGAGACATCCCTGTTTTGTCATTAATCTTTATCTGATGACACAGCATTATCAGAATCCAATGCTTTTGAGGAAACACATACAAGAAACATTAATACTTCCAGTACATTATACCTTGTAGAGTTCCTTCTCATCTTTCTCATTCTTGAGATGACATTCAAGTGCCTCCTTCTCTGAATTAAGTTTCTTCACTCTATCTTTGAGACTAAAGAAAAGGTCAGAAAAAAGACGGTTAGTCACAGATTGTATCACCCATCACAGTGTCTATGTTCACATTCAGTGTTTGGAATAACTGATTAGTGACATTAGATTATGGTCTTCACACTGTTTTTTATGCTCCACTCACAGTTTAAACAAGCTACAGGCAAAACATATTAGAAAGTGACCAGCTACTCCCTCCTCTCTTTACTTAGAAATAAGTTGTACATTAAAAAAAAAGAAGACATTTGATGATCACAGGAGCAAGCTGGGATTCCTCCTGAGTTGATATTACAGCTAAACATACTTTCAAGAAGATATAATAATACACTCATTTACAGACAACTCTCACAAGGCTGTTCAAATGACAAAAACAATTCTGAGTGAGTTTACTCAGGTTATTCTAATGATCTGAGAATATCATTTTCTGTGCATGTAACCTAAACCAGCACATCAGTGAAACCCTTCCATCTTGAACTCACCTGTCCAGCTCGGTTTCCTTTTGAAGGCCCTTCTGAGTGACACCAATCAGATCCTCCTCCAACTGTATGACTCTGGCTGTGGCCTCGTCCAGTCTCCTCTTTACTTCCTCTTTCTCCTCTATCAGGGCCTGGGAAGAATTCTGCACCTCCTAAGACAATAAAATATAATGTTGGAAACAAGCGGAATAAAAAAAAAAAAAAAAAAAAAAAAAATTGAAGACCAAATCAAATACAGAGGAATGCTTCAGTTTGGTAATGCGCATGAGCTAATGAAAGCATTGGCATTCTCATTCTTAAAGTAAATAATCTGTGCCATGGCCTACATAACTTAAGATAGGGATAAAACTAACATGATACAATAATGCTAGCTCCCTAGCACATTGCTTTCCATCTCTGTATTTGACTCTAAGCTTGTGGAAAATGTGTGCACAACATAAAAAAATTACTGTCAAATCTAAATCAAAATGAACGTTATGTCTTGAGTTTTCAAACGTAAATGACATCAAAAAAAGCAAAAGGAAATGATTTTTTTTACAGTTTGTTTATAGGCAGAATTTTGGAATCTTTATATTCACACCACATAAAAAAAATCATATAAAACTATAGTCATAAAATTAACAGCCACAAAATCTGTAATCATGTTTTCATCTGAAAGTCGTTTTAATACCGGCAGATTTATGGCAGAGGACAGTAATATGAATTATTACTGACACTGCTTTTAAGACTTAATACTATGCTATAAAAAGCTGAATTACAACTTTGATAATACAGACATTCATATCTGTCAGAGTGTGATTTATACTTTTAGTGGATCACGAGTTTGGATAGCTATGCATATTTGCAGTCTTTCGCTAGGGGGTGCTAAGAGACTGTTTGGCCAAATGTACATCTGTACTTGGAATAACTACAAGAAGTAGACAAGAGCATGAATCATATAAATTAATTATTTCAGCATGTGCTGAAATACAAATACATTACTTAACAAAAAGGAAAGAAGGCCTTTTGTTTCATTTACTAGATCTGCAGTGACATGACTTTTCCCCTCCTTTCCCCCTTACTACTAGGCCTCTTTGCTTACTTGGTTCTCTCTTCTCAGCTGGGCACAGGTCTCTTTCTCCTGCTCATACTCCTTCTGAAGCTTCTCCTTCTCAGCCTCCAGCTGCTCCTTCTCCTGCTGCAGGAGGGCCATGTTTTTTACCAGCTCGTCTTTCTCTCTCTGGGCTTCTTCCACCTTTTGCTGCAGAGAGAGAGATAAATTGCTCAAGATATTCGGTCCATTCACATAACAATAACATCCAAACAAGACCAGTGAACACTGATTTATTAAGTATCCCTGCTGAGGAACACGCTACCTCGAAGAAGCCAGCCTTGGTGGTGACCACCAGGATGTCAGAGTTGCATTCATCCTCCACAGTCAGCAACTCTTCCTCTGAGGGGCTGTTGGCACGAAACTGGAATGGTGTGCTGGCTCCGCGGATCTCACCTTTGTGGGTCACGTAACAGAACTGATAGAACTCCCCGTCGTCATTGGGCACATAATATCCTGGGGAAGAATGACACCCAGTGAACTCAGTGTACTGAAGTACAGAGAGGCAAAGCAAAAGATATTCCTGACAAACCTTAGTTTGTTAGTGTGTAACTGAAAAAGTGAGGGAGGTGTTGCGCTGTAGTGGTTCAGTGATCTGAAGCAAACACTATGCATGTGTGCTATTGTGGGTTTGAATCTAAAAAGCGAATAAGACACATCTTTCCCCCTTTCGTGTCAGTTTCCATTACTTAATAAAAAGCAGTATAAAAGTAAAAATATACACCTAAACTAAAACGTCTTTAACACCAGATCAGAGATCTGTGGGAAAACGTTTCTTATTTAACTCTGGCCATTGATTTGGTATTAAAGTTTTAACAATCCTCTGAACAGCCCTCTGACATGTGGTTATTAAAAGGTGTCAAAGTTTTGTAAAACTATGGTATGATCTTACCCTGAAAGACCACTGTTCTGTTGACTGCGGTGCCTTCCACATAGTTTTCAGGAAGAGGTGACCACAAGAATGTATAATAGTCCCTCGCTGTGCTCCAACCAACCTGTGAGACATTGTGGGGAATCCATTCAACCAAGCGCTCTCACCACATCAGTGTAAGATAATAACAATGGAGGATTAACAGGGAAACTTCCTAGACTCCACACAGTGCCACCTTCAAAATATCTCAAACTGGTTTATTACAGTAATCATGGGGTTTTTGGTCTACATAGTTACGATAGTGCAAGACGATGCCTACCCCTGCCCGGTGCTGTGACTTTTTTTTATCCTCAGAAGAAAAAATATAATTTCTGTAAACCAACTCCTGGTCACCATGTGCATGTGGACTAGCCCTTGTCATGAACAAGCCTGACTGTGGAAATGTAGCTACAACTCACTTCCAACAGGAAGAGGGAAATAGGTGAAAATTTTATACATAGGCAACTTGAAAATAAAAACGAAAATGTAATTATATGTATTTTATGTGTTGTTAACTGATGGCCGATGAGGGGGGAGTACAGAAAATACATCCATAACTTCAGCCCGGTGCCATAAAACTGTCAAACAAAATCAGAGTCACATCGAGTGGGCTGGCTTTCGGTGTGCACACACAGGCACACACATGCAGCATCTACAACAAGCCCAGACAAACCAGCTTCTCACACCAACCTATACCACAAAACATATTAGGGTGTGATGTGACTTTTCAAAGTTTTGCCCAAATTTATATAAATTTTGAATATTAATGCAGACAGATGATGCTTAAACACAAACAGCCGCAGCAGATGTTGCTTTTGATGTCAGCAGACTTTTTCTTTCCAAAAATCTGGGCAGTTTATTCTCTCACCTGTGTACAAACAGCCTACAGCTACAATACAGCGAGTGTTCATCAGAGCCAGAGATAGAAGGCCCTGGTGGTGCTGCAAAACCCCCAGTTGTTAGCAGCGCACGTCCAGCCTCCAGCAGTAAAGAACAGGAAGCAATTAAAACATGCACCTAGTTAGTAAGAATCATTACTGAAGGCTAGCGTTCACCAGTCCACTCATTAGAGCTGCAGAGGTGGTGGAGGGTGAAAACTCTGAGAGGAACTCATTCACTTACAACAGACTGGCCTGCAAAGTTTATAAATAAGGCTAGAGGAGGAAGAGGTTGGGCAGAGCTACCAGTAAAAACTGGACTGATGACTCAAGCAACAACACATGCAACACTGCAATCTCCAAAAACAGACAAGAAGTTACAAAATGGATCATAAGGCCTACCAAAGCAACACGTATTTTAATTCAAACGCGACATTTCACCAGCACTCCAGCAAAGCCGAACTTCTGCAAGAAAGCTGACAGGAGCTGGTGGCAACGTTGCTGCAGGAGATAATGCATTGTCAGTCAGACTGTGTAAAGTCAGGAGCAAGTTGCTCATGAATCACACAGAGAGGCTGTGCTCAGAGACAGGTTAATTATAAAGCTGTTCTTGGTTTGTGCTGGGCCACTCTGACGACCTGTCCCAACAACATTCCTCCGAGAAGCTGAGAACAGCTCACATCAGGCACTATGGTAAATGTCCCAACATCAAAGGCCGCTTTTGTCCATGAGCAAATAAGAACCTGTCTCCCATATATTAATCATCAATAGAATATTTAGTTTTCGTTTGACTTGCCATGCAAAAGTATGTAATTTAACCATTTGCAAATTATTTTAGGCTGACCTGTGAATGCATAAATTAAAAATATGAAGATAATTAATTTTCAATGTAGTCATAATTCTTCAAAGGCATTTGTTTTTTTGACCCGACTTACTGACAGTTGTGCTGACAAGTCACATTACAACTGCGCTCTCTTCACATCAGAAGCATACCAAACAGATAAAAATCCTTGAGAAAATGGTAGCACTCCCAGCGACCTAAAGCAGAAGCTTCTCTGCTTGTCTGGGAGCAACTAAATGTGTGAAGGCGCTAACACAAGCGTATCCAGGTATCTATGCATACAAACGCAAGAACTTGGCACCAAACGTTTTCATCTGTCAGCACTGCCAAGAACCTTTACTTGATTTACGATCCTGCACTCAGCCTTTTCCAGCTCAGCTCTGTGTTTTAGAAGCTCAAGAAATTGGTGATTTTAAGATCTGCGCTGCCAGTTGGTGCCTACCTTGAGGCTAAACACAATGTGATGTGGCATCCAGCTACAACAGAGTGCTGAATCCAGTATTTAAATAGCCTCCAGACATTAGCCTGGCATGACCTCATTTTTCAGTGTGCTTGGCAAAAACCTCTGCATACATCTATTTCTCAAATCTACAAAACTATCACGACGGGCACACACTAAATCAAAAATTAATTTTGAGGCAGAATTTTGGCAGGTTTTCATTAAATTTACAAAGACATCAACAATTTAAATCTCTGATGTTAATCAAAACTGCAACAATATGCATTGGGTGGCTTCACTGCATTACTGTATGCTACCAACCTATAAGCAAAAAGCAACTGTTGCAACCACAGTCATCAACAGACAAACACTATTTTAATCTAGTTTGATTTAACCCAAAGTTCCATGTTGGTCTAGAAAAACCTGTAGCCGCATGCTTCTTTCTACATCCACGATTCACTACAGATGAGGCTAAAATAAATTACTGCCACTGTTTTTGATTTTATGTGCTCCTCTAACAAGATCCATGTGGGATATTCAAGCGTGTGGTGGGGGTCAAAATGCACCATTAACTCTGCCAAGCTCATTTTTCAAGCAAATATAACGATAGCTGACTCACACATTTTTCTTTTTCTCACCACCAAATTAATACTTTCTTCCCACTTTTTTTTCGTAAAATCCCAGTAATTCTCTCTGCTCTCTGCTAAATAATAATTCCGAGGCCTGGCTGCTAAATGTTAACTGGCACAGATTCATCCATTGAAAGTTAAGTCACTAAGATGGCCAAGAGGTCTTTGCTCCACAGCTCAAGTGACACTGATACACAATATGTAAGAAGTGTCGTTCATTACATCCTACACAGTATGTTCTAGCCATCAAAATACATATTATACAACTAGGGGTAGTAAGACTACTGCCACTACTTCTACTCCTACTACTAATATTTGTTTACATCTTGTGTTTTCTTCCAATGATTTTATAATACATTGAACAGGGATGTTCACCTTGAATATGCCAACCCAGTCCTTTGGATGTGGTTTGATGAACTGCGTCAGGGTATAGTGACACTCCAGTGCAGCATGTGGCAGGTAACTCTTCCCCACATTTTGGAAGATGACGTGGGCAAAGTTTGATGTGTCCATGTTGTTGCCTAATAAAGTCCCATCCAGGAATAGTGCCATAAATCACTCAGTAGTGGCTACACAGGAGGAGACAAGCAAACAAAATATGTGATTAGAAACCTACAAGCCTGACGATTTTGATATTCACAGGGTCATTGTCAGTTTTAGGCAGCAAATACAATACTTATTTAAAGAAAAGGAATTACTGTTTTTCAATCCAGAACCACATTAAAAAGTGTACATTTGCTCAGGTGTAACTGTAGGACTGTAAACTAGTGGACAAATGGACATGTGCCTCCTCCCTGTTTGAGACAGTTCACACACAGGCCCACACAGACTGCCCAGGAGTCCTTGTCAAGATGTTAAGCTTAAAAAAAAAAAAAAAAAAAAACCCATCCAAGTTTGTCATCAGGAAATTGTTCTCAGATGACCAGCAAAAGTTACGGGGAAACCCAGGTACAAATGATGCCATTTCACTTCCAACACATGACGGACAAAACATGCAACAGGTTAATGATACGGTAGCTACATCCATACAACCTTAATTTGTCCATAACACCCTAGGTAGTATTAGTGCCCGTCTTTAGCCGATCACATCTTTCACTGCCCATTTAATTAGTCCAAGTGATGTATTTTTCCAATGACTGAAGACAAATTCCTGATAAATAGAACCTGGTAATGTAATACTTCACATTTTTGAGAGTAAATGCTGACCGTTGAAAAACAGTTACACTGATACTGCTGACAGGCAAGCAAAGGATTATGTGACACTGTGTCTTCACAATTTTGGCAACAACTTCCTTCCTAAAATGAAAACTGTCCTTGCCAGGGTATTCCTATTGGATAGTTTTGTTAAATCATTTTTATGTTCTCTCTTCTTTTTGGCTCTTGCAACATTATGCTATTTTATTTTATTTTTTATGTTATTTAACTGTACAGCACTTTAGTCAGCTTTAGTTATTCATGTAAAACTGATATTCATACCATTTAAATTCCCAAAACTACATTTGTTATTCAAAACATACAGATAAATAGATGGTTTAATTTTGTAAATGGTAATACATGTTTTCACTCTGTTGTTCCCAGTTTTTTTATTGACTTTGTTGCTGGAGCAGCCATATCTATGTTTAATTTGGGCCTTTTAAGGTAGTAAGAAAATCGATTTGTAAACAATGATGAAGCACAACTTATTTTTACTTTTGTTTTGGCATGCTTTACACGTTACACATTAAGACTTTTATTTATATTAAAATGGACGATACTGCCTCTTATTTGGGTCACAGATTAGCAAGACATTACTTTAAGAGTTTTACATTCAAGTATATTAAATTCTGAGATAGTGCCACCTAATTTAAATGACTGTAGAGAAAGACTCTTCTTGATACAACTGGTCTGAAATTAAAATAAACACTAAAAACGGCAATCGTGATAAACCTGAGCTCTATTTCAAGGTGGATTTTCCCATTCCCATTTCCCATTTGGGCCTCAGCTGATATTATTTTGCCCGACGTAATGAGGCCTGTGACGGTCTACACATGTCCTCGATGACTATCGGAAACTCTGAAGTGAACCATATTGTCGTCTACAGCAATCACCGAAGTTTTCGATCGGATGTATAATTTGTCAAAAGTCCACGGTGATGGCTGAAATTGACAAACTGACAACGACACACAACGAGGCGAGGCCTAATGTGAAAACAGTGTTCATATCTGGCTAAGTTAGCTATGCGGCTAACTAGCAATCGTTTGCCACATACTTTACAGGACAATAATACGTGTTTATATCAAGGCACAAATATATATTTTCCTCTGAAATGTATAAACTACTGAGCAAAAATATTTACTCTAACTGGTAAATTACACAGCGTTAAGTTAGTAACGTTACAACGCCCTTAACGGAAAAAAAGCAGTACTGCTATCAACTGGAGGACAAGGTTAGCTAACGTAAACAGCTAGCAAAGCTAACTCGGGGTAGCCTCTAAAATTCTTGTCAAGCGGTTTTATCAGTCACATTTATAAAATAAATCTTAAACATACCCAGCTGCCATGCTGAAAAGACGCTGAAATCCGACTGTATCATAAAAACAATTGTTGACGCAGTTCAGTGCTTTCCCCTGCCCTCTTCCTGGAATAATAACAACATTGCGTCACTTCCGGGCTGAAATACGTATAAAAATACAGAAAAACACCAGAAAAAATAATGTCGCCATTAATTAAATATGGAGAAACATCAATCCGAGTTTGAGCCTCACTTATTACAAAGATTTTACTATATCAGTGTTTTGAATATGTAAAAAAAAAAAAAAAACATTAAACACTGAAAAGCTTATTTTCTAAAAGAAAATACATAAATTTAGGTGCTTTGCCTAAATATTTTAGTGGGGAAAGTACTCATTACTTCTTTACATTTATTTCACAGCTTTAGTTACTAATTACTTTATAAATAAAGGCTTTACATGCCAAGATCAATTTCAGCATAATTGCAAAATATGTGTACATTTATAGATCAGACTACTAGTAAATGATTAAAAACTGTTGTAAAAAATGGTGATAACATGATCACAGTTTCTTATATTGCATTGCAAAGAACTTTGTCTTCTCCTTTGTCTCACACAAAAGGTTCCTGACAGACTATATTTCTTTGCTAATAAAAAAATAAATAAAATCAAATAATGGCAAAACAAAAAAAATATATAGGCATCTTGTTGAAGTATTTTCACTCGATGGTATTGCTACTTTTACTGAAAACACGTAAAGTTTATCACAGTAAGATTTAGAGGTTTTCACCAAGGTAAAGTAATAAATAATGCGCACTATAAAAGAAACTTAGCAAATCTTAATGTGAAAGCCTGCACATTTCTTAGACCCGCCCCCTACAGCTCAGTGGCTGAATTTGGGAGGTCGTGCTGCGCAGCTCTGTTATTTGATTGGACAGAGGTGCCATCATTAACGTACGTACTCTTACGTCACGCGTAAGGTCAAGAGGAAAGAAGTATGGCCGCTGTGTTAAGAGGGTCTCGGTACCTAGTTGGAAGGGGCTGTAAGCATGTTGACTTTGCACTTGGTAAGGAAGAACAAACGGAGACTGTGTACGCAGTGTACACGTCGCCGCGCTAACTTTAGAGGCTCAGTCTGTTACTTGGAGGCTCTTTGTAACATAAAAAAAAATATTATGCTTGAAATGTGGGATGCGAAGTTTGAGCTCATTTTGGCTAAACTGGGTTTGCTGTGTTGGTTGCTGCTTCAGGACCTCCACTTCACAGTTTACTGATTGAGGAGATTTTCTGTTAAAATTGCATGCCGGGGCGTTTGCCACGCACAATCAATTCGTGTCCACTGCAATATTTCGAAACGCTGGAGGTTGTCTAACTGTACCCTGTCTATTTATGTGAGGCACATTATGTAATGTCTGTCACCCTGCACCTTGTAGAAAGATGGTAGCTGGGTCTTTGTAACATTTTAAACAGGTGTTAAAGAAGCCTCTTGGAGGGACAATCTAGACATATTCGTTTTACTGAAAGCATCTCTTATTTAGCCTGTTGTAAGTGCTCTTTCAGGTTGTTTAACACTGTGTTGTGATTCAGATAACAATATGTGGGTGACATTGTCTTGTATTTTGGTCTTTTTAATTTGAAGATAAAGTTAAGGCCTAAAACATATTTCTTTGTCTTGTTTCTTATAACATTGAAATAAGTTTTGCTTGTCTTATGAAAGAATGGCCTTTTATCAAGGCATACTTGAGTAAGCACAGAAAAAGTCTTGGTATCATTAAATCAGATGACTTTGACACTGAAGGTCGACTACATTGGGTTTAAATGTAAATTAAACATACATGGTCACAGCTGAGTAATGCTTTTCATGATTAAGGCCAGATAAAATGTTCTGCCTGATAATCCTATTTTTGTCCCTGAATATGTGACATGGATAATGTGTCTTGTCACTGATCCATTTGGTCTTTATGTTGCAGTCTTCACAAGGTCTATGGCCTCGAAGACACAGGTGGGGTTCATTGGTCTGGGCAATATGGGAAACCCAATGGCAAAGAACTTGCTGAAGCACGGATACCCAGTCATTGCTACAGATGTGTTCCCGGAGTCTTGCAAAGAAGTGCAGGAGCTGGGTGCTCAGGTGGGACAGTAAAATGCACACAAGTCTATTTATTTATTTTCTCCTATTTGTTCTCATCAAACCCCGTCATTTTGTGTGTTTTCTCAGATTGTGGATAATCCTGCTGAGGTAGCAGACAAGGCTGACCGCATTATCACCATGCTCCCCTCTAGTCCCAATGTCAGAGATGTGTACACTGGACCCAACGGCATTCTCAAGTACGCTTTGGTTTCTCTGTGCAAGATAACCTCACATATTTATTTCAGATTCTCTTAACCATTATTTATGTTTCTCAACAGAAAGGTAAAGAAAGGCTCCCTCCTCATTGACTCCAGCACCATCGACCCAGCTGTTTCAAAAGAGATGGCCGCTGCTGCAGAGAAGATGGGCGCAGTTTTCATGGATGCACCTGTATCAGGAGGTAAATTTGACATTTTTGATTATGACTTAGGTTGTGTGACTACAGTTCGCTGATCAGTCTGATCTTGAAACACATGCACGCAGTTGTGAGGTTATCAGGTTGCCTTCCTCTGGCTTGAACTAATGATGCAGCAATATCATGAAGGCTATAATGTTTTAGTTTAAATTGTCTTCGAGAGGTGTCTGTTAAACTTTATGGTCATATTGGTGAGCTATACTCCGTGATACTTAGAGGTGCTTCAAATATTCTGTCACCCATCTCTGAAATAAATAGGTGAGCAAAAACTGAGGGTTTCAACAAATAGATGGTCCTTTAAAATATGTATGTATATGTATATACATACATAATATATGTATGTATATACATACATAACATATGTATTTGCAAAATTGTCATTCCAGCGAATCAAGCATTCCTCTGACTTTAGAATAATAAAAATGTAGAATCAACAATCTACCCTATGATGCCATGGCTTCCTATATTTATTACAATGCACTTCATGTGTAAAATGTAGGGAAGGGGGTTCTTATTTACATGGCACTGGACAACATATTAACTGTACTCCCCAGCTGCCGTAATGGTATATCAAGTTGAGCTTAAAATGCACGTAAGGGCTTACTGTCTCTGTGGTGTCAAGTTCACTTATGCTGCTTTTTGCTAAAGTGCTGGTTAATAAAGTGCACCAACAACAGCATCTTATCTGAGCAAGAAGAAAAGGAGGAGCATCTCCTGCCTGCACAAATCTTTCTCACTGTAAAGTGTGTGCTCTCTGACTTTCTTGGGGGTCCACACAGAAACACAGTTTGTTTGAACTTGGCCTCGTCAACGTCAAGACAGGCACTTTCTTTGAATTGAAGTTGGTCCATTTTATGGTCTGACCCTAAAGATTAGTAATGATTTATATGCTTCCATCCTGTGGTAGTGCACATGGATTAAAGTTGTCCTGCTTTCTGCCTTGAACTTCAGTGTGTATGTGTGTGTGTGTGGCAGCGGCAGTTTAACTCGTGCAAACTAAAGTGTATGTCATACTTTCATATGTCATGTCAATCACCGGGCTTTTGCTCCTAAATGAAACTTTTTGAACATCTCCAGTGGTCAGACAGAAATCAAAAGAAGTACAGTGGCATGATACTCACTGTTTTAACCCAGCGTGGTTAAAGCTTAAACATAAAAGCACACATGGTGGCGGGGGACGTAATTGAGTCAGCATGTGTCTGATAGTTGTTTCTTCGTGTGAAAAAAATGTAAGGACCAGATGAGGTAACTGCCATCTTTCATTTTTCCTCAGACTGGAACGTTCGGAGATGACTAAATACATCTCTGACAGGGAGTGACCACGCAGTTTTCCAGTAAACATTTCTAAACAATAAATAGATCATGTTTGACAAAAATGTCTGCTGGTTAGGTGTTTTTTTTTTTAGAAGAGTTTTCATTCCTCCAAAATACTCTAAACAATTAGATTGTCGTTTGTGCTGCAGATGGTAAACAAGAGGGCAGGTCTCAGCTCTTGTATAAATGCATCAGTCAAGTTTTAGCAGTTGCACAGTTGAGCAGAGAAAATCCACAAACCTGTTTTCTGATGTCTTTGTTGTTATAAAACTAAGGGTGTTACATGTTTAGCAGACTTGCTGTGATTGTACCATCAGTTTTTGGTGTTATTCAAATTCACCAGGACTGGATGTATGCAAGCCTCATGAGTTGTAGTAGTTATCTGTTCTAACACAGCTACTTATCCTATTTTTACTTTGGGTTTCTTTCTCCATTTTTACTGTGAACAGCAGAAATCTGTGTCAACTTTTGAAATTTTAATTTTTTAATTTTTTTTTTTAAATACCTCTATTCTCTGAATTTTGAATCCATTACCCTTGCTTTTGTTTGGCTTGACTCCCACCTGTCTCCACCAGTTCAGTCTTTTCAAGTTCCACTTAATCCAATATGCTGCTGGCAGACTGCTCACACAGACTGGGGAGAAGGAAACGAAAGTCATTTTTGACTTTCTCCATTAGCTTCCTGTAAACGTAAAGATTAATAATGAGACTGTCTTGGTTAATTTCTTAGCACCCATGTGGCTTGCACCTGATTATTGTGTGTTACCGAGCTTTTAACCCCACGTGAAACTGAATGCACCGTCAAATGTACCAATAGATCCAGGAACAGCTGTTCTGAAGTTGAGGCAAAGGCTGACCAAAAGTCCCGAGGCTTTGCACTGACATGCCGAGTGACAACAGGCTAAATAGCTTATTCTCCTCATTGAAATCTTGTATTTGTTTTTAATACTTGGCTGTGACTCCCATTTGTTGTACATCACATGAATTCTTCTACTTTCTACTTCATTTGTATTATTTTTTTTTAACCTGAGGCACATTGTAGCATAGCAGGTTAGGACCTGAACTTCCAAACTACTGAAGGAAAGAGATCTGAGACCTGATTTTTTTTTTTTTGTTTGTTTGTTTGTTTTTTTGTTTTTTAACTCCAAAATCAAAAAATGTCAATTAGACATATCCAAAAAATGTTTATCTATATTATTGTATATACTGATACTGTTATAAGTATGTTCTGTAGCCAAATGATTGCTATTATTTAAAGTGTTTTATGTCTTTGCGAGAGAGCCGACACTACCGAGCCACAGAGCTGACAGGAAATGAGAAGAGAGAGAGAAAGAGATCGATGTGCAGCAAAGACATTTAACAACTTCTGTTTATTTCGTCATCTCCCTATTGTATCTCGGTGAAAATCTTCTGGTCGCACTGCAATTCTGTGTTCCAAAGAAAGCCTTGTCCCTCAGGACAGAATGAAAGTTGTGAGGCAGAATATGTGGACTCGCACAGTGTGGCTGTTGTCAGGCAACAAAACACTTGGCTTCTTGGGGAGGTTTGATGGACTTTCATGCTGTTTCTAGAGCTTTAAAAAGATGGTATGAACTTCAGTGTTCAAGTTTTTATTAGTTGCTACATGAAGAAAATGAGCAAACGTTTTCATAACGTGTTAAACATGTATCATAAAGGATCATAGCTGCTATTCCAGCTACTTTGAGAATGCTGCTTTGATTAACATGTTTACTTGTAACTGAATCCTATGGTTGACTTCAATCTGCTTTTATTTAAACTGATGAAACTTTCAGAAAAGCGTGCGCTATATACCAACCATCCCTGCATGCTTGCACATGGTTTGTTGTATATAAGCATGATTTTCCATTCCCAGGTGTGGGTGCCGCTAGTTCGGGTAAACTCACTTTTATGGTCGGTGGAGCAGAGGAGGAATTTACTGCAGCCAAAGAGCTCCTCAGCTGCATGGGAGCCAATGTGGTGTACTGCGGTCAAGTTGGAACTGGACAGGTATGAACAGATATTTCACATTTACATGGAAATGTCAGGATGCATTTGTGAATCAGATAAAGTGTGTGTGCTTTTTGTTTTTGTTTTTTTTTTTTACATTATCTGTGTAAAGGTGGTAGTAGTTCTCGTGGGTGTGTGTATATACATGTTTGTCACTTTTATATGAATAAAAATTGTAATAGTCCTAAAATATGAATACTTAACTTGGTGTCGAGGTTATTGAATGCTAATACTCTGTTATCTGTTACAGGCTGCTAAAATATGCAACAACATGCTTTTAGCCATTGGAATGATCGGCACTTCAGAGACAATGAACTTGGGAATCAGGTGAACACTCTCTTCATCACAAATAACAGGAAGCTGGAAACTGATAATAAATCATGTCACCGTGTGCAGCCACTGTATATTTTCTGTAACAAGAAATTTGTCCTCACTCACAGACTTGGTCTTGATCCAAAACTGTTGGCCAAAATCCTGAATATGAGTTCAGGCCGGTGCTGGTCTAGTGACACCTACAACCCTGTGCCTGGAGTCATGGAGGGAGTCCCCTCGGGGAATAACTACCAGGGAGGCTTTGGCACACAGCTGATGGCTAAGGTCAGTTTGAAGCCATGTTACACTCTGCAGGAATCCATTTCCTAGGCCTGCATTTCACCCTGGGTATTAGTGTTTCCACAGAAATTGTATCTTTAGGTTCATACATGTTGACCTTGCCATCACAAATATGAGATAATAAAGTATATTTTATGGCCATTATAGTTATGTTTCTTCTAATTATTGTAAAGAAATTATTTGTTCCTCTTAGCTCCAATATTTGTTTGAGCTAAAAAGATACAAAAATATATGAATCATTTGCCTTTTTTTCATTCATATTGCATGAATGTATGAGAGTTATCGTAAGTCTGAAGTGATTGCTCTGTCTTTGGTTACACAACTTATAATAATGCAGTGAACTGTTCAGCTGCAGTTTACATCCCTCTTAAAAAGGAATCAAGTCCATATTGCTGCAACATAAAGGAAAAAATTCTCTGTGGTGTGTGGACTGGTGGTTTGGGGTTTAGAGTTTAATTTTCGGCTCTACTGGTTTTTCTAATGTATGTTTGCTTTACTTTCTTTTCTTTTTTTTTTAGGACTTAGGCCTTGCACAGAACACAGCCACCAACACAAAGACCCCTGTTCCCCTCGGCTCCTTAGCCCATCAGATCTACCGTATGATGTGTGCACGCGGTTATGCCAATAAAGATTTCTCCTCCATATTCCAGTTCCTGCGTGAGGAGGAGGGCCAGTAATGTCTGCCTCCACCCCGTCCACAGCCTTGCCAGGCTTAGCCCTGCACAGGACTAACATAACTTAGTTAGGGTGCATTTCGCCCCAAAGACTTTTACTTTTTTTTTTTTTTTTTTTTTAATTTTCAAAGTTGTGAAATACATGAAACCCAGTAAGCTCCATCACAGCTCGACAGATCATGTGAGCACTTCTCTCTTATTGGAGATCATGTTTCCTGTGTGATCTAGCCTTTTTTTTTTTTTTTTTTTTTTTTTTTTTTTTTTTTTTACCAAAACCCCCCTTTCAGTTTCAAAAAAAAATGCCTTTTCAGACAGGCAAATGTGGACCAAAAAAATTCCTTAACCACAAAGCAGTGGCAGCTCTACACATCACATTTCTTAAAATGCAAGGAGTGTGTGGTGGGAATCTGTGGCGTTAAGAAGACAACTCATTAGCTCTGTTCGTCAAGGCTAAACATCTGTAAACTGTTTAGTCTCCACATATTTTGTCTGTTGTTTGTGATCATTTCTTTATGTTGCCGGGTTTTTTTTTCCTGTTCATGGGGGTCATTTCTCTTGACATTGGAAATGTTACTTTCGGATAAGAGAGTCATATCATATCCTGTTAGGAAATAAAGAGAAATTGTGATGTCTTAAACTTTGTGAAAAACTAATTTACCTTTTTTTTTTTTTTTTTTTTTTTTAACTTTTTATCTGTTATTCGTGTCTGGATTTGGATGGTAACTTAACAGATAACAGAAATTAACAGAATTTGTTTTTAAATAACACTCAGTGCAATTATTGCTCGGTGACTGCTGCTGATTTGTTGGAATAATTATTACACATATTCAGTGGGGAATGCTTTGCGTGGACACTGCTTAAATAACCGAACTTATGCAGAATGGAATTTAAACGCAGCCAAACATCAGATTCAGAGGAAGACTGAGAACCCTGATTCTCACTGTTAAACTGCGAGTTTAAATTCTAAATGCCTCGTATTCGCGCACTGAACAACTGTCCTCCATGACTCTGAGCGCTACTAAGTTAAATGGCTGCCAAATGTTCTAGTTTGCATCATATGTCCCACCAGTTCAATAGTCAAGATAAAATGATGAACAAACTTTAGCAGCCCTGGCTGCAGAGCAGATGCAGTGGCTTGATGCTGATCCCCGATCAGAGAAAGCACAAGACCAGAACTGCACATATTGTTCCAAACAACAAAGACACGCCAACTTTTTTCAATTAGAATTAAATTATCCAAAACAAGAAAAGAAAATCCTCTTTTAATGAAGACTTGAGTGTTTTTTGAGATTTATTTCATGTTGCCTTCTCCACAACTGTGAAAGAAAGTTGCGATCGACTGTTATATCATGCTGGCCGCCTGAGTAATTTGGGGACCTGGACTTCTTTTCTATCCCTACTTAGGGCCAGACCAAGAGGGCGGCATGTTTCTGATGTGGTTTGCAAAGAGCCACCGAGGGGCCAAGGTGCCATAGGTCATGCGATCACAAGACAAACCCATAAAAAGTCCATTAAGCACTGTAGGCTAAGAGCTGTGTTGTCATCTACTTGATAGGTGCTGCAAACAGTGCAGCTTTGGTCTCAGGCCTCCAGCGGACTGTGACACCTCATCCGCTGCAGCGCGCGCACCCCTGTCCCGCTCAACACTTTTCAATGCGCTTTGCATTCAGCAGTTTATTTGTGCTTTTATTTTTTTTAAACCTGGTGATGTTATGTAGGCTATTTTGTGCATTTTTGTAGATATATATGCGATATACATTGTGCAAGAACGAGATTTGTATTAGCAAATGGATGCACGTACAGTTTAGGTTGTGCCTACAGATTAGTTAGTTAGATTTGACTGTGGGGGGGGGGGGGGGGGGGGGGGATTGAGCACTTTTTCTCGCACCACCCCCTTTTTTTTTTTTTTTTTTTTTTCCTTTCTTTTTTTCCCCCCCTTTTTTTTCCCCCC
>JBBMJY010000025.1:12428055-12453658 GCA_037833715.1 Toxotes lorentzi | reverse complement strand
CCCTCTTTCCCTAAGACTCCCGAGCCTTTGCCCAGTTTTTTTGGAAGGTTGTGTTGTTAAAAAAGGGTGTAATGGTGTTTTTGTTTTTCCCCCCCCCCCCCCCCCCCCCCCCATGATACCCAGTGTTTCCTGTTTGTGAGAGGATAAAGTGTCTCGTCAGACTGTAGATGTTGTATTTGGCGCACACACACATAGTTAAACTATAGTCCATTTGTTATTTGCATGAAATGATCCCTGACTACCTGAATGTCTTTCAGCTACCTATTTGCATTGTTTAAGTTATGATTTTTGCAACTTTAGATGTTTTTTTTTTAACCGTTAGGTTTTGATCCATTTGTGAAAACACTGTGCACACTGAGAATACCTCGTCGTTCTTGATTTCATCCAAAATAAAGAGTAGTTTATTTAGCACATGAGAAATTTAATATGTCTTATTAATTTGTTATCACTTTGCTTAATTTTAAGGCGCGTATTTCTGGTGTATTGCAACAAAATATATACACTAATAATTCGTAAAATAGCAATAACTTAATACACTGCTGCCACTAACCTGAAAAAAATCCCTATTGCGATAAGATTAGAATTTAAACTTCTGACATAAAAAAATGAATTAAACTCAAAAAAAAAAAAAGATTTTATTGCAGGAAAAAAGACTTTTACTACGTCCTCTGGTTTGTAACCATTGAACTTTATGGCGCAAACAAACCAAACGAGCCACAAAAAAACTTCCTAAGGCCTGTCCAGATGTTCTTCTCTCAGACATATCTCTTCTGGCAAAAAGCTGCATTTCTAATAGTAATATTTATAATATTTCTACAAAACAATAATATTATCGTGGAACTGAGAGAGGGATTTATTTGACTGAAACATGGTCAGTGTTTTTTTTTTTCTTCTTTTTTAAAGAGTCGAGGCTGCGTGTTCAGCCAAATATTAAATATAAAGATGAAAAACATGGCCACAATTAGGAATAATCACTGGATCCATTGATTTAAAAGACAGAATTTACTAAAATAACAGTCGCACTGTTGATTGCAAACTAACAAGCAGCAATGTCATAATTTAAAATACAAAGTCACGAAACAGTGAGAGAAAAATGAAAGAGACAGCCAAACACATTTTAGTGTTTACAGATCATTTTGCACCTAGTTATTGCACGAGTCACATCAACGATATTTTACTATTCTTTGTGGGACGGTCTCAGCCTTCTAGGACTTTATACACCAGGCAAGATACCCGTCTATGATACACCACAATCACAGCTTCAGCTGTTTATAAGGTGCGAGAACAGCAAAGCGTGTCGAGGCTAAGGCAGAGAGTCAAATATGTAATATTGCTGTGAGAAAGGCCTCAGGCAGAGGGTTAACACACACACACACACACACACACACACACACACACACACACACACACACACACACACACGTATAGAGGCGAGGGGAGAGAGGAGGGGTGGAGGTTATGGCAGAATTGCAGATGGGTCTGTCTTAAAACATCTAATTACTTTACAGCCGTCCACCAACAATTAGACTGTCTCGGTGCAGAAACATCCGTTTGTTGTTTCGTCGCAGCAGAGCTCCCAGGACAACACACACACACACACACACACACACACACACACACACACACACACACACACACACACACACACACACACACACAACACAACAACACGTTTCACTCACTAAGACAGGTTCCAAATGAAAACCCACAACATGCATCACTTTATTACTAGAAAGCGATACAGTTAAAAAATAAAGAGCTGTTAAAAATAGTAATAATACATTTAAAAAAACACTTAAATTCGGACAAGCACCACTTTCCTGGTGATGGTGTAGGAGCTCCGTCCTCAGTGCTGCTGCTGTGCTCTGATCACCAGCAGGTGGAGGCAGCGGCTCATCTGAGGAACAGTGTACAAACCGCGTGACGCGTTCACGGCACACACACACACACACACACACACACACACACACACACACACACACACACACACACACACACACACACACACAAACGCCACTCCCCTTTTATTAGAGACCTGCACCACTTGTGTCGTTTCCATCGTGGAACATCTAATTCTGCTACGTGTTCTGGTTCGTTTTATAGTCATGTAATTGTGGCGTAAATTGCTGCCTAAAGATCCTTATTTAATTAAAGTGGGGTTTTGCTGCACCAGGGGCTCTTTCCCTTTTTATTGTCCTTCGTGAGGAAAAAACACAAAATAGTTAATGGAATGACTCCACCTTGTGTTTTTGGAGAGTTTAGAAAAATATCTGCAGCTGTGATAATCACTCTTGGCTGCAGACATGATCCAATACATTCTCCCAGAGCAAATCTGAGATTAAACTAGTATAAATGATCAGTTAATATGCAGCCATGTGAATGCTTACATGCATACTTACAGATAATTTGGCTCCACTGATTGTTATTAAGGTGAACACTTGATCTTGCTTGGCAACACACACCAGTTTCCAGATGCAGGTCAACGCCATCTTGTTTTGTTTCCAGGAATTAGATGGGACCTAGCTGAGATGAACTTGAGGTCCTAAAAAGAGGGAGATACCTCCAAACTTCCCTCCCTTCCTGCTTTCACTCAGAACCCCCACCTCACCCTTTTCTACCTCCCACACCCCCAAAGGTCACCCACATGCAGCTCATTAACCCTCTTATTCCTTTCTGGGGGAAACTGTAAGGATATTAAGGACATTGTTTACAAAAAAACCCAAAAAAACATGATAAAATACAGATGTTAAACTGTGTTCAAACTTTCTTCAAACAGTGTTGTTCGTGGATGGCATTCCAGTTTGACCCCCATGAATGTTTGGATGGCTATCTCCCGTGCAAATGGCAATTTGAGGAGCCATGCTGCAGAAAAACGGAAAGTTGCTTGGATGTTGCCTGCTGTGACCTCCCCTGACCCCTATACATCAAACCTCATGACACCTCTGGTGACAGAGGAGGCCATAAGAGAACTCTGGAGGAGAAGTTCAGGGGAATAAAGTCACGAGCACACGAGAGTCTGTGTGATTCACTTATCCTCACTGACAATAGTCTGTTGTTTCAGAACAATCCCAATGTGGCTACTTCTGTGAAATGTGTGTGTTATTAATAAGCCCATCCCAATAACACATCAGCTTAATGCAGTTTCCATGGGGAAACACACCCTTTCATCTTGGAGTTTGTTTTCTAAAGTTTCCTTTTTCAGGCAAACACAACCCCCAGTTCCTGCACTATTTCTTTTATCGGCCTCACATCAGTTTGAATGTGTATGCGTGTTTTTGTCACCCACAGAGCAACTGAGCAAGGACACTTGAATCAAACAGGAACCAAACTGTGAAACAGGCTGGTTGTCTCATAAAGGTGGGCTCTGGGTGGGAGAAGAAGGTGGTACAGTATTTGGAAGCAGAGCACATTGTTTAAACATTTACTATAACCATCCACAGTTTTATTCATTAACAGAATTTATTCCCTTGCTGTTCTCCCCAAATCTTAATTTTTGAATTTTCTGAGAGGCAGAAAAATTAGACCCCGTGACCACAGTAATGACTACACTAGTGAGTTATGTTGTGTATGTGTTCATGATATTTCTGCACATGTCAACGTGCAAAACAATTTGATTTGCAGGTCTATAAGGCGCCTGGAGGATCTGTCAAATCTTCCTGTGAATCATGAGGGCTCTATAAATAAAACAGTAATGTGAAAATCCTGCTTTGTTTCCAGGGCACACACACACACACACACACACACACACACACACACACACACACGGCTCCACACTAAATGTGTTTTCCAGAAGATCTACCACGCGGCTTCAATGTACCCTTGTATTTATTTTTTTCCATTTTTCCCCCCCACAGACAGAATATGATGTGATAGGTGATAAAATGCAGCGTTAATGACGGAAACAACATGCAATAAACACTATTATAAACATTTCACCAAGTATCATTTCAAAAATATTATCTGTTACACACATGCATAATAAAAGCTGCGATTTCAGAATAAAAAGAGCCATGTTTTACACAATGAAAAACAAAACAAGCAAAAACAAAGAAACAAACAAAAAACAGACGAACATTTGGTGATTGTTCAGTTGTTTATTTTTTAGTTTGGTTTAAAGCATTTGCATTTGCACACTTACGACATATATGAAAATAATCCCACAGCACAGTACAGACCATTATGGTAATAGATTTTTTTTTTAAAACTAAAAACAGTTCGTCCCTGGTCGTATGTTTGGCCTGCTTGCCTCCCAGATGTCTCTTGTCGTTTCAGAACAGACGGGAAACGTGCCGCTGCTGCTCACATCTCATCCAGACACTGTTCTCTTGTCTGCATTCGTTCGAAAACAAGCGCCATATCTGTGGCTTTATGTCTGTGCAGCTCTGAACGACAGGAGCATGTAAATCAAAGGTTTGCTGCAATACGAAATGTGAAATATGTTCAAGTCTCGGGACGCAGAGTTTAGGTTCTTGTGAATCAAATACTGTGGAGGATCATTTATTTTCCAGAGGGCTCTTTGTTCTCTATGTATCATTGTTCTGTTACACCTGTGTGGATTGAAATCTTTCCTCTCCGGCAGGTAAATGCTGTTTTAAAAAAAACAACACGATTTGTGTGCAAATTTTAATGAAAAAAAAAAAATAAATAAATAAACAAATAAAACAAAACAAATAAAACAAACTGTGGTTAATTTGGATCCTAATTTACAGAAATAACCCTAAATGCTGGACTGTGGGCTACCCGGTGAAGAAATTCGATTAAACTCAAATATAATTGTTACATTAATTTCTAAGCCCCCATCATGACAGAAAAACTTAAATTATTTATTTTTTAAAAATTCTTACAGCCTGTTATTGCAACATAGATCAGCGTATTATTCTTTCACAAGATCTGCCCAATGTTCAAAGTGTTTCTTTACAAATAAAACCTTATCAGAATGGTTCTATACGAAGTCACATTAAATAATTTAAACAAGTCTTAAAGCTGAATAATGTTAGAAACCGAACAGGCCAGAGAGGAGAGACTTTGTCCACAGGGTCTCTGACAGAGAGAAAGGTATGAGGCTGAATGGGATTTCTGCTGAATGCCCACACCCACTCACCTCAGCAAACAATTGATCCTATGTAAAAGCTGCTCCGTTCGTTTCTCTACCACCAACCAAGTCCGTTACTCTCTTCTTTCTTTCTCTGTGCCAGCATAGTCCCTTTTTTTGGCAAACGAAAAACAAAAGCGACAAAGTGTGTTCGTGTCTTTTGCCGGATTTCTGATTTATTGTCGAGCGAGTGCGCAAAAACAAGACCTTGGTGCGTAATGGCCGTGCGTCTCATCCGTGCTGCTAAAGAAATTCCCACATTGCTAAATTGAAAAAAAAACTTCTCCCACAGCCTACCCAGAGAGTGGTTGTCCTCTTCCTGGCCATATATGATCTAAGGGAATGTTAGATGGTTTAAATGTGTTCTTAGGGCAGGGAGCTGTCAGACCTTTTGGCGAGAAAGATTGATCACACACGGGCTACCAGGGCTCTTTGTTTAGAGCCTGAGCAATAAACAGCCTTTCCTCTGCTTCACACTACAGTGGCAAATCATGTCTGCTATGTTGTAACCAATAATGCTGAAGTGTATGGATGATGGCTTAGGTCAATATTATCCTTATAGGTGAAATAAAATAAATGAAATGGGATGTGGGGCAGGGAGCTATAAACTGTAAAATGATCACAAATGCCCGTCAAATAACCCAACTGCTTTCTTTCCTGCACACAGAACATTGTGCTTTCAGCAAATTCGAGCATGTTATGTTGAATTAAATGCTAAAGTTACCAACAATAACATTGTTATTGCTGCGCAGATAACAAGAGATAAAGAGCCAAAATCTGATGAACGCAAAATCGAAATGAAAATAATCTCTCTCAATCTCTCGCATGTGTATATGGTGTGTGTGTGTGTGTGTGTGTGTGTGTGTGGTGGGGGAGGGGTGGACATGTTGCTGGATGTCTGGTGCAGGCTTTCCTCTCCAAGCAAAAGTAAACCTTCAAGAAAGTCTCAAGATTAACGCCTCGGCACTGATATCGACTGCTGGCGTTGTGGCTTTATGAGACACAAATGTGACTGTTGAAGTGATTTGTGGAGTGGCATGCTGCAAATAAATGCACATGGGACTCTCTCTCACACACACGCGGGCGCGCGGGACACTCTCCTACGCCAGACTACGGGGGCGCGCAAAAGAAGGCACGACTTCTGGGTTAATTTTCGGGGGTGGGGTGGGGTGGGGGGGCGGGGGGGGTGATGGTGGAGGTGGAGGTGGAGGGGGCAGCCGTGAACAAACTGAACTAAAAAAAATGTGTAAATAAAGCAACCCCTACCCCCGGAATGAGGCGTTACCCCTCCGAGTTTTTCGATCAATCACAGGGGACAGTGGCTCCTTTTGATAAAAACCCCAAATTGTCATTGGGCAGATGCAATCATGTGACAAGCAGCACGGTCTAATTCCAACCATGTCCTCATGAAAGCAATAGTTTATGGCATAGAGGTCTCCATACGACTATATCCAGTTTAGTAGTTTATGAAAACAAACTGCTCATTATTTTTATTATTATTATCATTATCATCATTTTTTTCTGCCCAGCCTCTGACATCAGGGAGTTTTCAGGACAAGAAGGAGGAGATGAATTACGAATTTGGGCGAGAAAGTGGTTTTATCAACAGCCAGCCGTCGCTCGCCGAGTGCCTGACATCTCTCACTAACCCTGTCGGTGATGCATTTCAAAGTTCATCAATCAAGAGCTCGGCGCTTTCACAGTCGACACTGATTCCTCCTCCTTTTGAGCAGACCATCCCCGGCCTGAACCCGGGCGTCCACCCACGCCACAGCCGCTCAAAGCATGCTCTGAAGGGCTGCAGCCCGCTGCAGACCGCATCCTTACCCCCGGAGTACCCGTGGATGAAGGAGAAGAAAAGCAACAAGAGGAGCCAGACGACTGCTGCTGCTGCCACTGCTGCTGCGACAACGACTGACTCCTCACCACTCTACTTCTCCCCCCAAGGCAAGACACGATGATTAATAACCTCCATGTAAAAGGCTCCTCATTGTCTGAGGATTCCCCTCTGCATGGAGCTGCATCCCGGGCCTATGTGCAACGTGGGCGTCCCCTTTAAGCCAGTATAGGATTTTGATTTAAGCATGCTTAATCTCATCAAGTAACGCACTGACTTGTGATGCAGTGTAAGAGTGTTAATGTTTGACAGTAATGGAGAGTGATAGATTATTCTTACACGGGCCAACAGCTGGCATGTTCATTAATCTTCACCCTCCGTCCTGTCCTGTCCACGCAGACCCATCATATTCTTCCTGGGGCCCATAAATCTTCCCAGTCCCGGTGCTTGCTTGCCACAAGTTTCACCCCACAGAGCCAGTTTCCCAACTGTGTTGCTGTTTTATATATTTATATATTTTGATCACCACCTTTCCTGTGATTTAAAAAAATAATAAACAAAGAAATAAATCTTTGGTTTTATTTTATTAGGTTCACCAGAGATACCAGAGGATGGTGTTGGCGGCGGAGGAGCATCCAGGAGGCTGAGGACTGCCTACACCAACACCCAGCTCCTAGAGCTGGAGAAGGAGTTTCATTTTAACAAATACCTGTGCAGACCGAGGCGAGTGGAAATAGCGGCTTTGCTGGATTTAACGGAGAAGCAGGTGAAAGTGTGGTTTCAGAACAGGAGGATGAAACACAAGAGGCAGACCCACTGCAAGGAAAACCGGGACAGTGAGGGGAAATACGCGTGCCTGGACGACGGGCCGGAGGACGAGTTCGAGCAGGCTGCGGACAGCAGCTCAGCCGGGACGCTCCTGGAGAGGGAGAGGTATTTCCCCCAGAATACCTTGACTTCACAACAGTGTCAGAACGGGAACAATGGGGAGAGCCAAAGCCCGGCTGTTACGCCTTTGAACAGCAATGAGAAAAATCTGAAACATTTTCCAAACCCGGCACCCACTGTTCCTATCTGCGTGTCAACAATAGGCCCGGACAATGATCATTCCCCGTGCCTGGACGTCTCTTTGCAGGATTTCCAAGTTTTCTCATCCTCCTCCTCTTTCTCACCAAGTTTGTCAGAGTCGACACAAAGTCCCCTGCCCTTATCATCCGAAACGTTTGACCTTTTCTCTGAAACACTCACAACAATCGACCTTCAGAACTTAAGTTACTAAAATATTTGTTTTTATTTTTTAATTCAGACACGTGTGTTCAGTCAGTGTACTCAGTTTTAGCGTGGGGAGGGTGGGGGTATTTAATAGATCTCACAAATAAGGTAAGTTAAAGCAAATTCAAAGCTACTATTTTGCCTACACGGAGTGTTTATTCCATTAGGCAGCTAAAGAACATTTCACCTTTATTTTTATATGGATTTCGACTCTAGCTGAGCAGAATATTTTCCTTGAAATAAAAACGTTCCATTGGCTGGAAACAGATGCGCTGCTTGTCTTATTTCACAAGTCTGGAGAGATCACTGATTTTTAGGTCCATGCATAAAACGCAAAAAATATGTTTTAGAAGAAAAAGGAATTATTTTGGAGGCTAAGTAGTTTCTCTCAGTATTCAAATGAGGAGAATTTAAACGGGGTTCATTTAAAAGCCAGGGGGTATTTTCTAAATCATCATCAAAGACGTCGTGTTTTCATTCTCACATAAAAGACATTTTATCACCTCAAACTTTCCAAAAACAATCAGACAAATAGCCGCGCTGAACACAGCACTGTAAAATACAAATAAAAGAAAACAGAAATGTTAATGATGCTAAATTCATTTGCATTCCATTATTTTTTATTTTAAAATAGGTTGTGAGAATTTTTTTTGTAATCAACGTGACTGTGGTTCTGTTGTAGTTTTATCCGGACAGGAAAAAAAAACATTTGGATACTCATCGTCTCTGCATGTTAAAGTCCAGAAAAAGAAAATGTGCAGTGAAAATTGACTGCTAGGAGTCCCAGGCCAAAAGCTATGACTTGTCTTGGCTCTCAAATTAAATTTTATTGCCTATAAAACTCACAGCACCGAGGGTGCTTGTTTATAGCCCGATCTGCAATGTAATGCAATCTATTTGAATTAAGAATCGCACTTTGCACCATTATACTCTTCAAAACTTTTTTTTAAATGATAAAATCATTTAGGCTTAATTCAAAGCAGAAGAACTTTTTTTTTTCCTTTTTTTTCAAATTGGTATAAACTATCATTTAACTAGGTTCTATACATTGGTGCAAAATAGAGCATGGACAGATTCCAGTCAAATAGCAGAATTTAATGATTCTATTCATTTATAGTAAATTAAATGTTAATGAAATTAAATATATGTTAATTTGGACCAAAGGGATTTTTACCCTGTTCTCCATCTCATCTAATGCTGAAGAAAATCTTCACAGCGACCAGTTGAACCTCGGCTCGATGGCGCACATACAGAAGCGTTTGCCACAATGCAACAGCCGTGGTTGCAGTTTTCTTTCTTTTCTTTTTTTATGATACTGTTATTAAATGTTTAGGGGAAATGCTTGATGAAAAGCTAAAGCCATAAATTGTTCCAGGACTCTGAAACTGAACAATCACGCTGATCAATTATTCTGACCGGAGTCTGCAGGCGGTTGGCTTCATTTACAGGCTGTGTGTATGTCGGCACTCTTCGTGCTGCTCTCAGGACTGTGCGGTTGGGCTCAGAGCCTCATTGCAATAATTAAAAGGTGAGCTGAGGTGGTGGACTGCCATTCCTACTGAGATGTGGTTTTAAGTGATGGCTAATTGCGCACAATTTGAAAACAAGGGCTGAGAAGGCTAATTCTAGAAAACATAGAAGCAGTCAGATTTTATTTGGTGCTGCAGCCACTGAGTTGTTGTTGTTATTGTGTTGTTGTTGTTTTTTAAAATATTAAAACCACACAGTGTCAGCAGGACCAGTGTTTGCAGGCTGAACTAAACACAAATACACCGTCTCCCTAATGTTTCTTAGTTTTAAAAACTTCAGGTTGGGCCTCTTATTTGTTCACAGTTTCCAGTAGCACAAAATAAAGCAGACATCTGCTGCATCTTGTTCTCTACATTCAGGCTCTTCATATCTCTACAGCACAACAGATTAAATGATGCATTTTCTGTATAATGTTTGTCTGACTGCATGAGTGACTTTGCTGGGTTTGAGCTGTGCAGCTTGGACAACATGCAGGGATTCAAAGGGAGGAGTTTGTGAGATGACTGGCAAGTAGATGAAGCTTTATGGGAAACCAGATACAACACTGTGCCAGTAGATCCCTCCCGCCACAGACACACACACACACACACACACACACACACACACAGGTCAAAGGTCAAGCTGGCTCTCCTCTCCTCTCCAAACTGGGAGGAACTACTGCCAGGTCAGGAGGGGGTCAGGTTTTGAATGACCACAGAGGGTTTGTGGCTCATAAAGAAATTATTGGGGGCCAGAAATGAATCTGAACAGTGATATCACAAAACGTCAAATACATGTCTAAACAATCTTGGAAAAGAAGAATATGATGTGAGGTTTAATTGCACGAAGAAGTGAGGGATAAGATTGTACATCACGGGGCAATAACCTCAAGATCTATAATGTGCGGTGCTCCTACTCTGGGTATGATTATAAATGCAAATCCGTGATATTTTAACACCAAACAAATAGATCAAAAGTAAAATGGATTATTGCAGCATACATAATTTGTCATCTTGTATCCAGTATCTTTGGATCCCAATCATCAAAACACATCTTTCCCTCTCTGTTTAAGACAAATGAGAAAGCTGCTGTAGGCTATAGATGTCTTGGCCGCAGGACTGAAACAGAGATGAATAAAGTGTTTGTGGGGAGAGTCTGTGTGTGCATCTGGCAGCTCTGAAAAAAAAAACCAAACCACCGTCCACCACCTGCAGCTATGGTAAAAGCCGAAGCTCTTCACCACACAGCCCCTCCAGAGCTGCTCTGACATTTCTTGTCTTGTTTCTCCACAACAACAAGCTATACAGTTCAAAGGCTCGGTCTTTTAACCAGGATTGGGTGATACTGCCTGTCAAAAGATAACTAATGAATGAGTGACACCCTTGTAAACAATATGACTGCAACAGACTGCTTTCCCTGAATACAGCAGGAGAAACAGGTTAGTAAGAAGTGAGCTTCTTGCCAGCATTGGTGCATTGGTTGCATCAGATTGATGGAAACTTGCGCTTGTCATTGATCATATCACAGAATCTGATCAGAACAGTCCAACAACATGACGACGCAAATATTTAAAAATGTCATTCGAGCATAAACCAGAGCAGCAGAAGCAGCACAGACTCCCTGAAACATATTCACCGCTGCTCCGAGACTAAAAGACCTGGCAGAGACCCACTCCGGAACAGTTTTACATAACTGCCTTTTCATCAATTAATAATCCTTGTTTAGATTTACAGCGTTGACATATTCATAAACTGGAAGTGCTTGCATCATTGTAAAAGAAAGACACTCCCAATGTGTCCAGTGAGTCAGTCACTGTGAGCAGACAAGCCAGAGAAACATAATCTGGAATCAATCAAAAATATGATCATCCCATTATACTCTTTATAGACTTTATTAGCCTGTAAAGACCCGTTGGTCCATTAAAGCATCAGCCTCCTGTCATCAGTAGCACTTTTAAAATATATATATGTAAACACACACACACACACACACACACACACACACACACACACACACACACACACACACACACACACACACACACAAACACAAAAGCTGATAGAATAATAAACATCATTGTGCATGTTGTACAACAGTCTTGTTTTGGGTGTTAGTCCTGCAGCGGAACTGAATGGTCAGTGATAGATAATTGGCAGATTAACTTCCGTGTGTCTGAGCCCCGCTGTTGTTGCTGCTGCTGCTTCCGTGTCACGGAAAGTTTCCCCCCCACCGCCGCCGGACGGTCCACCGCTGCCAGCAACAAACTCTGACCTACAATGCGTGCGATTCCCGAGGAGCTAACGACCCTTATTTCAGGTAATACATCATTAAAAAAAAAAAGAAGAAAGAAAAGTTATTTATTTGCACACGTTGGGCTGATTTCCGCGTTCTTTTAAGACTTGTTTCACTACGTCCAACTTTGTCCAACCGATATGTAAAAGAGGAAGTACAGGCTCAATACGGATGACTGAGTTTTTGTCAGAGGCTCTGTGCTTTTGTTTTCATTCACAATCGCTGTTTTCTGTTGATGATAAGTATCAAACAACACACGGTTTGAGCCAAAGCTGTAACGCAGCTGTTTTGTGTGGATTGTTTTGCTTTTAATCTCCAGCAGCTCTGGGCCATTTGAATGTCAAATAACACATTAAGATCTGTAAGTGATATCAGGTTGTATGAAAGATTTACCTGGCTTTTTGTTTTTGTTTTTTTTTAAGATCTAGAACATTTCCTCAATGAGGGGTTAAAGGGAGAAACTTTAAGCAAGAAAGCAAAAGAGAAGAGGGAGGCCTTCATCAAACGGATCAAAGAGGTCAAACTAGGGTATGTCCGTTTGCCTTGTACATTCAAAAGATATATATTTTTCTAATATTGTCACTTCATTTTCTGAGTCTTGAAACAAAATTTCAAAGGTGTTGACATCCTCTTACTGTCTCTCCAACAGGTTTCCGCATGATTTTAAGGACAAAAGTGAGTGCTGGTCTTACTCTCTGTTTACTAATCCTGAGCTCTACTTTTAGATCTGTGATAGACCAGTGATTCCCAACCTGGGAGTCTAGACCCACGCAAGAGGTCACAACATGAGTTTAAGCTGTCACAAGGCAATCACCATAGTAAAAAATAAGAAAAATTCAATTATGTTTCTTTTTCAGACTTAAATACTTTAATATTTACTTTAGTTCTTGAGAAATTATGTTTAAAAATGGATCGCTTCAGACTTTTAAAACATATACAAACAGTGTAAAAAGAGAAAACCTTCAAACCTTACGGGCATACAAAACCAGTTGGGAACCACTGTGTTACACCATAACATGTGTCATTACCACACAGCTCCTTGTGTTTACTTCAGTAGGTGGAGATGACTCAGAGGAGGAGGAGGAAGTTGACAGCAACAACGATGGAGGGTCGCTGCAGTCGGAGCGCACAGACAAGGATGAGGACACTTGCGAAGGCAAGCCACAAGCACTTAGCAGACATCAAAGGCTGATTCGCTAACTGCTAACAAACTTTGGATTAAAGTATTGAAAATTACATCTTGGCATGAAGATACACAAATCTTTGCATCTGCTCCTCGGAGAAAGTGACTTTGAGTGGCACAATGAAGGAGACATTCCAACTGTAACTTGGCAACATACTTGGGAAGCAATTTGGAGGCAGTGCTGCTGCTCCCACCTCCTCTTTCACCCCACCCCTTTGACAGCCGGAGCATGCTTTATTGCTCTCAGACACAGGGGGACTGAAAATTATTGCCATGGCTGTAGTTTGAGAAAAAACATTACTAAATTTACAGTAGCTTTAACCCTGTGTGTCTCATTGTGGCAATGTATGCACGATTTTCTGTTTACTTTTCTAAACAGAGTATCAGGGAAATCCTTGTGAAATGGCGATTAGAGAGCCGGGGGTTTATGGGCTGGAAGCAGCTGCCAGTTTTATGGCTGCTCTTTCACACAAAGCAACTTTGACACAGGAGTTGAACATTTGCATTGAAGTTGCATTGTGCAGGGGGATGTACTCTAGTGAGAAGCAAAACATTGCGTAGAGGAGCCTGCATCACCTTTGTTTTTCATTTTGACCTCCATCTGAATACATGATAGCAAAGTTAGTCCCCAAACCGATCTGGTCGTATTTAACCTTTAAAAATTATTTTTTGCCGAAACATATTAAAAACACTTTTAAAGGACTCGACGGTAATGATAATGGGTTTCCTTAACTTTTCCAGGTGCCCAGCAGTCCCCACCTGTGGCAGCTCAGGACCTGATGTCTGTCTTCAAGGCAGGATACCTTGAGAAACGCAGGAAGGGTGGGTGCTCTGTCAATGAGATGCATATTTTTTTGGTGATAGAGTGCTTAAATGAAATTTGCAAGGTCTCAAAAAATGTATTGTTGCAGTGTTTTGCCTTTGTCAGACGAACGTCCGTTAGGAGATCGCATGACGCATTTTTAGGACACATAAACAGAACCGTAGCCTGTGCACATCATGTGTGATATACATTTTTTGAAATAAACATACACAGCTCTAATTGCTCTCAGAATTAACTAGTAAATAACACATCTCTTTAATACTGAGGTCATTTTTGGTTTTCCCTCCACAGATCACAGCTTCTTTGGCACTGAGTGGCAGAAGAGATGGTGTGCTCTAAGCCATCATACCTTCTACTATTATGGCAGTGAGAAAGGTACGTCAGTTTTTTTTTTCTCATTTCATCCCAGTTTTCCTGTTAATTATGATTCACATACTGTTTGAGAAAACTTAAACGGCTGGATTGTTTTCCAGGTGTTCACAGTGGCCAATGCAGTTGCTGTGTCTGAGCCACGAACGATGATGTTTTCATTTTCTGTTAACAGACAAGCAGCAGAAGGGCGAGTTCGGTATCGATGGGTACACTGTCAAAATGAACAACACCTTACGGAAAGACTCAAAGAAAGACTGTTGCTTTGAGATTTCGGCTCCAGACAAGCGAGTCTATCAGGTACGCTCGTCTCTTGGAGATGGTGTGAATGTGCCTCCTAAATTGAAAAACAAAGGTGGACTTGAGATGTGCCATGTTTAAAACTTGGCAAGCCATGTGTGTACTTGCACTTCATTAAATCTTTATTTATTTTAAAACCTTTTCATTCGTTTGACACTGCTGCCTTTTCAATAGCTCAACCTGACACGCATATTTAAAAAGTCTAAATGAGTGTTTCTAACATTCGGGCTCGTCCATGCGGAAAATTTTACTATGCATAAATGCAGTATTATTTGTTTATGTTAATTAATATATGTAGAGCTGCATATTGCACTGACTGCAGTTTTCATTTCTCTCGTCTTTCAGTTTTGTGCGTCATCCGTGAAAGAGGCGGAGGAATGGGTGAAACAGATAGACTTTGTTTTGAGAGGTTTGAACCACTTCAGTCATAAGAGCAAAAATTATTATGTTTAATAATGTCAGCAACAACATTTGTTTCTTCAGGAATGAAAAGTCAAAAATTCACAAAATGATCTAAATATCGGCAACAGATACTCTGCATGCATTGGTGCACAAATAAGCAGTGTGTGTGCTTACGTCTAACATATTATGTTTCACTGTTTGTAGATATGACAGGAATTATCCCAGAAGAAGAAGACGAGGAGCAGGAAATGTACGATGATGTTGGAGCTATCACTGGTACAGCTGGGCCTCAGCCGATTGACGAAGACATCTACGAAGAGCTCCCAGGTCACACCGACAATCTTTATTGTCTTATGGAACATGAACAAATTGAATGTGTCCCTTTAATTTTTGTTTTTTAATTCAAAGGTTTTGTTTTCTGCTATTGCATGTTTCTGAGTCCACTAATTAGACAGAGCATCGTAACCTTTAATTTGCAGCACACTCATCCGACAACATTGTCTTGTTTCTGCAGAGGATGACATGCCCACTCCAGCAAAGGCTCCTCCAAAGATGAACACATCCAGCAAACCAGCTCCTCCTGCTGCAGGTACACAGCACTGAAATTTGTCTCTGGTTTCAAGGCTGCCTATATTTGAGTGCTATTTTTAGTTTGTGGATTAGAGAGTACAAACTTTCTGACTGTGATCAGCAAATGTCACACTTTGTTTTTGTTTGTGAGCAATCTAAACCTTCTGCCTCAGTTAAGAAGAAGTGACATTGACAGAGGAAGTTCCTGTGAGCATATGCAACAGAAAGTTAGCACAATGCTGGAAATAACTTCTAGCCAAGTTAGACAACTTCCTTTTTACGATCAGAGACGCGTTATATTTTTGTAGATTCAAAAATACGTTGCTGTAAGAACGTCAGTTTTTATCTGCTGTCTCTAGGTAAGCATTCCTAAAACATTTACAACATTTATAAATTATTCCGCTGAGGATCGCCATCAGACAGGAGATGACCAGCTTTATGAGCTTTTGTGCTTCCACCTCGGATCAATAAATTGAGTGGTGGAAACACTAACTGCCAAGAAAGTAGCCACATGCGTACTAACTCTGTACACAATAGTATACATTAATATTTATAGTTTACTGGGGTTTTTTGCAGAACAGAAAATGCATTTGCTGTGCAAAGGCAGTCAAACTGCTGCTTTACAATAGAGCTGCAACTATGAATCATTTTTATTAGTAATTAATTCATCAGTTTTTCTCAGTTAATTGTGTGGTCTACAAAATGTTAGAAAACTTTGAAAAATGTCAATCACAGTTTCCCAGAGTCCAAGGTGACGTCCTCAGATGTCTTGTTTTTTTCTGACCATCAGTTCAAAACCCAAAAAGATTCAGTTTACAATGATATAAAACAGAGAAAATCCTCACAATGTAAAAAATCAAACCAGAGAACGTCGGAAATTTTTCCTTAAAACATCACTTAGATGAAGAATCTAGATTAGATTGATTATCTGTCCAATGAATAGTTGATAAATCATTGCAGTTCTGTACAATGATACAGAAAAGTAAACTTTGGATGTGCTGACATGTTCCTTGTTCTTTTCCACCTACATCCACCATTGGTTGTAATTTTTTCAAAATCTTTTTTTTTTTTTTTTTGCAGTGCATTCTGACTTTTTGGAGTACACGTAATTTCATCACTTTGCCAGTGTGAACATAGAGTACTGCATCCTTAAAACCTGCTTAGAATTAGTATAGAATTGAGCTACTGTCTCACATATGCATTTATTATGGCCCAGCTCTATACTACGTAATGATTCAATACAGAACATGTACATACTAATTGTCACAGTATACTGTTATGACAGTTAAAATAGACGTCACTTTTTTTATTGTAAGACTTAAAACTTACTGTTTTTTTTTCCAAGTGTTACACACCATTTTAAAAAAACAACAAAAAACTCCTTCTGTCCTTCTCCATTTCCTTTTGCTTTGCATTGTGAGAGAATACTATCCATTAACAGGACACTCAGAAATGAACCTTATTTATTATGCTCTCTGTCAGGTTTACACATCCACTGTTTTGCCTTTGCACATGTGCCTCTGAATTCTGCTTTAAGCTCTCCACCGCCTCCTGTTGGTTCTGCTCCACACTAGCAGTCATTGCTGTGTCAGACCTTCAGACATACAACAATTTACTCTTAGTAGAAAATAAAGCACCTAATCCGTTCTCACTCTGTTTCCTATTTTTTCCATCCAGTTGATAAGAGTACAGACTACCAGAACTACTACCAGGGCTTATGGGAGTGTATAGCGGACCACCCAGATGAGCTGTCCTTCAAACGTGGAGATGCCATCTACATCCTGAGCAAGGTATGATTATTGGAGTCCTTCTTGTCAGAGGTAGAATGTTCATTAGTCTCCAGATGAGTTTTCTTGATGTGTGATAAAGACAGGATTATCTCAAACCCAACTTTGATATGAAAGTTTAAAATGAGGTTTGTAGTCGGAGTGGTTCTGCTGGTCCCAGACCACCTAAAGTGAGTTATTTCTAGGCCCTCAGAGAAACTGACTGTTCACATTCTTTACTGGCAGCGCCTGGCCCACCGCCTAGAGGTGGACGGCTGATGGTAAGAGGCAGACCGAGCTAGGTTCCCTCTCTGGCACTGTGATGGGGATTAGTTGTGTCACAGCGGAAACTGTTTTAGTGTTGTTGGCGGAGGCTGGACTTAGCTGGCACACGGCGCCATTCCATCACTTCCATCTGGACAGTTTCAGCACGCTGACACTGCTGCCATGCCAGGCGGTGAGCAGCTCTCAGCCCACACACCCTTCAGACATCTCTCTCACCTCGCCAAATAGGAATGTGTGCTCTCAGGAAACCCAGGATCAGTCCACCACTCTGTTCAGAGCAGGTGAGGACGTGTAGTGGACGCACAATTTCCGAGGCTTGTCGACCAGGCGTGGGTGCCAGGTGTGGAGAACTGAGGGCCGGCTCTTTACCTTTATTATGTAACCAAACAGGAGGCCTTTTGTGCTTAACTAGTTCATATGAACACTAAATTGGATTTTGTTGTGATACGTTTAAAAAAAAAAAAAAAAAGTGTGAAGTCCACCATCTAGACCAGCCATATTTCCTGTCTGGTTTGGTTTCTATGGAGAATGTAGTCAAAGGAGACATACTCTTGTCAACTGGCCAGGGTCTTTTTTCAAATTCAAGTCTGCCATCTAGTGGCATAAGACTTAAAAATCATTTTGTTGCTGATGAGCTCCAAATATTGTTTATTTGTAAAAACCTGAATAGTATTTGTGACTAAGAGTTCAATTTCTTTATCAGTCAGGAGCATAGGAAGTAATCTGCAACTACAAGCTGTTTTCATTATTAATTACTTACTCTTTCTGATGATCCGATGAAATGCTCAGTCTGTAAAATGTCAGGAAGTAGTGTCCATCCAAAAATGTCCATCAAAAATTTGCAGAGAAAGATGCAGAGTTGAAATGTTTTTTCTTTTCTTTTTTTTGACAGGACAACTTTGCAATACAAAGGCATCAAATTTTTACATTTAAGAGGCAGAATGACTTTAAGTAAATAATGGATTACCAGACTTGTACATTTTTTTGTTGATCAGCTAATTGATTAATTGATGGAAGAAAACAAATGCACAAAGCAGACAGACCCGTCAATGCTCATTGGCCAAATGCCTGTTTATTACTCCTCCTTCGTGTGTGGAAAAGGACCAAGAATCAAGTTGCCCTTTCACTCAGACTGGAAGTGCCATTAGCTGAAACCTTGGTGTTGGGGGTTGTGGCCTGCTGCGAGGGCAATGACCATAAAACCTGTCTGGACTGCAGCGGCCAGCTGCAGCTAAAGTGGACAGCCGACTCCTTCCCCACCTCCACTGTTCCCTCCTCCGCCATTCTCCTTTCTCCCTCTTCTCTGCGGCCCTCCCCCATTCCACAGCCCAGAAATAGCTGTAGTGTTACGGCTACGAGACCCCCCAGTCAGGACCTGGGTGTTGATTATAGGGTCTGACTGGGAGTGAGGGTAGAGTGTGTTGTCCGGATATGTTGCAGCAGCACCCCCCCACCCCAAAGCACCACCACCAACCACCGGTGCAAGTCACTGCACATAAAACTAATCGAGAAATGTGACGTCTCACTCAACAAAAGTGGCCAGATGTGTTGAAGAGCGTAAAAAAAAATGTCCAAACATGAAGTCATGAAATTACAGGACAGTGGTATCAGCCAGCTTCGGGTATTTGTGTTAATGTGTGTGTTGTCGCAGTGTGTGGTGTCATTAGTCTTCCACAGCTCTGTATATGTGTTCTCATGTTGTGTCCCGCACTCACTCAAGCATGACTTATTTGTCAGCCAGAACTGCACAATGAGGTGTTGCTGTTTTCCAAGGCTGGCTGCAGGAAGTCATAACGTGTGCACGCACACACACACTTTTTTACACACACCTCATGTCACTCTGCTGTATTATCCCCCAGGGGCTTGTAATGAAGTGGCATTTTCGTGATGCCACATATTAATGGAATGGATGTGACGTTTTCCTATTTGTTTCTTGGGTCATTTAATTTGTTTTTAATAATTTAAATTTACTAGTCACTTTATACTGCGTTCATGTCATCATCTGACTCTGTGACATGGTCAGTAAGTCAAGGACCTTTTTATCTGACGTGATGAATGACCCATCACCACTCAGCTGTCAGTGCAAGCCATTACTGTTGCTATTGTAATCTTCCTGTGTCTAATACCACCATATGATCACTTACATCCATTACTCTCTCCTGGGAATAACTGGACACATATGTGGTCCCCTCCTTGTCCCTGAGTTCTGCCTTGGATTTGAAACACTGTGCAGGTTCCTCTATCTTTAGCCTTGTCAGAACGTGATCTCCAGCGTTGATTCATGTCCCGGGAAGACTTTGATGTGAGGTCAGGCTCCTGGCCAAAGAGAGAGAGAGGGGGATATTCCCTTCTTGTCTCAGATCTCTCCTCACAATGTCCTCCTCACATCTCAGCATGCTGACAGCCATTTTGAGCTATTACTTGTCGTGCTCTGACAGATTTATGTGTGATGTGCTCTGTGCAGACTGAGGTTTTTTTGTGTGGAGTGGACGACAGGGTGCACAATCTCAAAACCTGCACCGGGCTGTGACGCAGGACAGGGAACAGGAAATGTAAAGCTGTCGATGGGATGTTGTGGGATGTTTTGAATGTGGGACTGAAAGGAAGACAGTTAAGATTTTGTAAACAAATGACAGTTGGTGGTGACAACATGTTGGATGTTGTTTGTTCTGCTGCGTATCATTGCTAATTCTGACCTAATTTCTCAGATATTCTTTCCAGTCTCATACTTTCCAGCACAGGGATTTCAAATTTGGAAATGCTGGTTTCTCTACAAATGGAGTTTTCCCATTGGTCCGACAATAAAACAGGAGCAAATCATCACTCTGGAGAAGATGGAAGGAGCAAATGTTATTGCTTGAAAAATCACTTCACCGATGATCAACAGTAGATTATACTGTCAGTGGATTAATTGAATAATTGTTGAAGCTCTAATTTTAACATTTAGACTCAGTCATTACTAGATCTGTTTTTTTCAGCTCTCTCTTGTCACCGTCTCAGTGTCTCCACTTTGTCCTGTATCCAGGAGTACCAGAGCTTTGGCTGGTGGGTTGGAGAGAAGAATGGAAATATAGGAATTGTCCCCAAAGACTACCTGATGGAGCTTTACGCTTAAAAATGCTTACTCCCCATGTAAGTTCTGCTGTTTTGTTGGGGTTTTTTTCCACTTGTTTGCTTAGTTTAAAACTAAATGATTATAATATACAAATGGAATAAATCCACTTTATTTTAACTGGTACACTGTGTCACTTTTCAGGATCATTCCCTCCCACATCCACTGTAGGAGACTGATGATTGGATAAAAAGATTATCATATGACTGAAGTACATGTTTAAGAGTATCTTTCTACTTTGCACTGCTTGTTTATATTTATTTTCTTCTTTATTTTCAAGTTACACTTTTTTTCCCACATCAACATTTCATCCTCTGCTTTTGGCAAATTTGGTATTTGTAAATGGCACAATAAATAAAGACCTAGACACATCTAGTGTGTCAGTGCATATTTTCTTATTGTTTAACCTGCTACTTAAACCACAAGGTGGCAATAGAGACTCTTCAAAGGTCGTAGGAACAAAGATGAGGCAGAAATACCCCATGTCAGTTTTTTTTTTTTTTTTTTACCTTGAAGCACAATTTTTCATATGATGTTTACAGATTGTCTGGTCACTGTCATTGTTAATTTCAGAGACAAGAAGAGGAGGATTAACAGCTGAAAATTAAATCAAAAAGCAGAGTGATGGAGGTTTGTCGAAACACCAGGCACAAGGAAAGAGTGCATTCATCAGTAATATCACAGCCTTCTGAATCACATCATTGGCCCTCTATAATTTATACCAGGCCACTGGCAAAATCAAATCCTGTGTGCACACTAAACACACAGTACACAACCTCCCAGATAAATTAAAAATTATTTATTTATTTTTAAAACTGAGTTTATTCATCTGGTCAGCACTTTTGTTCAGAGCTTCAAAGGGACACTGTGTGTTTTATGGGACCTGAGAGACTTTGCTGGGCAGAGGATCACAGCGTGGCAGATGGTTGGCTGTGCTGCGTGCCTGAGTGAAACGGCTGAGGTGCACTAATAAGACAGCCACCCACACAGATAGCAGGGATGCTTATCGCCCTCAGAGGGGCTGTTTGACAGCAGGCGAGGTTGCGTGTACTGGGCATGTCCCACTGAGGTTACATATATACTGTACATATCTTTTTACAGTGCTCTCACTGAAAAACCAACAGTTGTATGACTTTTTTCCCCCCTAATACACTCCTTTTCGGTTTGCTGCACACAAAAGAGGCCTTGTCAAGGTTTTCTCAAGGTTGCGAGAAAATGGGAAGGAAAATGCGTTCATTAACCAATAACTCACTGTATCTTTTTTTCCCTCTTCCCTCTATTTTTTTCCTTGCTCCCGTCTCACTGTTTTGTTCCTCTTGAGTGATGAGCTGGTCCTCCGTCCTCTGGGTGACATTCAAAGCCAACATAAATCCTGCTCTTTACGGTACAGTGCAGCGATAAAGCCTCTCTGCTAATTGGAGATGTAGTGAATTACCATAATTAGTTATTGAATACTACATTGGATATAGAAAGGAAATGCTTTGTTTTCAAGTATGGAAGGAATGTAATGAAACTGTGATGTTCAGCCAGTGGAGATTAAATATCATTTCTGACAATGTCAGTCTGCATAATTCAGTCATTGAAGTAGATTATGAAATACTTACTTGGTATTGATGCTGAACTGTGGATTTAATGCAACAACACAAATATTTCTTGTGCTGATATAGCTTAGTATTTCCACCTTAGAGTCCTCCTTTTACTGTTAGGCTATGGGTTAGGTTGCCAAAGGCAAGTAAGGCTAAATATTGCCTCTCATTTTTATGTGCCAATAAAGGATTTCCTTAATGGATGTCAACTACACCCCCATCCCCCCGTTAGATTTGGACAGCCATATCCTCAGAATATACAGGTTCTTTCATTGCAATTTAACATCAAGATATAATGTTTCATAGATAAATGCCACTCTGCCATTAATCTACTGAGCACTAAATTACGCTAATGATACCAGAATATCACTAATTAATACTTGCAACCATAAAGATACACTTTTACCGGGCAAATATATATAGATTGAGCTGCTGAGTAATAATAAATAAATTTAGATTTGCTGAGAAAGATGATGGAAATATAAAACAAATTTCCATTCAGGACAGAATTCATTTATAGTCTCTTTTTTTTTTTTTTTTTTTTTTTACTGATGGCTTAGAGTTCATGCATAGTTTTTTTTTTTTTCTTTTAACCATGCCAACTATAACATGTATGTTTTGCTCCTTCCCCTTACCAGTGCTGAGAGTGATACCTGCTTATCTTTGTTAGGAAATATAATGTCCCATCATCGCTTCATACCATTACCCCTGGGGTTGGTGAGAAGGCTAAAGCTTTGATCTATACCACTTTACAGAGGTAATCTTGATCAAGCTGTCAGCTGTTTCTTCTGCTCTTTAACCAGGTCACTCAGCCATAGATCACACCACAGCTTCATAGAGAGTTTCTGTCAGGAATAACACTGCCTTATTTATGTGGTATCCCCTGGCATTTTGCAGGAAATGTATTACCTCTCCAACTGGCTCACTGTCAGCGTTCCATTAAAGCCTCTCCCCCTGGTCTAAATCTTGAAATCCGAAATAGACACTTTTTAAATGCAAGTCACTCTTAATTGAGGTCAGTTTCTGTTAACATAACTCATGGCAACTGACAAATTAAGGTTTCCTCAGCTGGCTTATGACATTGCAAGGAGACATGGTTTATTTAAAGTGAAAGCAAAATGAAGCTCAGGACAGGCGGCTTTGAAAATTCATATTTCTGGAATTTGAGGCTCAGATTTTTATTTCTTTCAGTGTTTTTTCAATATCTAATGTGTAATATTATAGGCTGCAGAGCAGGGTTAGTGGCAAGCCAGTAAATATGGGTCTAGACAGGTCATTTATTGCAAGCACCACACCCACTTCTCTCACGTTATCAGTGTCTGTTCCTCTTTTTTTAATTGCCTTGTGGGAGCTGCAGACAGTGATGTGGAGGGAAGACCTGTATATATCTCAGGACCAGGAGGGGAGACACAAGTGGCTCCACCGTCTGAAAGTCCAGTTTCTGCCCTCAAAAACATCACCATCAACCACCTCATCATCACTCCATCATATTCAACTGGTGGAACTGTTATTGCTGCACGGGTGCTTGTCATCTCTCTCACTTACTGTTTGCCTCAGTGTTACAAACAGGTCTCACGTTCCAGGGTGTGGGGTTGGCGGTCCAGGCTGTCAGGCACGGGAGAGCTATGTGCTGACATGTCACTTAAGATAAATCAGGCTTATCAAAGTGACAGGTGTTTGTCCACCTGCTATAAACATCTCCCACGCCTCGCTCCTGCTCCATCTCCCCGCAGATTATTTACAAGGCTGCAGCCTCTGTACTCTGGCCCTGTTTACTCTCTGGCTGTGGCTCTAATATCAGGTTAGCGCCCCGCTGCTGATTTACTCTACTAGTTAGTGAGGTGAGTAATGACCCTGGATGGTCTGGGAGGATAGTTTGTAATCAGGGGAGGTCAGAGATGCGAGAGATGCTCTAACTGTAATTAGAGTCCTCTCCGTGCTCTACAGCTCACGCCTCACTGCAGCTGACTGCAAACTGATCATCCCTCTCTCCTTCCCTTTTCCTCTTTTACCACCCACCCCACAGAGTCAGATGCCCCAAGTTGTAATGACCCCACATTCAGGCTGAGGTGCCATCTCAGTGTCAGCTCATAATGTAGCAGCTTCTTTGTAAGACAGCACCCTGACAGCAGATGTAAAGGTATGAGAGTTGAGTTACTGGAGCTTGCTGAGCTAACTGAGTCACTGGATGGCAGATTGCTGCCATTACTCCCATTTAGTGTCAGCTTTGGTATACATCCAGCCACAGGTTTTGTCAAGCTAACCTACCCTAATTTAGTGGCCTCAGCGCACATGGAGCTGCTCATCAATACAGAGCGGCCATCACATGGGTACACAGAAGACCATAACTACATGAATAGAGCCGTGGCTTGAGGATAAAGACTCGTGTCTTGAATTTGGAGTTTTTATAACGACCTGCACTTTCAGTTTGGTCACAGATGATTTGGCCTCTTTGGACAAACCACGGTCTCATGTTACTTTAAAAATTTACTGTAAGTGTGTACGGTGATCAAAATTTCACCGCTGACGACCTCTGATTGACCCTCAGCTGACTAAAAATATGACATTTGTACAACATTTGTACTGTTTACATGTGTTGCTACAGAAATTGAGGCGGTTACACAATTTTGTCCACCCCCTTGTCAAAACGATACTCAAATCAAGCATACTTGGAAACTGGGAATGTACATATTCTCAAAATTGCAGAGAGCTACACACGATGTGGCATTATATATAGATTAAATTACTTTAGTGCCCAAAAGGTGAAATGTATTATCTCCCCTCTGATTTTCAATCACCTTTTCTCACAGTTGTTTGGCGAGCTCCAGTTTTCAAATGCAGGTGCATTTATATTACAACCAGCTGAAAGCCCCTGACCACAGACAGGTGAATTCAATCTAGTTATGTCACTTCTAAAGCCAAGTGGCTGCACCAGTAATGATTTACAAGTGTGCTGCTTAAGGGGGCAAATACTTAGGCCAACATATAGTTTGTATTTTAAATTTTTAATCAGTTCAGATCCCTAAGTGGAGACCTGGTCGCACTTTGATATTAAAGGGTTTCTCTCCATTGAACAAAAAAAAAAAAAAAAAAAAAAAAAAAAAAAAAAAAAAACCCCCCGACAAATGTGTGCTTCCGTTTCGTAAACAAACAAAACTCTGAATCTTTTTTCCAGGCACCGAAAATAAAAAATTTCCTTCCTTCC